>CM068743.1:131108111-131684792 GCA_035084275.1 Hydrolagus colliei | reverse complement strand
TGTGGAGATGGAGGAGGAGAGGGAGGAGGAGAGGGTGGAGATGGAGGGAGGAGAGGGAGGAGGAGGAGGAGAGGGAGAGAGGAGGAGGAGATGGAGGAGGAGAGGGATGGAGGAGATGGAGGAGGAGAGGATGGAGATGGAGGAGGAGAGGGAGGAGGAGAGGGAGAGGGTCGAGATGTAGGAGGAGGAGAGGGCAGAGGAGGAGAGGGAGGAGGAGGGAGGAGGAGATCAGCAGGAGCAGCTGTGATGTGCAGTAAGGAGATTGTAGCCACTTCAGCAACATGGCGGCGCGCGCAGGCACGCGGAGCCACCTGGCAGCGAGGGAGGGAATCCTCGCGAGGGCCTGTGGGAGATGCCTGTTGAAGCAGCTTCTGCGCATGAGCGGGCAGACCGGCTCCGTCGTCAGAAGAGCTACAACTCCCAGGGTGCAGCTCGGCGGGTGTCCAAGGTGAGATGATTGGACAGGAGGGTCCCAGCTCTCCAGGACTCTCAGGGCCACGAGGTGGTGCAATGCCTGGACCCCCCACCCTGAGGCCTGGCCCCAAAACATCTCCTTCAGTGACCTCTTTACCCACGTACCTTCCGTCAGCTTTATACTAGATATTAATCCTGACACAATCCTGGCTCGAATGCCTTCGACTGTGGAAAAGTGCTTCACGGGATACACTGTAAAACATTGTGACTGTGCGTTGGATCTCTTAAAAACATGACTGTTTTCTATGGAGGAGGGAGGAGATAGAGCTGGTTGAGTTTGTTGACTGACTTATATTGTTGTTGTTATATGTTTGCCATTGGTATCCAAACCAAGTTGAGGATCCTATCTATCCCACCTGCAGACAGACATTCCAGAGAGAGACTGTTACAATGGAATGTGCCCTCTCTCCCAGAGAGACTCATCCTGTTTTCCTAATTCTGGAAAGTGTTTGGCGCTGGTTGGCAAGAGCCATGGCTTGGGGACCCCAGGGTGTGTGTTCGGGTAAAACGCAGGCGTCCGACCATCTAAAACCGCGTAGCCTACCATTGAAAATGACTGTCTGGCAAGCCTTCCAGGCTGAGACCACTCTACCTGTTAGAGCTTTGGCTTGTTGGTTTAACGGAGCTGAGTGGGAAGAATCCTGATCATTCTGTACTTTCAAGTCCTGCCGATGAGCCAGGCTGGCTGAGCTGCCATCAGGAATACCAAGGACCTGCCTGGCTGAGGAAATGGACAACGGACCTTCACAGAGAGTGGGCTTGATTCTGATATTCCATTGCCAAATATGTCACCTTCCTGCAGGTTGTCCTAGGTATACAATCAGTGGTATGGTTGCCATCTAGCTTCTCAATGGGAAGCTAGATGGTTTTAGAGTTGGAGCACCTCTAGTATACCCTGACACACACTCTCTAAAAGTCCACAATCCTTGGCTCACTGATCTAAGCATTATACACTCTGGAAGTAGGTAAGCGGGATGTGTTTCTTCAGGGAGATAGTATACATTCTATTCCAAGGGTGGCATTCATATGTGAAATTCTCAGTTTAGTTTAGATATTCTTAACACACTGATAGATTTCCACATGTGTGATAGATAACCAGCTGATCAAATATCTTGACAGTCCTTCCATCTTTCTCTGCCGTACAATCTCTTTCTCTGTGAAACTATTTTTTGTCTCTTTCTATGATTTTCTCTATCTTCAACTCTGCTGTGCAAAATAAGTATTAATGTGTTATCTTTCGGCTTTAGTACAAAATCCAATCATACACCAATGAAAGAATTACTTAATTCATTTTGTTTAGGTAAAATTTGAGAAAAATTCAGGTAAAATTTTTTTTCACCAATAAAGGATATTTGTCTATTTAAATAATTTAGTGGTCTTTAGAGAGAATCTTGAGGCATTTTTAGTACCACATTATCATTTCCTTCAGAGAGGAAGTAAATACTGTACACTAATTTATTAAATCACGTGAAAGAGTATTTTTTATACTTTCTTACAATGTGTCGGAAAGCCATCAGTAATTCCATGAATATATAACATCACAACAAAACCTAGTCACCATTTGTGCAATCCTAAATAACAAGACAAAATAGTCTTCCGGGCTACAATTACGAGACCGTTCAGATTTCAGACACTTACAATGCAGGAGCTGAACAGGCCATGAGTTTCCTTCCACCTTGTAATGCGTCTGTTTAGCTGAGGAGTGGCAATAGCTATAGATCAATTTCATCACAGTGACATTAGATGTGAGAGACTTGACATTTGGAAAACAATATAAATGATATGGGCTCGTTAAAGTAAATATCCTTCCTGATGTAAGAATGAACTATTCCAGATGGTACAGCCTTTGTCGTGTGATTGCACTATGAGAATAGATAAGCAATACTTCAACAACAACAACAACAACTTCGATTTATATAGCGCCCTCCACGCCGGACGCTCTCAGAGCGCTTAATTTGCAGGTGTAATGTGAATTCTTTGTGTAAACTTCAACTTTCCTTTATAAAGTGCCCCTCACGCAGGGTAGAGCTCCAGAGGATTGGACATGGTGGAGCACGACGTCGAGCTGGGAGGAGGGGGAAATGGACCGTAGGCACGGTCGATGAGGAAGGTCTTCATGTGCAACCTACAGGTGAGGAATGATGGAGGGATTGAGGGAGAGTGTAGCAGAGTTTCAGGACTTTATGGGATGCTCTCTTCATTTTAGGAGTGGGAATGCTGGGATCCAGGTGATACAATTATATGGACCCGGTGACGGCCCTCAACTTAAACAATAATGGCAAAAACATCCAAATATTAAATACAAATTATTTGCAGAATTAACACTAGGCACTGCAATATATGTCTATGATTTACATAACAAATTAAACAAGTCGTTTCTGAGGAACAACTGTAGAAAATAGAAAGTTGTCTTTCTACTGAGAACTCCCATTAAGATGTTAGAATAATGATATCCGTGTGAAGTTTACACAAAGAATTCACATTAAACCTGCAAATTAGGGTTACTGTTAAATGGTGAACTTTCACCTGGTTCTAGATATACTCTATTAATGTAGCATTTCAGAGGGCATAAAATTTAGCACATTTTTTCATACAAACTTTTAAAAAGTATAAAAAATCATCTTCAAACTTAAGACTGAATTTCACAGTTTGACAAATTTTGGATAGTGTGAAATGGCACGTTAAATAGGGAAAATCTAGCCTCAAGTGGATTTTATACTCAATAATTTGTATTAGAAATATAAACTTCCTTCTTATTAACCAATTCCCTCTGTCTGAATTCTGTTAGTAATCCTTGAAGCATACAAATCAGTAAAAACACATTTTATTAATAATTCTTTTATTTGCTATTTGATTTTAAACTAGATCCTTTCTTTTTCGATTGTGCCTTCTGCCATCCTCCCACCTCTCTCCCTCCACTCCCCACCCACCCTACCCCTCCTCCATGCTCGGGTCCCAAACCCTGACTGTTGGGATCCCTGCCTTGTGACATCCTGCCGACACGAAAGGCGCTCAATAAATGTAACTTTGTTGTTGATTGTTGTTGTTGTAGATTGAATGGCAAACCATTGAATGATAGTAAAACATTAAATCTTATTTAACATAAACAGTCAGAGGAATAACATTTGGAACCTGGCATTATTCACTGTAAACTCTGACAACGAGTCAACAACAATAACAACAACTTCGATTTATCTAGCGCCCTCCACGCCAGACGGCGTCTCAGAGCTTCACAGTAACGGATCCCGGGACCGAGCCAGGGGCAGGAAAGTGACCAAAAGCGCGGTTGAAGAGAAAGGGCTTCAGCTGTGACCTGAAACTGGGAAGAGAGGGGGCGAGGCGAAGCGAGTGAGGAAGGGAGTTCCAGAGCCTCGGGGCGTAGTGGCTAAAGACACGGCCGCCGAGGGTGGAGCGGAGGACTCGGGGGACATGGAGGAGGCCAGACCCAGAGGAGCGAAGGCAGCGGGTGCTGGGTTGGGGGGGAGAGGAGATCAGAGAGATAGGGGGGTGCAGAGGAGTGGAGGGATTTGAAAACAAGGGTGAGGATCTTAAAGTCGATCCTCTCTGGGACAGGGAGCCAGTGAAGTCTGGCAAGGACTGGGGTGATGGGGGAGCGAAGCTTAGAGCGGGTGAGTATGCGGGCGGCAGATTCCTGAATGCCCCATATAAGAAATGCACCATTTGTTAGCATTACTGAAATTGTATCAGTCAGATTTAATCCATATACAGTAATAAGTACTTCTTATTTCTAATTCAACAAATGAGACAACAGAGTAGTTAAAATAATAATATAATAATAATCCTTCCATTTGATATAGCGCTTTCCACATCTTATTAACGTCCCAAAGCGCTTCACAGAATATACTGTAAAGTGAATTGACTGTATATATTTGTGCAAATAGTCCATGAATACAGACCCATTATAGAATTCAAAGTGATAACAGCTGAATGACAAACTCAGAAAAGGCCAGTTTTCAGGCAAGTGCAGCCATGAGAAGACAGTAATGATATGAGAGTTTTGTTGGGGATTCCCCTCCATCAATTGGAAAAGGCACACTAAATGTGGAACTACATGATGGACAGCATCATTGCCATCTCCGCCATTAAGGAGACCAGAGTTCAGAATCATATTCCGCAACTTAGAGACAAGCGCAACGATAACGGAATACTGTTGCACAGCGAGACATGCTGTATATGTAAGGGGAAGAATAACTTTAAAATAATATTCGATAAGAACCTGTACTAGCAGAAAAATGCTTAGCTATCAAATAACAACAATGTGCATATCGTAATGATTAGACCATAAATGAGAGTGAATGTACTGCAGTAAGAATTTTACAGGCACAAAATCACTATATCTCAATCCTGCTCATGAAACTGGCACCCTTCCAGAGGGCAACGGGTGGTGGACCTTATACTCCAAGCAACGGCTGCCAAATGAGGAAGCCACAGTCAAACGGTTCAGGAAGCAAACACCTTGGAAAGCATGGGACTGTGAGACATGTATACAAACATTGTTTCTAAGACTAACATTATTCAGACACATGAATTGCATGATATGACAAAAGAATGTACAGTGTGTATAAACACTGATTGCGCAGAAGCTCATTAGAAGTCAAGTCATGACAATGTGGTAGTTGTATCAGGAGAGAATCCTAAGTGTAATGCAGAATCCAAATGAATTTGAATTTTACTCTTTAACATATCATATGTTCTCTTCACAGTCAGAACGAGGACAATCCATTGTAGTGTCTCATGCATTGCAGGACAACCACACATCAAAGCACGAGCCATCTCCATCCATTTTTAAAGCAAGTACGGGTGCAGATTCCTAAACTCGGGGAGGTTTTAATGTTGCTGAGGAAGAACAGGATGAGACACTGGACACATTTAAGAAAAACTACAAGTGGGGAAAAAAGGGGCAATAAAAGATTAGTTCGTAAAGGGGAGTAATGCTAGCAAAGTATCAGGCACTGTCCTAACTGATTTGGATAACAATATAAACCCAGTTTAGAACAGAGTGCATCATGCATCAAAACTAAAAGGTTTACTGAGTCACTCAGAGTAGTTTAACCCTCAGATATCTAGAACCGTATCGAGTCGAACATTAGTTGGCTACACTGCAGTCTTCCATTAAGGACATGGTATCAACAATATCTGTAGTGGAGACCTCTTTACTCAGATCAGAGATAATAATAATAATAATAATAGTAATAATCCTTACAATTGGTAGCGTGCCTTTCACATGTGGAGCTCTTGTGATTAGAGCACTCGCCTTACAAGTGTGAGACCTGTGTTCGAACCCAGGCAGGTCAAGGTGAACCCTTGGGCAAGTTTCCTTACTCCACACGCCTAATAATAATCCCTCCAACAAAAAAAACACAATAATAAAATGTGGTCATTTCAATCCACAATTGTTTGTGGGACAATGCTGTGCGCAAATGGCTAAAGTGTTTCACCCACAAATATACAGTATATTCTGTGAACTGCTTTGAGACGTCCCATTACCCCAGTCCTTGCCAGACTTCACTGGCTCCCTATCCCCGAGAGGATCGACTTCAAGATCCTCACCCTTGTTTTCAAATCCCTCCATTCCTCTGCACCCCCCTATCTCTCTTACCTCCTCTCTCCTCAAACCAGCTCCTGTTGCCTTCGCTCCACAGGGTCTGACCTCCTCCATGTCCCCCGAGTCCTCCGCTCCACCCTCGGCGGCCGTGCCTTCAGCCACTACGCCCCGAGGCTCTGGAACTCCCTTCCTCACTACCTTTGCCTCGCCCCCTCTTTTCTCAGTTTCAGGTCACAGCTGAAGACCTTTCTCTTCGACCGCGCCTTTGGTCACCTTTCTGCCCCTGCCCCTGGCTCGGTCCCGGGATCCGCTATTGTGAAGCGCTCTGAGACGCCGCCCGGCGTGGAGGGCGCTATATAAATCAAAGTTGTTGTTGTTGTTCTTGTCTGGAAGATGCGAAAAGCGCTATATCAAATGCAAGGATTATTATTATTATATAGCATCCTTCATGTAGTTAGTATCCACTGTAGGTGTTGAGGGTGAATGTGGCAGTCAATTTGCACACAACAGTGTCCCACAAACAACTTGCAGTTATATAGCGCCCTTCGCCATGTCGGGTAGCGTCCCAGATCACAAATAGCCATGAGGTGAACAGGTTATAACAAGAAAAGACTTACTCCTGTTATCCTGGTCAACAATCCTCTGCATGAAATTGGTCATTCGCTTGATGGATTTTTGTGGGCAATTACTATGTGGAAATTGGCTGCAGAATTCACCTACAAAATACAGAGTGAGTGCACTTTACAGCAACATTTGCTGAATTGCTTTGAGCCCCCCTCCTGTGTGAGTGGCGCTATATAAATTGCAAGGATTATTATTATTACATTGTCAACTCTCCCTTGTGCTGCCATAGAAGCATTGAAGACAAAACTGCAAGATGGAGTCGAGATCAACTTACTTGGGAAACAGTCGTGGATAACTATGATAGAGTGATTTCAAAAGCCAACCCAGATTAGTCGGTAACTTCTCCAGCACTGGAATGTGTGGCGTTGGATTTGGTTGACACTCATGTTCAGCTTTGTCATTTCAGTCCGCGACTGTTTGTGGGACACTGCCGTGCGCAATTGGCTGCCGCGTTTCTCCCACAGTCAATTCACTTTACAGTATATTCAGTGAAGCGCTTTGAGACGTCTGGAAGACATGAAAAGCGCTATATCAAATGCAAAGATAATCATTATTATCAGTGTTGAGAGCCATGGCCACTTGAAAATAAATGGATTGCAACATTGCAAAACATTCATTTGCAAGTTCATTTGGAATGATTAACAGGTTCAATGTGTAAAGGGATAAATTGCAGTTGATTTGAAAGGATTTAAGTCAATATTGACAAGAGCATACCAGTGGAGAATATACAACCATAATGGCCCTACAATCATAGTTAAAGTAAGAATGAGCTGAGTCAAGTTACTTGGGATAATTAAATCAAATGGTAAGAGAATATAGAGCTTTTCTGTTTATTACCAAATGCCTTATTTATATAAGCCAAAGCTGTTATTGTTTTCATCATTATTCTTAATCCTATTTCATACTCCTCAATGACATTGACTCGTTTATCCACATGGGTTAAGTTCTCATAATTTTCCAGCAGTGTGATTTTATTGCTTGCTTAAAAATTGTTAGAAACAATGTTATACACTTCCACTAGGGCCTCCCATTAGCTGCTGCTTCTGGAAAGCTCGTTTCTTTCCCCACCCCCCACCGCCCACCCCCCACTGCACCCCCACTCCCCACCGCCCACCCCCCTACTGAACCCCCCTCCCCACCGCCCACCCCCCCACTGAACCCCCCTCCCCACCGCTCACCCCCCCACTGAACCCCCCTCCCCACCGCCCACCCCCCTACCCACCGCCCACCCCCCTCCCCACCGCCCACCCCCCTCCCCACCGCCCACCCCCCTCCCCACCGCCCACCCCGCTCCCCACCGCCCACCCCCTTGTTTCCTTATTCCACACGCCTAACACTGTAATAATCCCTCAAAAAAACTATAATAAAATTGGTAATTTCAATCCACGACTTGCTTGTGGGACACTGCTGTGTGCAATTAGCTGCTGTATTTCACCCACAAGTATAGTCAATTCACTGTACAGTATATTCTGTGGTACGCTTTGAAACATCTAGAAGACATCAAATGCAAGAATTATTATTAGTAGTAGTACCTGCAGTATTATTGTAATTATCAACTATTTTCCTAGTCCTTCAAGGTCCTCACACTGCCCTTCAAATCCATTCACGATCTTGATTCACATGATCTTCGCAATCTCAGGTCATATTTTCCTGCTATTTTTCTCTGCCTCAGGTCTATTGTTTGCTTTTCATTATTCTGCTGTCAGTGCTGGTGTTGGTAAATAGAAACATTTCTCATGTTTTTTTTGGACCTAGTTTCAGCAGGAAGTACTCCAAGGCGCGGGTGCAAATTACAACAACAATACAGCTCATTGGGCACTAAAGTACAGGGTGCAGTATACGCAACAACAAAGGAAAATTCTTTAGTACAAAAACGTACCGTTTCATTTCCACTGTATTCAACTTTATGGCTTCTCTGAGACTTTCGTTTAAGTGCCAAATTGCAGGCTGTTTTGTGCTGTGGTCTAAAACCCACTAGGAACTAGCTTGGATCAGATCAAACTCATTTCACACAGGGTTGTTGTAGGACATATCAGCCTTGGCTACATTTGACCAGGTCACAGACGTGAAAGAGAGCATTATGTCACCCAGGCTTCACAAAATACGTGAGACTGTTTAAAAATTATAGGCTTTTGCATTTTCAATATCAGATGAAGTTAGAAGTAACTTCATGCCTTTCAATAACATTACACCATAGAGCACATACTGTAGATAGTGTTAGTGGGATGAACTTACTTGTTAATGTGAAAATGATGACTTTAAGGGGGGCTGAAATAATCTGATGTCAAATGCCATCCATTTCCTGATTCACAATCTGCATCACCATGAACGTCACACATCTCTGCATGTTTATCCAGTTGGAAATGAACCTTCACTGATCATTTTTATTTCCCTTTGTTTTTACATCTAGATCCTGTCAACAGCCTTACAATCCTGCAGCAAGGCAATCGTCCTCCAAGGCAAGAGTAAAATTCATCAAAGGTAGAATGTCATTCAATATATTTATAATAGATTCTGGAGTCTGGTAGCTCAGTGGTTAGAACACTCGCCTTACAAGGTAAACCCAGAATAGTACGTTAGGATGTACGAAGACAGTAGAACCAGGGGACATAGACTTAGAGTTGCAAAGGGCAGTTTCAGGCCATATGCCAAGAAGTATTCATTTACCCAGAGGGTAATTAACAACTGGAACAGGTTGCCAGGAAGGGTGGTTGAGGACAGTACATGGGACCTATTTGAAAAACAATTTGATGCTGTGATGGGAAGCTGGTATCACGGGTGTTCTTAAAGAATGAAATTAAATAGGCCAAAAGGCCATCATCCAAACTAATCGTGTGATCATTTGATTTGGTGAATATGGTGAACCTGTTTGTTTATGACTTATGACTTTTGGGAGGATGGTTAATGGATCCGTGTTAATGGATTGAACTTTCTTCCTATTTGTGAAATTGATGACTTAAAGGGGGCTGAAATAATCTGATGAAAAATGCCATCCATTTCCTGATTCACAAACGGCATCTCTCTAAACCTCACATATCAGTCTGAAAATGAGCAGTCACTGATCATTCTTATTTCCCATTTGTTTTTACATCTGGATCCTGTCAACAGCTCTAGAAACTTACAGCAACGTGACCATCCCTCAAGACAAAGAGTGCAATTGACTCACAGCCACAACATCAGTGTGTGATAATAGAAGATACTGGATTGATATTGAATAAACGTATTCTGAAAATAATTAACTTTCAATTTCACGGTCTGTTTTTTTAATCAAGGACACAGTGTGTGTTACCAAATAAAGCTCAGTTTTGGGAATGATCTAAAAATACGTCACTGCAGTGAATTCTGGTTTATACCTTGGGAATGAACGTTACGATGATTCCCAATTGATTTCTGGAGAGAAATTACACCTGGGTCTAGATTTACTGTATTTATTTCGTATTTTAGGGAGCCCACAATTTGCCAACTTGTTGAACTCAGTCTTAACTTTGAAGTCGTTTTTCTGTAGTTCTTAAAATAACTTAGTTCTAACTTGGCAATAATTATCAAATTGAACAATTGTAAACTCTGTAAATTTATCAGCCATATTTCTTAATCCCAACTTCAGACAAGTATCCTGCACATTATTATTACATTTCCATTTAGAATTTTTTGAGGATGTATCCAGCAGGTTGGATAAGGGGGAACCAGTAGATGTGGTATATTTGGATTTTAGGAAGGCATTTGACAAGGTGCCACACAAAAGGCTGTTACTCAAGATTAAGGCCCACGGGATTAATGGGAAAATATTAACATGGATAGAAGAGTGGCTATCGGGTAGAAAGCAGAGAGTAGCGATAAACGGATCATTCTCAAATTGGCAGGATGTAACTAGTGGAGTGCCACAAGGATCAGTGCTTGGGCCTCAGCTATTTACGATTTACATCAATGATCTGGACGAGGACATTGAATGTAACGTGTCTAAATTCGCGGATAACACTAAACTAGGTAGCAGAGTGAGCTCTAAGGATGATGCAAAAAGATTGCAACAAGATATAGATAGGTTAGGGGAATGGGCAAGTAGGTGGCAGATGGAATTCAATGTTAGCAAGTGTGAAATTATTCACCTAGGTAGCAAGAATAAAATAATAGATTATTTTCTAGAGGGGGAGAAGTTAGATAGTGTTAGTATTCAAAGGGATTTGGGTGTCCTTGTACACCAGTCCCAAAAAGTTAGTTTGCAGGTGCGGCAAGCAACTAAGAAGGCGAACGTTCATTTCAAAAGGTTTGGAGTATAAGAGTAGGGAAGTCTTACTGCAACTGTATAGGTCTCTGGTGAGACCGCACTAGAGTATTGTGTGCAGTTTTGGACTCCTTATTTAAAAAAGGACATACTTGCCTTAGAGGGGATGCAGCGTAGATTCACTAGGTTATTTCCTAGGATGAGGGGACTGACCTATGAGGATAGGTTGAATAAACTAGGGCTGTACTCTCTAGAGTACAGAAGAATTAGAGGGGATCTTATTGAAACATAAGATTCTTAAACGGCTAGATAAAGTAGACACTGAGGGACTGTTTCTCCAATCATCTTAAATGGCACAAGGCAATTTTACAGACTCGTCGATAAAGATTGCCGCTGATCCATGTAGTAACGTTGTTTGACAGTGTTTATTTAAAACAAAGTCAAAGTTATAAGAAGATTGAGGTGGTATTGGAGAATGTATTAAGTTTTGACATGGGTTACAGGCTTGCAACGTAACGTGGGTTTAGCACTGAAGGTAGTGTTGCTACTTACGCAGCACACTGCAACAACCAATGCTTAATGTTTGCCTCAGGTACTGACAAAAAATGACAAAAGTAATCAATTTACAGCAAAGAAATAAATCGCTCTAGCTCCTTTTATCACTCTCCTGCCACACAGCTTTCTAATTGCTTTCCGAGCAGATAACATAGTCACTTAACCTGCCCAATTTAACTGCTTCTAATAGAAAACTCAAACGTGACATTCTCCCTGGAAAGTTAAACAGTCTGAACACCGTGTTTTAAATTACCCACATTCACACGTGGTCAAAGGGGAAGTGGTGGGGTGGGGGTAGTGGGGGAGTCTTGGAGGATTCCTTTCAATGCAAAGTGCCCTGTGAAACATATCTGATGTTGGGGTGGACATGGGGGAACTGAGCAGTAGTTGCATATACTAACTGCTGAGTCACAGTGTCTCCTGACGGTAACCAGCAGAATGACACACCAACCAGCAGGAACTCTCTGCTACAGTACAATTCTGGAGAAGGAACTATTTGTTACATCTATTCCTAATATTGTTTTAGACTCCCATATATTATTGTGTTGTTAATTTCAGTTTGCAGATGACACAAAGTTAGGAAAAATAGTGAATAGTGAAGAGGATAGTAGCCATCCGCAAGAAGATATACACTGAATGGTAAAGTGGGCAGACACATGGCAGATGAAATTGAATGTAGAGAAATGTGAGGTGATGCATTTTAGGAGGAGAAATGAGGGGAGGCAAAATAGGCTAGATAGTACAATTTTAAGGGGTGTGAAGTAGCAGAGAGATCTGGGGGGTTGTGTAAGTAATTATTTGATGGTGGCAGGACAGGTAGACAAGGCTGTTATAAAAGATATGGGATACTAGGCTTTACAAATAGGGGCATAGAATACAAAAGTCAGGAAGTTCTGACTAACCTCTATAAAACTTTGGTTAGGCTCAGCTAGAGTACTGTGTTCAATTCTGGTCACCACTCTTTAGGAAGGATGTTAAGACATTGGAAAGGGTGCAGAGAAGGTTTACCAGGATGGTAACAGGAATGAGGGACTTCAACAATGAGGAAAGGCTAGAGAGGCTAGGTTTACTCTCATTGGAACAGAGAAGGCTATGAGGAGACCTAATAGAGATTTTTAAGATAATGAGACGATTCAACAGAGTAAACAAGGAAAAACTGTGTCCACTGGTGGGTGTATCAGTGACCCGTGGTCACAGATTTAAAATTGTTTCAAAACGAAGCAGAGGGGAGCTGAGGAGAAATGTTTTCACTCAGCAAGTTGTTCAAATCTGGAATGCATTGCCTGAAAAGGTGGTGGAGGCCAATTCGATAACAACTTTTAAAAGAGAGGCAGACATTTATTTGGGGAGGACGGGTTTGCGCGGTTATGGGGAAAGAGCTGGGGAGTGGGATTAAATTGCTCTTTTTAGAGAGCCGACACAGACTCGATGAGCCGAATGGCCTCCTTTTGTGCCGTAAGATTCTATGATTCTATGATGATTCACCTTCTTACCCATTGCTATGATTTTCTCCTGGCACTAGGGAGTAGCTCTGTTGTGTCAAGGAATTGTACCGTAAGGAATCACTGAAATCAGTGCTGTGTACGGAACAGGGGTTTGGTAATAATCTACCACAGGTTGTAGCATCTGGGCCCAAACACTGTTTGCCAGCTTTCCCTGAGGATCCACCCGGTCGGTGACTGTTTATAAACATGCAGAAAAGTATTCCCCTTGTACCCATGCACTATCCATCATGTTGAAGGTCTAAGATGTCTTATTTTATTATTTTGCTCCGAGTAAAACAAACTCTAAGTTGGCTTGGCGCCCAAAATGTTAAAAGAATCCCAGAAAATAAGTTTTACCCCATATTATTTTCCAACAATGTTTTTATCACAGTCAGTGGAGGCCTTCATTTATGCTATTGTTTGCTCCATGTTCGAAGGATGGGTCTAGATTTATTTCCAGTGAAGATTAATCTTTTAAATTAAACCCAATGGGCAATGCAGTGTAGATTTAATGGAAAAATTCTTGCAAGGTTACCTTTCATCACTACATTTCCTAATCAAAACGACAAAGACAGCAGTGTACAATACCAACAACAGAAAACTGAGAGTCTACATTTTATAGAACTTCAAAGAGATTCACAGACAATTACTGTCAAACGTATTCACGCAAGGTAGCATCACTGGGATCTGTGATAGCAATGGTTTCAGAGTGCTGGTATCACAGGCACAGCAAGGTTCCAATGAGGTGTATGACCATTTTATCAGGGAATCTATCTGAATGAACCTCCTTGGAGGAGAGAGTTGAGCAGGTTCGACCCCGCCCCAGGTTCGACCCCCAACTGTCCTTCCTCCCCCACATCCAGTCCATCACCAGCACCGCCTTCTACCACCTCCGACGTATCGCCCGTCTCCGGCAATACCTCACCCCAAAAGCCACTGAAACCTTGGTCCAGGCCTTTGTCACCTCTCGGCTGGACTATTGCAACGCCCTCCTCTCCGGTCTCCCCTCCACCACAATCCACAAAATCCAGCTTATCCAGAAGTCTGCCGCCCACATACTCACCCGCTCTAAGCTTCGCTCCCCCATCACCCCAGTCCTTGCCAGACTTCACTGGCTCCCTGTCCCAGAGAGGATCGACTTCAAGATCCTCACCCTTGTTTTCAAATCCCTCCATTCCTCTGCACCCCCCTATCTCTCTGATCTCCTCTCCCCCCCAACCCAGCACCCGCTGCCTTCGCTCCTCTGGGTCTGGCCTCCTCCATGTCCCCCGAATCCTCCGCTCCATCCTCGGCGGCCGTGCCTTCAGCCACTACGTCCCAAGGCTCTGGAACTTCCTTCCTCACTCCCTTCGCCTCGCCCCCTCTCTTCCCAGTTTCAGGTCACAGTTGAAGACCTTTCTCTTCGACCGGGCTGTTGGTCACCTTCCTGCCCCTGCCCCTGGCTCGGTCCCGGGATCTGCTATTGTGAAGCTCTGAGACGCCGTCCGGCGTGAAGGGCGCTATATAAATCGAAGTTGTTGTTGTTGTTGAGCAGGGTTTCATTGGGAGTGAGCTGGATCCATGATGATGTGTCTGTCAACAGAATACTGGAACCAAGTTGCTGTGAGCAGTAATTGGTATCCCAAATCCTATCCACTCTTTTATGGGATTTCCACTCTACATTCATCAACATCCTTCAGTTCACACTTCCTCAATCAATGTAAGTTCATTCCTTTCAGTGTAATGACTGAATCAATAAATCTTTATCTTCTTCATGCCTTCATGCCACTTCTGCATGCCCTCACCAAGCTCCGTGACCCTATCACACCCATTTTCGCCCGACTCCCTTGGCTTCCCATCACTCAGAGGATTCAATTCAAGATCCCGGTCCTCACCTTTAAAGCCTTCCATGGTCTTGCACCCCCCCACACCACCCCACCTCTGTGACCTCCTATCCCCCTACCAACCTGTCCGCTTCCTCTGCTCAATGGGCTCCGGCCTGCTCTATGTCCCCCGACACACCTGCCCCACCATCGGCTGCTGGACCTTTAGTTACTGGGTCCTGACTTTGGCAATTCCATCCCGCAGTCCCTCCGGCTCGCCACCCCCCTCACCCCCACCCCCAGCTTCCTTCAAGTCCCACTTCAAGACCCTCTTCTTCAACCGTGCCATTGCCCCCTCCACCTTCCCCTCCCTTCCCTCCACCCTCCATAATTCCAACCCCAGTTCAAGTCTAAACCTCTAAAAATGTAATTTTGTTGTCTTTGTTGAAACACTGACTGTTCAGCACCTTGGGACGTCCTCCCAGCGTGAAAGGCGCTACACAAATGTAAAATTTGGTTTATGGCACAATGATAATCTTGGTTTCTTTTTGAATTTCACAACTTTAACCAAAATCCAATATAAGTTGGCAGATCTAAAGAGGAGTTAGGAGGGACTTCTTTTTCCAGATGGAGGTGGGAGAATGTGGAACTCAATGCCAGAAGTGGGGGTTGAAGAAGAAAGGATCATTGTACTTTTAGAAGAAAATTGATATTCCCCTGAGTGACAAGGGAATAGAGATATATAGGAGAGAGGGTTAGGATGGGCTTCTGTGGAGTGTGAACATCAGCATGAGTAGTTGGGCCGAATGGCCTGTTGTTGCAATGAAACATTTTATGTACTTGTATGTAACTATTACTTGCTTACCATTAAGCCTTTTCTCTTACTACTGTATCTGCTCCTCTTTCAACTAAAAGGAACACTAGAGTTACATTGGTGTCAAAGACAGTAAACAGCAAATTGTTAAGCTGTTGATAAAGTGAGTGGTGATTGAACATTCTTCAACTTGTCTGTCAACCAAGTTGTTCATTTAACAATGAAGGATGAAGAAAAGTTCCCCATAATTGGATGTTTTACTTTTTAGTAATATATTGGTTATTTACCGGCACCTGGGGGACAGCTTTACTGTGGTGGTGTAAGCCGTGTGGGACTGGATACTGCAGTTACCACTCACCAGAAGGCAGCGTGACAGGATGATAAGCAGGTGGAATAAAGGAAACCATTGTTGTTTAAGAACTTAACAATAAATGTTTTGTCCAAATGTGATTTTTCCAGCTTTTACAGTTTTGACTGTCCAGCAATTATAGCTATTTTTATCAATAGAAATCTTGAATTCTAATAATTTTATGCTTATGTAAATAAACTTGAAACTATAAATTCAAGCGACAGGAACAAGAGTTTATTTTTATTGGCTAATTTATGACACTCGCAAACTCCTAAAATTGCCACAGCAATTTAAGCAGAAAATATATAATAATCCTTAACCATCACACATTTGAAATAATTTATTTTGCAAAATAGTGAAAGGTTATTTCCCAAGTACATTAAGGTGAGTTATTTTTGGCCGAGGTATTGTTTTTCCAATAAGAGCAAAATACCACAAATGTGGGTCATAAAAGATACCCTCTAAAAACTGAAGCTATATCCTTAATTCTCACGTCTGATCTTGCAAACTACTCATAACTCTGGGTGAACGACAAATACTGGAAGTAAACATAGTCCATCCATTCACCCAAGCCTTTTGTAAGTAAAGTGTTATGATATAGAACTATAGCGATTTATAGCACAGAAGAAAGTCATTTAGCCCATTCTCTGTTTTAAAAAGATGGACCAGCATTTTATAGACTAATATTAATTCTCAGTTATTTATGGTGTCAGTTGAAACAATGGTATGGTGAACTTAATTAGTTTCAGCCTGCAAATCATTCTTTCTTGACCTTGTTCTCTTTTCAACATCCCATGGAATCAGAATCTCTATGGCCCTGATACCAACGTTGATGATGAATGCTGGAGTTTGTACAATTCTTAGCTGAACTGCTAACCTGGACATAGCTCTAGCTCAGTGTTGGTTAGCCTTTAGCTGAGGTGTGCCCAAAAGTGTGAGCTGAGGACTGTATTCTAAAAAAAAGAGAAAGAAAGGAAAATATTATTGGAAAATAAATGTATTTATTAAGAAATTCACAATAAAATATCAAACAAGTTACTTAACAGATGAATGAGGCTCTCATTAAGGAATCTAAATTTAATGTCCATTAATGTTCAAACTCGGTTTCTGAAAGAGAGAAAATGTTGGTGTAAAATGCTATATTGCCTTTGTCTTCTTTCAAATCTTGAAAACAGGCACCAAAGGAATTAATCAGTGAAATCGCGTTCAGATTTTTTTTTTAATTGATGGTGACGTTACTGTCACTCTTTACTGTTGCAACCGAAGAAAGTGATCCATTTTTTTCAAGACAAAATGTTCAAACATAATGTTAAGTTTGGCCTTGAAAGCTGAAAGTTGGATAAAGGCAATTGTCTCCTTACAAAGGTGCACTGAGGTTGTTAAGATGACCATTGTTGTCAATAAGGAAAGCAAGGAAACATTGAGCCATTCTTTGACTTGAAGGAGCTTGCAGTCTTCAAGGAAACCTCCCATCACCTTTAATAGCCAACGAGTATTGCAATGAAGGAGGAAGTCCCCTTCCTCATTTATGTCTTCATCAAACAAGTTATGAAATTCCCAATTGTTGGTACACAAAAAACATTTTTGCAACGCATCACAGGATCAGGTACCCAAAAGAAGTCTCAAGTCTTTGGTCAAAGGACATCCTGATCAATAATACAATGGTATTTGAATAATTTGTGTTCCAAAAACTTTTCCAACAAAGCAACACAACCATTAATTCCTCTTTCCAGTCATCATAGATGCCCACTTTGTACAAATACTCTCAAATTTGGACCAGTCCAAATTATTGCCTTCTGTACTTTTTTAAATTCTTCAAAAGTATCCCATGGTTGAAACAAGCTGACAGGAACAAAGAAATTCCTCAATTATAATCAAAATTTTAATTGAAACACCTGAGCTGTGCCGTGTCAGTCGAATCATCCAGTACAGATGAAGAGAATTCACTGACAGAGAAAGAAAATATAATTTGCTTTGATACATCACTAGACATTCCTTCCCATAACAGTGTTTCGGAAAAGCACAATTTAATCTTCCATTGTTTTAATTTGGGGATCACTAGTAGGTGTAGCAAAAATTAACACTGTCTTTAACTATTGCTTCCCCATTTAAACAAGGGTTTTTCTTCCAAGCTGGTACTGGGGACATATCATAGGAGCCTTGATCAATAGATGTTTTCTAAAATAAAAACAACATTGTTGTGCTGAGAGATAGATCTTTTCTGGGAAAAATAAAATCAATACGCAAAGCTGATTCAATGGGATATTCTGTGTTGAACTCAGCATGCGCTTGCTTAAAATGTGGCTCTAAATAAATTTGTTAGGCACAGGAACTATAACACCACAAACCAAGCACACTGATTGTAAAGCTCTGCCTTGTGTAAACAAGAATTGTTCTTCCCAAAATGAATTAAACTCTCTCCACACAATGTCCTCTTCATAGTTTCTCTTTGAAGTCTGGAGCTTACAAGCAACATATTTGGGGGTAAAAATCAAACAGATGCAGATCAAACAATTAAACTTCAACGCACTTGTCTCAAAGGATGCAGCTGGCAAACTGGCATTGATCTTCAGGGTGAAGTGGGGTTGATGCGGGACAGTAATTGTTGTAGTTATTGTAGTTATTTTTACTATTAAATGTGAGGATTATTATCTAATAATGCTGCAGGGAGACTAACTTTATATATATATTAATGTAGATAATGGAGCATGATGGATGGGATAACAGATATCTAATAGAAAATAATAGAAATCAAATCAGTTACCCCATCCATCATGCTCCATTATCTACAATAATATAAATATAAATTATATAACAATCCTTGCATTTGATGTAGCACTTTTCAATCTTATCGATGTCTCAAAGCGCTTCACAGAATATACTGTAAAGTGAATTAACTGTATATTTGTGGGCAGCCAATTGCGCACAGCAGTGTCCCACAAACAGTCGTGGATTGAAATGACCAATTTTTATTACTGTGGTTTTTTTTGGAGGGATTATTATTAGGTGTGTGGAGTAAGGAAACTTGCCCAAGGTTTCGCCCTGACCTGCCTGGATTCAAACACAGGTCTCATACTTGTAAGGCACTGACCACTGAGCTGCAGGAGCTCCACAAATTTACATTTATATTGTACCTTTCATGTCGGGAGATCTTCCCAAATTGCTTAACAGCTCTAGCTCTGGCTTGGCACCCTAGCTGGGGGTGCGAGACCGGGTGAAAATAGAGAGGATAGATTAGTGAAAGCAGGCTGAAGAGGTAGGTGTCGAGAGGGTGATTAAGGAAGCAAGTCAAAGTGACTTTAGTTGCTATTTAGGTGCAACCCACTTTTTAAAATCTTTAAGGCAACCTGAAGAAGAGGCAGCAGTGAATTTGCCTCATCTGAAAGATGGCACCTCCAACATCACACCATTGGAGTATCAATCCAGACTGTGAGCTCAGCTCTTAATGTAGAGCATGAAACCACAATAGCTCTGGTAATTCAGAGACAAGTGCTATCAAACAGACTCTACATCCACAAGCAGGGCCATAGGCCTGTGACCCCACATGTTCACAAATTCTTCTTATTGAACAACAAATAGGTCAATTCGTAACAAATAATAATAATGCAGTAATCCTTGCATTTGATATAGTGATTTTCACATCTTCTAGACGTCTCAAAGTGCTTCACAGTATTTACTGTAAAGTGAATTTACTGTATTTTTGTGGGTGAAATGCAGCAGCCAATTGCACACAGCACTGTCCCACAAACTGTCGTGGATTGAAATGGCCAATTTATTATTGGGGGGTTTTCGAAGGATTACTATCAGGCATGTGGAGTAAGGAAACTCGACCAAGGTTAAGCCCTGCCTGGTATCTAACGCTAAGGATGCTCTGACCACTGACTCCAGTACCCAACAGAACTCCAGTACTCTCCTTGCAAGTTGTTGTTGATACATACTTATGCCTTGGTTCAGGACCCTTGAAGCGAACCATCAGATCGTTATTCTGGTCTATTTGTTTCATTCTGCCCCATGGCACATTCACATCAAATTGATCAGTTTTCGTGATCGAAAGTAAGACAAAATGGTCACAAGCTGCTCAGATCTCTAAGAAATAAGTAGTACTTGGCTATTAAAATGAGCAATGTTCCCATCAGTAAATGGCCAATTCTAATCAGCATGATTCACACGTCTACGTAGAACATCCTAATATTAAATGAAAAATTCAGTGCTTATATTTTTATAATGTATTTACATTTATGTTGTGCTTCTGAAGCAAATCCAAGTGGTTAGAAATGTACATGAAAAGTGTCTCCTCTCCCCAATCCCCCAACACACCCTGGAATCTCATAATTCTTGTAAAAATTGTAACAATACTGGCTCTTAAAGTTTTAAATAAAAAATGAATCTTCATTGTAAAATTCTTTGTAATGTAAGATGTAACTTCAAAGGAAGGAGTGAGCTCAGGCACACAATGCTATAGTATTCAATGACATTCAGACTCCTTAGTCTCTAGGGATGCCTTTGAATTTCAACTCCAACCTCCAAACATCCTGCTCTCCTATTAAAGTTTGATCACAAGAGAGCTTCAGATGAAGGCCTTTTGGTCCATTTGTTCTCATCATTACAGAGTACCCAACCTCCTACTGTCCCATTACCATTACATTGCACATGTTGATAAATAAATCTGCTATCCCAGCATCAACCACCCTTCTCGGTGACCTATTACTTTGTGTAAAGAAATGCTTTCTGTCCTAAAATTGCATTTCACAATTCAGAACCTGTGTCCTCTTGTTACGTTGCCTTGGTTTATCTGAACTGTTGTTTAGGAATTACTTTACTTGTCCCATTTCAAATGTTATATACAGTACTTCTAAGATCCCCTCTTATTATTTTCAAGACTAAAGAGCCTTATCTTGTCCAATTATAGCTCATAGTTCAACACTCTAACATTGGATTCAACTTCACTGCCTCTGGAACCCGTCAGCTTCTGGATGCATTGACTACTGTACATGGTATTTCGAGTGTGGTCTGACTAGAGCCCTGTAAACTACCTTCAAACCTAATTCATCATGATTCCATTAGAACAACATCTGTTGGATGAATACCTTTGCTTCTCATTATTTATTCAACTTCTTAACTGGTTGAAGAGCTGGGGATGTGGCCATGGAAATGATCGAAGATGCTATTGCTTCTCTGCCGGGTTGGATTGGCCAATTCCAATCCAATTTAATACTTTCTCTTTTTTTCCAAGAAACTTATAGGCTTGAAATGCCGACTTGGACAAAAGACACAGGCTATAATTGGTAATGTCGTTGATGGAGTGGAGAAACAGGCAGTGCGCAAATAGACAAGACTGTACAAAATGAAAATTGAATCATACACATTTTCTACAGAGACAACAAACACAAGAACATAGCGTTAAAGTTAGAAATTTTTAATCATAACTCAATTAGGAATCACCCAGATATGCTAGAGGTAATCTCATTTCTCCTCTACCCCCACCTCCTAACAATGTTCTCAATTCGGACATCTGGCTCACAGATGGCTCGCTCGACTGGATAGCGTCTTTGTACTTAGCAAACTGCTGAGTAAGCTCTAATCCCCCTAAGCAACAATCAGATGCTGGAGTCGAACGTGCTTTGTGCAAGTTGACATTTAAGATGCTGTTGGTGTGGGGGAGAGTTGTTTGGGATCTGCCTCTGGCACATCCAGGTAATTCCTAATTGATCCATCATGAATTTATAAATTTGAACCACATGTTAACTCCACATGTCAACTTAATGAATGCCAAATGCAATGAACTATTAAATAGCTCAACAATATATAATAATTCTTGCATTTAATATTGCAAATGCAAGGATTATTATTGTGAGCCGATGTACAACAATGTATAAATTCTTGCATTTATCGCTTCGTTGAAAATCTCAAAGTACCTAACGGGTTTATTGTAAATTGTTGGGATTGTGTATTTGTAGATAAATCATGGTTGCCAATTTGTACCACAAACAATGTCCCACGAACAATGTCCCATGAACAGTTTTGAAGTCAATGGTCAATTTTATCTGAGGTTTGTTGCCCAGAGAGAAATCTTCCTTCTGCTTTCCAATAGAACTATGAGATCTTCGACAGCCAGATTGAGACTTTGGTTTACTGTCTCACCAAAGAACATCACTTCACCAATGTAGCACTCCCCCTGCACTGATTGGAATGGCTGCCTGGAGTATGAGCACAGTCCCGATACAGTGATAAGTATAAGCAAATAAAACATTCACTTTAATATGTTTGATAAACTGTCCTAAGGCAGTGTTCCAAATGTCATTGTGAGAGAAAGCTTATATATTCAGTTGCGTAATACTTTGTGTCACATACATCGTCCGTGCTTCAAAGGCCTATATTACTATGTTAAACAACATGAATAATTTCAGAAAGCAAGCTGCAGCTGCCATACGAGCAATAAAAGGGAGTATCGGTTTATTTATGCATGAGTTAATAATCTCATCTGTACTCATTCTGTATTCTAATAAATATGTTAATACCAATTTGTTGGAAATAAGATGATCTATTTGAAGTCTATGGTGCCAGTGTTGTGGAAAATGGATGTGGTGTGTATTCAGTGTGTGAATTGTATTACATTTTCTAAATTATATTATCCTGAGAAGAATGTCATTCAGACCACTGTATTTTAAACTTTGAATTATTTGTAGAAGAATTAACTTTTACAGAAAATCAAGGTGCCGGTTGTAAAAATGTGATTTCTTACTCCATCTAATACTGAGGTTGCGTCCGACATACAAGCAGATTGACAAGGTAATCCATGCACTATGGGAAAACTAGTGACACACATCTGCCTTTGAAATGCTCCAACTGTTTCAGAACCATTTTCACCCTATATATAGTATTGCATTTTATTATTCCACTCCCTGAGGTTTGATTCATGTCCTGTTTCACCCACAAATTATAGTCAATTTGTTTTACAGTATATTCTGTGAAGCACTTTGAGACGTCTCAAAGACATGATAAAGCGTTATATCAAATCCAGGGATTATTGATTTATATTCCACAAATGTACTTTATATATATTTATATATATGTATACATTCAAAATATATTCTCTGAAGCATTGTAAGAATTAAGTTTGCTTCATTTTTTATTCTGATTTACGTACTTTATTTACATATACTTATAATATATTCTATGAATCACTTGAGATATCCCAATGACAACATAAACCACTATATCAAATGGAAGGATTATTATTGTTCTGAAGTGGACATAGGGATGATTTCTGTGAGTTGCAATATACAGAATAATAAAACACGACATCATAGCATCATGCCATTCAGACCATCGAGGCTGTGCTCTCCACCTAATTTAATACCACTGTCTGCTCACTACTTGTAACTTCTAAGATTCCCTTTGTTTCAGCGTCTATTTAATTCTCTTTTCAAACAATCTATTGACTCTCCATCGAAAACAATTTTTTTGAGAGAATTCCTCAATCCCACCAACCTCGTGGAATTACATTTTTTCTAACCTCCCCTTTAATTCATTATGACTTTTCTGAAGCTTTGGCCAAACCTGATGGACAAGAGAGAACAGGACTTCAAATGATCAGAATGACTATTGCCATGTTAACAGCCAAAGAGTCAGAGAAAGAAAAACAGAGCTACATGAGACTGTAACTAATCCTAGATTCAAACTCTCTCTTATGTACATGAATTTCGTTACCCACACCCCAAGCTCACTACTTCTCAGGCTTCTGTTTTATATTTTCCCAATTGATCTATTTTTTCTTTGAATCAGGTTTGTTTGTAGCTCAGTAGTTAGAGCACTCGCCTTACAAGCGAGAGTCCTGGGTTCGATTCCCTTGGGCAAGTTTCCTAACTCCACATGCCTGATAATAATCCCCCCTCCACACCCCCCACAAAAAAGCAAACAATAATAAATTGGTCAATTCAATCCACAACTATTTGTGGGACACAACTGTGTGCAATTGACTGCTGCATTTTGCCCACAAATTCAATTCACTTTACAGTATATTCTGTGCAATGCTTTGAGACATCCAGAAAGCGTGAAAAGCGCTTTATCAAATGCAAGATTATTATTATTATCTGCAGCTTGCGGTGGGAAGAGTTGGAAAGGCTGTTAAGCAGGGGATTGGTGTAGGCAAGCCGAGATGAGATGAATTCTTATTTTTTTTCTTTTTGTCATTAAATTTTAATTTACATTGTTTTTTCAGTTAACATTATAACCATGGTGTAGGCTGGCTTTCATATTTATCTACTTACCAATATTCTATATCACATTAAATTGCATTATTTATTTTCAATCATCACTCGATTCCTTGATTGCACTATTCATTTTAGATTCCATCTGCTTTATGATGCGAGATGAATATAAAGGACTTGCCTTGACATTGCTATTTCATTTTCATACAAATATGGAGTTTTTCTCCCAGTTATCCCTACTTACACCCTCCATATTCCAAATTTTCTCCCAAATTCAAATGAATTAACGATTCATCTCATTGTTGTTTGTGCAACATTGTTGGCACAGATTAACTGATGTATTTGCCTTCATAACAATATTTACTTCAGTTCCGATCAATCATATTTCATAAAGTGCTTTGAAACATTGTGTTTTATGCGAAAGACACAATATAAATACAAGTTATTGTGTAAATAACAGGAAAAAAACAATTGTTTGCATTTGTTTTCTGCAATAATGTGGCTGCCAAGACAAGGCAATTTGAAAATCTGAATCCAAGCAATTTGTGTTAAAGTTCTCTCTTTTGTTCTGAACTTTGCATCTCCAACTATTAGTTACACCAGTTAATTTAACGATGGCAGAAAAGCACTTTCAACTAGGACACTGAACAAAAAAATCTAACTGTCACAAAACTTATCATCCTCATCAGGTATGGAAAATAAATTGATATGTGTTTCTGCCTGTTTTGATCCCTTGATTTCTGACATAGATATTGTGCCTCTAACCATGCAATTCCGCTCACAGTTTGAGAAACATTGTTCGTCTGCACTCAGATGACAGAATGAAGTCACTCCACACTGCCCAGGTAGGTCCTGGAATGCAGCGAGATAAACATAACAGGGAAAAGATATTCAATATCTATTGAATCATTTGCAATATTTGCAAAAGGGGTGGGAAGCATTCTTATGAGCCTATTCAGCCTGCATGAGTGGTGAGATTGAGTTGGGATCGATGATTTCCAAAACGCACCAGATTGGCCAATATACTACACTGTAAATGTCGCAATGCAGAACATCTGATCATATAAGGCTGTTGCAAGACAAGACTATAACATAATTTAGAAGGGAATTGGATTAACACTTGAGGAAATTACAAAATATATATTTTAATGGGCATAGGATAGAATTAAATAGCTTTTGGGGGAAGCTGGCATCACCACAGACACAATGGGACAAATCCTTCAGTGTGATAAACAACAATAATAACTTGCTTTTATATAATGCTCGTTATGCCGAGTAACATGCTGGCGCACTGAACACTGGCTGAGTGTGACACCGAGCCAGGGCGAGAGGGACTATAATCATGTCAAAATGGATGGTTGTTAAACAGGATTTGAAAGTGGTAGGGTGGTAGGGGGCACAATCCAGAAGGACTGGGTGAGAGAGTCCCAGAGTTTTGGAGCGAGTGGCTGAAGTGGCAAATGGCCACCAATGGTAGAGCTGGGGGGGAGACGAGGAACAAGCAAGAGGCCAGAGCCAACTGAGTTGAGCACAAGTGACCGAGCAGGGGTGGGAAGAAAAACTAATTGATGGGATGTATTGTTGGTGGTTTGTTAAGCAGGTTTCTATTTAGCTATTTTAAAGTCGTACACCTATAGGCGAAATCACAATCAACGCTGCTTGACAATTTGGGGAATAATAAAATAATAATCCTTGCGTTTAGAGCCTTTCACATGAGGAGGATGTCTCAAATTCTTCAACGGATATACTGTATGATGAAGATATTGTGTATTGTGCAGGTCAATATCATAGTGATTTTGCACACAGCAATGTCCTACAAATAGCCACGAGGTGAGTGACCAATCTTATTTGGGGGATGCCATGGGATCTTTAACATCCACCGGAAGAAGCAGACAGAACCTCGGTTCAACATCTCACCCAAAAGACGCCACCTCCGGTACTAGGGCACACCCCAGTACAATGTTGAAGTGTCAGCATAATCTAGATGTGTTCCAAGTCTGATTTAAATTTGAGATCCCGGTGTGCACTGATCTTTTCTTGTCCCGCTACATTGACCTCACTGAGAGCAATGCAAATAACAACAAGATCGTATATTCTGTAGAATAATACTATGTTGGGAATAGAAGCAGCTGGAAGCAAAATACAATAATTAACAGCGCCTCATCGCACTGGGGACAGATACCATTAACGTAGCTTGTAAAACTGAGACCACATGTTAACTTACATAACAAAAAGTCAGCAGCAAATAGCAAGTGGAGAGGTAAGCACCCAAACAAGAGAAGGTTATTCAGCCTCCTCCTCTCACAAACCATGCAATCACTAACTTCATTCTGGGCCTTGTGTATTCAAAGCCCTGTTACAGTCACCAATTAGTCACTTATAATGTGGGAGTCAGCGTCTGATATCCCAACAGACAGCTTGCATTAGTCAAGCAACTTGTAGTGTTTCATATCTCTAGATAAAGCATTGTTTATTGAGATGCATTGTCAAACAACCCAAAGTAAAAACGTTTCAAATGAATCTCACTGCTCAGACAAAAGATGTTTAATTCTATTTTTAAAAGGGAGAGGTTAAAAAGAAGTGGAGTATAAACACCAGCACGGACTAGTTCAACTAAATGACTTATTTCCATACTTTATCATTCCATGTAATTCACACTTCATCACCCCTTTTTGCAAAATAATGCAAGTGTACAATATAATGTCATCATTATCAATAACAATAATCCTTCCATTTGAATTAGTGTCTTATCACGGAATCAAAGCTCTTCACGGATGTGCTGTGAAGTTGTGCGAAAGTGAGTGTATTCTGTGGACGGACGTGACAGCCAATTTGAGCACTGCAATATCCCACAAACAGCCATGGTGTGAGTGACCAATTTTAGTTGGGAGATTGTTGGCTGAGATACAAGGAGAAACAACTTTTTTCTTTTTCGAATAGTAATCTCTTAGTAATCTCCTCTGGGATCTTCAATGTCCACCTGGACAGGCAGGTGAAATCTGAATTTAATATCCCAAACAAAGGCCAGCATCTCCAACAATGTCATGCCCGATGTTCTCTCAGCCCAGTGGAAGATGCATTAAAAACCAAAGCAAAGTGCATCAGCTAGTGTGACAGACATAGTGTGGAGTATAACTCTATCTCGCGATGTAGACAATACTGCTAATGAGCCTACTTAACCCCCACCCCACTCTACCACTCCCCCACCGCACCCCCCCACACACACATTGTAAATGATAGAAGAGCATAGCTCCAATTTAAAAAAAAATGTAATTTCATAGTTTTAATTAACATATTGATGTTGACACAATCACAATATTAGTGGTTTCCTGCACCGAATGTGTCTATTAAAAAAAAGTTAAAGGCAGTTCTGAAATTTAGCTTTAAACATCAAGGGGATTTCAGTGTAAGCAGCTTATATTGTTCTGATTAACAGCAGCTTTAAAATGGGCTCCAGGGGCATGGATGGCAATGTTACTGGCAGGGAGGGGTTGTCAGTTGCTATCGCTTCTGATGCTTCATTGCGACGCCATTGTAATGGGTTTGTGCATGGCCTGAACAATCGCTGCCGTGTTTCGCCCACAAAATATACAGTTAATTAACTTTACAGTATATTCTGTGAAGCTCTTCGAGAAGATGTGATAAGATGTGTTATGTGCTATAACAGATGCAAAGATTATTATTATTATTATCAGTGGGACAATAGTGTGAGCAAATTGACTTCCGTGTTTGTCCACAAAACACAGTCACTGCACTGTATTCTTCACAGCATCTCCTATGAAGCATTTTGAGACATTCTCCCGACGTGAAAGGCACTGTATCAAATATAAGGTTTGATGCTATAAATATAACCACTCTACCTAAGAGATACAATCAGCCTACACAAAACACAAAATACAATCAACCTTCCATTTGTGCATTGAATATTTGGGGGCTTGGTCTCTTAAGCATTGCTCTTTCATTACAGTGTCAGATCCAGCTCCTCACAGAGTTCTGCCAAATGCAGCCTTTTTTTTTATGAGCTGCCTGCAGAGACAGGCTTACTTCTGGAGACAAACACATCATATAAAAGTCATGTTGAATTAATCTGTTTCTTTATTAGTCAATTGAAACATGATGGAGTTTTTTTTTAAAAGTGATCCTAACCAGGTCACTGAGAAATACAGAGAGTGTAGTGCATAACACATGAAAAAGAGGGTGTACTGCACGGTATAGTATCATTTGTATTGTATACAGTATAATGTGTATTGGATTCCACCTTTCACAAAAGGAGAGTGTCTCAAAGCACTTGCCAAAACTGGATGGGCAACCAAGCTCGAGTGGTGAGCCAAGGTGGCATGTGCTGTACAGGAAAAAGCTGACGGAAAGGGCAATCAAGAGGTACATTTTGAGACATGCTCCTAACAGAGGAGGGAGTTGAAGGGACACCAGGTACAGTTACAAGGAGTGTAAAGCCTAGTGACACAAATAGGGTAGGGAGTCTGAAGCAGGCCCATGTTCACTGAGCAATGGGAGCAGCCAGGTCAGGATGTTTGAAGGAGGTTTAGGGCATAGATTTAATTTTTTTAAATCCATGCATTTGATGTAGCGCTTTTCACATCTTCTAGACGTCTCCAAGCGCTTCACATAATATATTGTAATGTGAATTGACTATATGTGGGCAAAACGCAGCAGCCAATTGCGCACAGCATCTACAAACAGTCGTGGATTGAAATGACCAATTTATTATAGGTTTATTATTAGGCGTGTGGAGTAAGGAAACTTGTCTAATGTTTCGCCCTGACCTGCCTGGATTCGAACACATGTAAGGCGAGGGCTCTAACCACTGAGCTACAGGACTCAGATCAGCCATGGTCTAATCAAATAGCAGAACAGGCTCAAGAGCTGAATGGCCTCCTGTTCCTATGAGTGAAATTAGGAAGTAGGTACATTTTTGTTGCAGGTATCTAGAGATATGGGGCAAAGTCGGGTCAACGGAGTTGAGATACAGATCAGCCATGATATAATTTGAGAGGCTGAATGACCTCCTCCTGTACTGTGGTGAGTACTATTTAAGAGACAGTTGAGAGTCAAACAAGACAGCGAGGTTCTGCACCAGCTATATGGAGTGGTGTCTGCATCTGTGCAGATTGATACCGTCCGCTCCTGAGGGGAGAAGGCGTTGACGGCAACCAATCAGAGCACCTTGGTCTTGTTGGCATTCAACTGGAGAAAATAGGCTGTCAACCAGGGCTTGATGTCTGAGGCAATCAGTCAAGACATGACAACATATATGATGATGAGGGTATATACTATACAATGCATGAGATTCAGAGGGTGAATGGCACACACATAGAGCTACAGAAGATGTGCTGTACAACATAGGGTCAGACTGAAACAACATTTTTTGTCATAGAGCATACAAGTAAATAAGCAATTAGTATGTTGTAGTTGTTTGCAGGAGTTTTATAAATATCATAATCCTGTAAGACGTGCTGTGTTTCCAACATCTTATTTATCAAAAGTAAGTTGATGCAAACAGAAAACTGTAATTAATCCGAACATGACTTATATGTATGGATGGATTCCGATCACCCAGCAAAATGGTATAGAGTGAGTTAGTTGGTTTGTTGGCACTTGGGGACTTCTGGTATATGAATGTTTCAAAGGCTGTGCAGCAGAGTAATCCAACTGTATTGTGTCGCAGTCAGTTACATCTGGGTTTCAGTATTCAGGGGACACTGGTACTGTTGGAAGTTAAGTGCACTGAAAGTCATGAGTGAAGGCTTTCATCAGTTTACAATATATTTTTCTCATACATTTCCCATCGTCGGTTAACGATATTGAATCTCTTGTGGTTGAAATGTACCGCATTTATGTTTACTGTACTTTGTTATGATGTGCAGTTTAACTGTTCCTCTTTTATTTGCACACAGATCTTAACTTTAAAGAAGAGGGACCTCCGCAGTGTGAAATAATCCTTGCCATTTTGAAAAAGTGCTTTTCACATCTTATCGAACGTCTCAAAGCGCTTCGCAGAATATAATGTAAAGTGAATTGACTGTATATTTGTGGGCAAAACGCGGCAGCCAATTGCGCACAGCAGCGTCCCACAAACAATCACGGATTGAAATGACCAATTTTATCATTGTTTTTTTTTGGAGGGAAATCTGTTTGTGTGGTGCGTCCCTTGATCAAAAGCAGCCCCACGTACAAGTGATGGTATACTGCTGTTATCACAAGACCCTGGAGGACAATGTATGTGCATTATATACACAACTCAATCCTTTACAAGGTCATCTCTGAAATTACCTTATTGGGGGTTTATAACTGTGCCAGTTTCCTTAACTTTTATTCTTCTTAAACCCAACGAGAGCTTTGCAAAATTGGCAAAAATGAATCGGGATTTATTATTGAACCCAAATCTGTGCAATGTGAGTTTTTTGGCCTGGAAGTTAGAGTACTGAAAGTGTGATGCTATGGTTATCACTGGCTTGATGTGTTATTTGCGCTCCACCTAACTGGTAATTGTATTCTTGGAAATAGAGACTGGATTATCTGTGCAAATGTGTCTGAGCCTGTCAGGGGTCAGCCTGCCTCAGGTGGTAACACTCTTGCCTCAGGTGGTAACACTCTTGCCTCTGAATCACATGGCTGTGTGTTCAAGCTTCAAATCACGTCTTATACTCACATAGTCTAGGGGTTGACACTTCAACTCAAGGATTATCATATTTATGTGACTGACAGTTCTGCATATTCACCATCTTATAAATGGACATTTCCCCGTGTCTGAAATAGAATACACCGTATCTCCCTGGAGGCACAGTCCCTGTTACTCTAATTCCAGAGAATATTGGGTAATAATAATAATAATGCATTAAAAGTCTTTCATGTGAGTGTTGGCAGCAAAATCAAGAGATATTTCTAATGGGGTAGCATTGATTTGGCCTTCAGACATGATTCCTTGTCAATATTTTACTGAATGTGTTCAGTCTCAGAACTGATTTTTGTGGCATAATAAGTTTACATAGGTAATGTTTACAACAACAACAACAACAACAAAATGACATGAATAGAGCACCTTTCACATTGGGAGAGGCATCCCTTTCACTTCCCTTTAAAAGAGGTACAGAGGGAGGAGAGGCTTGCTATTCACTGCTGTATTGGTTGCACGGTAATTAGAATACAATTTCCAATTCCTTCATATAATTTCCAACAAGAGTAGTATTTTCTGAAATTGGTTTAAGAGATGTGTACGCCATGTGTGATTAGGATAATATTTGAAACTCTCCATAGAAAGTTTGTCACAAAAATGTCTCAATGCTGAATTGTTTTATTATTGTTGGGGATGAAGCTATCTGGAAAGCAGTTGCACGAGCATAATGGAAAGGCTTGTTTACACAACAAATGCTTATTTGCATGGGCTGTAGAGTTACTGCCAATTTGCATTATAATTCCAAGGAGAAACAGTGTAAAGTTATTCACTGCAGACCACAACACAGCATCAAGCCCATAATTGAATCCCAGCCTAGAATCGGCATTGAGATCACGCCAGAGGGAGTTTAAACACTGGCTAATCCCTGTGTTATTCTGCCATGTTTGTGTTAAATTGACAGCCGTGGCAGTGTAATTTCTGCTGAGAAAAACAGACGTCACAGCAGCCAGATTGCACCCCCATTCGCCAGTCCCACCTTCTATTAAGCAACAGTTTGATGCTGCAATGGGAAGGTGGGAGGGTAGATATTCTTGAAGGATGAGATTAAAGGGCATTAATCAACTGGCGGACAACTTGGGAGGGGCAAAACTGAGGCATTGTAATATCATAGAATAATAATAATCCTTGCATTTGATATAGCACTTTTCACGTCTTCTGGACGTCTCAAAGCGCTTCACAGAATATACTGTAAAGTGAATTGACTGTATATTTGTGTGCGAAACGCGGCAACAAATTGCGCACAGCAGCGTCCCACAAATAGGATTTAAATGACCAATTTTTTTTTTTTTTTTTTGAGGGATTATTATTAGTTGTGTGGAGTAAGGAAGCTTGCCCAAGGTTTGTCCCTGACCTGCCTGTCCATTTCAGCACAACAGATTTCTACCAGCGTAGTAGTTTAACCTGGTTCTGGTGGGAGATGGGAAAGACAGCGTTTGTCAAGAGACAAATCACAGGAGAGTTTGACAAGCAATATGTAGCTACAGTTTGATTTGAAGTTCATCCTGTTAAATTTCTCACCAACCAAGGCAAGATGAATTTTGATGTCTTGGACACAGCGGGCAAAGAAAACTTTGGTGATTTAAGAGATGGATATTACATACAAGCACAGTGTGCTATCATTATGCTTGACATAACACTTGATGTCACCTAAAGAAATGTCCCCAATTGGCACCAGGATCCAGTGCACAGCTGTGACAATATTCCCATAGTGCTGTACGGTCAAAATCAAGGACTGTAAGGTCAAAGCCAAATCCATCGCCTATCATCAAAAGAAAAATCTGCATTACTATCACGCCTCAGCTAAGAGTAACTATAACTTGGAGAAACTCATCCAGTGGCTGGTCAGGAAGCTGGTTGGAGACCCAAACCTGGAGTTTTAGCAACAACTAACATAAGAACATAAGAATTAGGAGCAGGAGTAGGCCATATGGCCCCTCGAGCCTGTCCCGACATTCAATAAGATCATGGCTGATCTATTCTGGCTCCACCTACCCTAACCTCGCTCCCCCTGAGATACAGATGGACTCACAACTCGCTCAGCAGTATGAGAGAATCACAGGCTGCCTCAAAGAGTGCCCTGTCTGATGATGATGATGACCTTTAAGGAGGGGAGAGTTTAAGGCGAGTGTGGGGAGGGAGGGAGTGGAGGAAATAGTTCTGGGAGGACAAGAGTAGGTGAAATATGTTGGGGCGAGGGAAGATGGTGTTGGGAAATATATCTAGTTATGTGGATTCCTGTAGAGTAGTGGTTAACTGGCTTGCCTCACAAGTGAGAGGATCCTGGTTTGATTACCGGGCGGGATGAAACAACAATAACAACAACTTTGATTTATATAGCGCCCTCCACACCGGATGGTGTCTCAGAGCGCTTAACCTTAGGCCAGCTTCCTTACTCCACACACCTCTGTTTACCCAGCAGTAAGAGGAACCCAGTTGTTGGCCGATTGGCGGATTGCCTTTCGGGGGCACTAATCCCTCCAAAAATTATCACATCACATACCACAAATACCTCTCTTCCCCCCTTCCCCACCCCCAAAACCTCAGTATTTAGCTGCAAGAGGAATTTCAGAAACACTAATTATGCTCCAGCCTCAGCTGTGGTTATACAAACAGGGATAATTCAAAGCAACTTTCCAACGATATTTTGGCTGCAGAGCAAAGTTTTTTTTGTTCCTGGTTCAAGACTCATGAGTTGTAGCCAGAACAGAGTTTTGTTTTCCTCCTCTTCCGATGACCTTAACCAAGATCATTTCTGTTTCTTTTTCAATAGAGCCACTGAACATCTACAGCTGGTCGATCAGTGTCAGCGAGAGCAAAAATTGATTAATCGTTTATGTGGGAGCCTTCATTAGAATATCTGTATCTTTGCCTATGAAATTTCTCATTTGTGTTAAGATAATTGTCATCAAATTTAGACAATAAGTAAAATATGCTGCAAAATTTTGGAAAATTGTTCAATGCAATCTCAATTCAAAAGATAATATTTTGAAAATATTTTTTAAGGTTATTTCAAAATTCTGGACAATCGTAGATCTTGAGACAATGCATTTGATGGCTGTGAGTTTTTTTTAGACCTCAGGAGATCAGTGGATTTGTAGAGACACTAACAGCTATGTTGTTCAGAAACATAACTGTTGGCCCAAAGAGCGATCAATTCATTCATTGAATGAATCATGAGCCGTGCTAATTCCTCCAATGTTTGTCATTAAAGACACATTGTCAGAGTGGTGTCTCTCATGATTAATGCAAGGAGGAGAATTCTGCCTTCGGACAGTGATTTAGTTACACATGCATGAAGCTCTCAGTTCACTAGTCTGATGATCTCTGCAAGTGCATGTGTCTCATCAAGCCTGAATCTGTCACCTCATCGCATCAATTATGGCCTGAATAACGCCACAGTGATCTGCCAATAGAGACTGGTAGGAGCCAGGAGACTGGAGCAGCCCTGTTGGCCGCTTCTGAAACGATTATCAGGAACCGTGAAGCTACTGGATCAGCACAAGGCAAAATGTCAGCAAATGGCATCTTTCAATATTTAAAAAAAACTATCCAAACAACTTCAGATCAGTGAAATGCCTTTAGTTAGACCCTGACATCCAGATCCTTCCTCTCCTCCTCTGCAATGACCCCTTTCTTCAAAACCGTGAGCCTTGCAGGAGAATGATTTGATAATTCTGTGTTATTTTTGAAAGTCTTATCAGTTTACTTCACAAGTTTTTAATATTATTCCTTCCATTTGATTTTGTGCCCATCACATTTTTGAAACGTCTTAAAGATTTTACGGGGTATCCTTTGGATTGGTCTGGCTCCAAGCGGGCGGGCTTCTCAAAGGAATGTTGAGAATGGAGTAGACCCTCTCCGGTGGTCTCAGTAGTCTGATTCCCGAGTCAGACAGATACACAGTACTCAAGGGCACTGCCGATGAACCAGCCAGCCTGATTTATCATCAGGACTTTGAGGAGCAGGGAACAGGGATTCTTTGACTGACTGGTTTTAACCCTACAGGCGAAATTCCCAGCAGGGTGATCCTAGCTGGACAAGCAACAGGAATTTTTACAGAGCTCTTAGTCAGAGTGATAGCAGTGATATGTCAGTGATAGCAACTCAGTATTAGGTGCTGAAATAATCAATGAATACCCCTAACAATAAATGCGGTAGTCATACAGTACATATATCAATATATTAGTCAGATTCTACCCTTTTTGCAGGTACCAATATATTTTTTACATATCAACAACAACAACAACAGCAAAATTACATTTATAGAGCGCCTTTCAAGTCGGGAGGACGATTTCTGAAACGTCTTAAAGATTTTACGGGGTATCCTTTGGACTGGTCTGGCTCCAAGCGGGTGGGCTTCTCAAAGGAATGTTGGAATAGAGTAGACCCTCTCCGGTGGTCTCAGTAGTCTGATTCCCGAGTCAGACAGATACACAGTACTCAAGGGCACTGCCGATGAACCAGCCAGCCTGATTTATCGAAATAAATAAGGATCTCTAGTGCACGGGATGAAGAAAGACAATTGAATTTAAACAACAACAGGAACAAAATTACATTTGTATGGCGCCTTTCACATTGGGAGGACGTCCCAAGGTGCTGGATAGTCAATGTTTCTCCAGATTCTATATCATTTCTTATTCCTTATTCTCCTCTGCAGGGGAATAAATAATGGTACAGACTATGTGTGGCTGGTGTTTTCACTGTGTTTTGCTGATTGTACAATGGAAACTGCCTGGTGGTGGTACAGATATGGTTGGGTTGATCCAGCCCCAAGAACTTACAGATATCAGATTTGTTTTATTGATTGGTGGCACATGCAGCACTTTAGAAGATTTAGATTTAATGAGAAAGTACCAAATGACCCATGCAAGGGTCTTGCTGGTGCTGTTCAAGGTACTCAAGGATCATATCCAGAGCAACAATGAGAATCAATCAGTCGGTCATATCCAAAATTATTTCTCAAGTGTCTATTCTCCATTTTAGGGTTACTCCCCCACAATAGCAATAGACAGGGTCCTATAGCTCAGTGGTTAGAGCACTCGACTTACAAATGTGAGACCTGTGTTCGAATCCAGGCAGGGAGAAACCTTGGACAAGTTTCCTTACTCCACATGCCTAATAATAATCCCTAAAAAAAAAATGGTAATTTCAATCCACAACTGTTTGTGGGATACTGCTGTGCTCAGTTGGTTACAGCTATTCCAGTTGGCTAATCCCAGCAAAATATACAGTTAATTCACTTTACAGTACAGTCTGTGCAGCATTTTGAGACGATTCAAAGACATGATAAAGCGCTATATCAAATGCAAAGTAGTCTCCTAATTTGTTAGCAGGCTTATTTGGCTGGGACACTGGGAGAAATTCACTTCTTTTTTTGTGTAAGATCGTGGGATCTTTAATGTTCAACTGAACAGGTAACCTGGATATCTCAGATAAATGTCTCACCTGAATGATAGCAAGTAAATAGAACTTTCAACAACACAGCACTCCCCCAGTACTGCGATAGAGCATCAGTCTATGAGCTGAAGCTTGGTGAACCCACAACCTTCTGACCCAGAAGTGAGAAAGTACCAGTAGAGCTATAAGTGGAGGCAGAGGAGCATAAGAATGCTAATGGAATGCACATTTGGCATTCAACAGCCAAGGAAGAAGTCTGAATATACAGCATCCTGTATAACATTGCTTGGTATTACTGTCAGTCTGTCAGAGTGTGACAGGACAGATGGATGGTAGGGGCAAACTACCAAGGGAATTTGCAAGAGAAAGATGCCATCATCTGTGATTACATTCTGACAGTGACTGGGCACAGCAAGTATGTGGTATGTAACAGATAAGAGTAGTGGATGGACACACTTGCACAATGTCTCATGTTGATATGCTGATGAGATAAGCTTGATCTGTTGCATTACCGAATGTCACTGAATCAATTAGATTGTAAATTAAACCAATTAATCTGATGATTTATGACATGTTTTTATTTAAAAGACATCACAGAAAATAAAGAATTTCAAGTTTAAAAATTAGAGTTGCTCACTGGAACGATTTGAACCAATTAAAAATTATATAGCAGGCAACATTTTCCCTTGGTAGAGCAATATATTACAAGTGATTACAGCCTTAACAGCAGAGGAAAAGAAGCATTTAATCAACATCAAAATTACATTTAATATAGCACATTTTATGTCTGGAGGACCTTCCAAGGCACTGAGGACACTGAGATTTGTGAAGAGTGGAATAATAATATTAATAATAAAATAGGCTTCCACAAAGTTATGTAGGACTTATTTTGTATCCATTAGTTCAAGAACTGCCTAATCAGGAAGGTGTTATGGGATTCATAGTTCTGTAGTTAATAAGGCTGATACTAACGGAAGAGAATATTGACTTAAAGTGATTTGTTTGTAGGTTGAAATTGTTGCTTTAGACCCATAGCAATCTATGGTACTAACCTGCGCTGGTTAGACTTATATTGTACCTTTCACATGGGGCGGAGCAGGGGAGTAATTTAATTATAATAATAGTCCGTGCATTTGAAATGGCGCCTTATGATGTCATTGAGACGTCTCAAAGTGTTGCACAGAATATACTGTAAAGTGGATTGACTGTGTATTGTGTGGGAGAAACAGGGCAGCCAATAGTGCGCCAACAATTGTTGATTGAGTAACCAATTTTTTAGTGATCCACCGATCGACTAATAATCGGATTCATACTCACTGCTCGGTAAACAGGGCCGTGTGGGAGTAAAGGAATTTTTTGAGCACGTATCCAGCAGGTTGGATAAGGGGGAACCAGTAGATGTGGTATATTTGGATTTTAGGAAGGCATTTGACAAGGTGCCACACAAAAGGCTGTTACTCAAGATTAAGGCCCACGCGATTAATGGGAAAATATTAACATGGATAGAAGAGTGGCTATCGGGTAGAAAGCAGAGAGTAGCGATAAACGGATCATTCTCAAATTGGCAGGATGTAACTAGTGGAGTGCCACAAGGATCAGTGCTTGGGCCTCAGCTATTTACGATTTACATCAATGATCTGGACGAGGACATTGAATGTAACGTGTCTAAATTCGCGGATGACACTAAACTAGGTAGCAGAGTGAGCTCTAAGGATGATGCAAAAAGATTGCAACAAGATATAGATAGGTTAGGGGAATGGGCAAGTAGGTGGCAGATGGAATTCAATGTTAGCAAGTGTGAAATTATTCACCTAGGTAGCAAGAATAAAAGAATAGATTATTTTCTAGAGGGGGAGAAGTTAGATAGTGTTAGTATTCAAAGGGATTTGGGTGTCCTTGTACACCAGTCCCAAAAAGTTAGTTTGCAGGTACAGCAAGCAAGTAAGAAGGCGAACGGCATGCTAGCGTTCATTTCAAAAGGTTTAGAGTACAAGAGTAGGGAAGTCTTGCTGCAACTGTATAGGGCCCTGGTGAGACCACACCTAGAGTATTGTGTGCAGTTTTGGTCTCCTTATTTAAAAAAGGACATACTTGCCTTAGAGGGGGTGCAGCGTAGATTCACTAGGTTAGTTCCTGGGATGAGGGGACTGACCTATGAGAATAGGTTGAATAAACTAGGGCTGTATTCTCTAGAGTACAGAAGAATTAGGGGGGATCTTATTGAAACATAAGATTCTTAAATGGCTAGATAAAGTAGACACTGAGGGACTGTTTCCCCTGGTAGGAGAATCTATAACCAGGGGTCACAATCTTAAAATTAAGGGTCAGCCTTTTAGATCAGAGTTGAGGAAACATTTCTTCACTCAGAGGGTAGTGAATTTATGGAATTCACTACCCCAGAAGGCTGTAGATGCTCAGTCCTTGAACATTTTCAAGGCTGAGACTGATACATTTTTGAAAAATTGAGAGATTAGGGGATATGGGGATAGGGCAGGTAATCAGAGTTAGGTCAGAAGATCAACCATGATCATATTGAATGGCGGAGCAGGCACGAAGGACCGAATGGCCTACTCCTGCTCCTAATTCTTATGTTCTTAAAAGCGAGGTGAATGGATTTGGAGGCATTTTCCTCTTTCTTTAGTATCGACTTTGGACGAGTGGCTTGTGGGAGGCTTCCATCAGACTCAATACAAAAGCAGATGGGAGGGAGATGGCCGATGTTTACCCTCATTTGGTTTCCTCAAATAAACCGATTTACTCTCGGCAAGTGTCCTGTGAATGAGTGGGGCTGAATTCAAGGATCCAAAGAGCACAAGCCGCTTTAGTCAATTTGTGAGCTGTGCCAATCCATATCACATCAAGACTGGAGGAGAATCCTGGCTACATAATTGAGCTAAGAAGAAGAGCACAATCTCAGCCTCATACTGTACAGACAGTGTAGGGTGCAAGGCTTTCTCTATGCTGCACATGCTATGATTGTATAATTTGCTCCCAACCTAATAAGAGAGAATAAAGAGAATTATCTTTCCAGCCAAGCAGTGTCAAGAACAACTTTGAAATTATTTTATTCAATAGCCCCAAAGTGATCCAATATTCCAAACAATTGAATTTAAGATTTAGATGTAGTGTTTTCTCATTACAGATAAATTAAGAGTGAAAATGATTGTCATTAGCTGCGTAGGAATGAAGCTACCTCTGCTGTTTTGGGTCAGATAAAGAGGATTACAACCTTTACTGCAACACCCCATTTTATTATCGCTTTGGTTCAAATCTTTTGTATCAAACCCTTTCCTCCAGGCATTATTCATTAGGTTCGTTTCCACTGCCGCTGTTCACTGAATAGCAAAGAGCTGAGTTGTTTCGATGAGATTTGAAGGTAGACGCTCTGGCATTTCACCACCGCTGTTATAGGCTGTGTAGTCACTGCTGAAACACCACTGCCTTTGTCTGCACTGTTTTAATTTGTCCACTTCATGACTCCATTGAACAGAGGACATGTTTGCAGACATCTCGTCTGTCATCTCAGCCAGATGCAAATGAATGAACAACTCTGTGTTTCTTTTAATCCGCGTTGGGTCCAATTATTTTCCATCAGTAATTAGATCAAAGGCAGCAAATATGCTTCTTATTTATTTGCCTGTGATCACTGTTGTTAACGGGCTCAATTATTCAGCAATGCCTGCATTTTAAAGGAACTGTGTCTGAGGCAAACTCCACTTTACAGCCAATGTCATTTCTACTTCAAGGTGCTGTCAAAATGGTTCAAAATGAAAGATGGCGGCAAATAAAATACATCCACCGCCAGTTTTGTGTCAAGTTCCAACACAACATTTGTACAATATACAGATCAAGCATCTACGTCCTAACGCTATAAAATATCACCCACAAAATACAGTCATACACTTCAGTTCCTCTGAACCATTTTAAGCCATCCTTCACTGGCATAGGCGCTCTATTATATGCAAGAATTATTATAATAACTATAATGATGTGTTTTCTCCCTTTGAATTGACAATTCAATACAATTTGTGCATATAAAGTGCATTTCACATCGGGAGGATGACTTCTCTCTATTCTCCTCTCTTGCAGATCCTGAGGATAATTTTTTCAGTGTGATGCCCTCCGTTAACCCAATGCCCAAGGCTCATTATTCACATGTGAACCTGGGTAGTTAATGATCGTAGACTAATCAACTGACTCAGCATCATCGCCAAAGTTATCCCTGTTCCCACCCAATCTCACGCATGCACCCTTTCTAACAGGGGTCACTGGATGGCAATGAAGAGAGGGAATCATTGATTCTTCTCTCCCTAGCACTGGGGTGTAGAAGTCAATTGGCCTTGAGAAAATAGAAACAAGGGAGACACTTCAGTCTGTTTAACTACTTTATTAGATCATAACAGATCTTTCAATCCCATTTCCCAACCTTTTATCCATAATCTGAACTCCCACACTTCCCAATTGTATATCCATCTCCATTTTAACATCTTGATTGATGTGGTCTGTATGATGTTGCCTCAGATCAGATCACTCAGCCCAGAGATGTAATCTGGGATCTCCCATCTGATTCTAAGTACTGTAGCTGTGTTTCATAATAGGCAGTGACATAAGCAATCCATTACTGGAACCCTAATACCAATTCATTTTTAATCGCTCCTGGTACAGAATAGTAGTACTTTTCACAGAGGATTTTTTCCATTTCCCAATTCAGCCATTTAATACTCTGAAGAGATGGCTTGCTGTGCTTCTACTCGCCAGATAGTGTGCCTTGAAACATATACCACACCAGAGCCAATGTATTTGAGTTGAAAATAATCATAAATAATAATAGTAATCCTTGCATTTGATATAGTCTTCTAGATGTCTCAAACCACAACAGACAATTTGCTCACATCAATATCCCCAAAACAACCACAATGGGACTAATCATTTTTTAAAAATCTGATGGATAGTTGGTCAGGACACAGGGAGAAACTTCCTTCTCTTTTCAAATAGCGCCATGGGATTCTTGATGCCCACCTCAACAGATAAACAAAGCCTTAGTTCCAACACCTCATTCAAAGGACGATATGTATGACAAATGTAGTGGACCACCAGCAGCGCACTGGAGTGATAACCTGATTTGTGTTATCTGTGCCATTATAATATATTTAAACCAAATTTTTAAGGTTATGACATTTTTAAGGTTATAGAATATTGTTTGTATCAATCATTTATAGAAAAGGTTTCAGAAAAGGTTGTTCTTGTGGCTAATAGCATCAAACTCTCTTGATTATTAGTTTAGTACACATACCCCAAATGGTATTAGATTCATAGAATCATAGAATCTTACGGCACAAAAGAAGGCCATTCGACCCATCGAGTCTGTGCCGCTCTTTAAAAAGAGCAATTTAATCCCACTCCCCATAACTGCGCAAACCACTCCTTCCCCAAATAAATGTCTACCTTTCTTTTAAAAGTTGTTATCGAATCGGCCTCCACCACCTTTTCAGGCAATGCATTCCAGATTCAAACAACTCGCTGAGTGAAAACATTTCTCCTCACCTCCCCTCTGCTTGTTTTTGAAACTACAGTAAAAGCCCGCTTATCCGTCACCCGCGGGCGGGACCTGGCCAATGCCGGTTAAAGCGCCTGCCGGATATTCGGGCGGCCCGCGGCCGAAAACCCACCACAAAAAAATTAAAGTTCTTTTAACACACAACATTCACACCAGACTAAATAATAACAGATAATAACAGAACATTGGATTGGTACTTATTGTTAAAACTACTCTCTTGCGCTTCTCACCTTTACTGGTTGAGATTTACAGTCCAGCGATTCTTTTTAAAATGGAGGACGCCAAGTGGGTGAAAAAACCGGCGGCGTGACGTTAAAGCCTTACTAGCAGCAAGCCGATAACCCTGGGCTCTACTAGCAGCAAACCAATAACCGTAGACTCTATTAGTGGCAAACCAATAACCCTAGACTCTACTAGCGGCAAGCCGATAACCCTAGATTCTACTAGCAGCAAACCAAAATACTACACCTGCGCAACAATGAGTCACAAATGCTCCACCGTTATTGTTCCGGATAAGTTCCGGTTTATTGAATGGGGCCTTTTTTTTGAAGTGCCAGTTATACGGAAGTGCCGGTTCATCGAGACACGGATAAACGGGCTTCTACTGTACTTTAAATCTGTGACCTTGAGTAATGGATACACGCACCAGCGGAAACAGTTTTTCCGTTTACCCTGTCCAATCCCCTCATGATCTTGAAAACCTTCATTAGGTCTCCTCATAACCTTCTCTGCCTCAATGAGAATAAACCTAGCATCTCTAGCCTTTCCCCATAACTGAAGTCTCTCATTCCTGGTACCATCCTGGTAGATTTCCTCTGCACCCTTTCCAATGCCTTAACATCCTTTCTAAAGTGTGGTGACCAGAATTGAACACAGTACTCTAGCTGAGGCCTAACCAAAGTTTTATGGAGGTTAGTCAGAACTTCCTGACTTTTGTACTCAGTGCCCCTATTTATAAAGCCTAGTATCCCATATGGTTTCTTACAGCCTTGTCTACCTGTCCTACCAGCTTCAAAGAATCACTCACGCAAACCCCCAGATCTCTCTGTTCCTTCACACCCCTTAAAATTGTACTATCTAGCCTATATTGCCTGCCCTCATTTCTCCCCCCAAAATGCATCACCTCACATTTCTCCACATTAAATTTCATCTGCCATGTGTCTGCCCATTTTACCATTCTGTTTATATCTTCTTGCAGATGGCTACTATCCTCCTCACTATTTAATATTTTTCCTAACTTTATGTCACCTGCAAACTTGGAAATGGTAATACTCAAGTCCAGATCAGTAATATAAATTAAAAAGAGCAGTGGTTCCAATACCAATCCCTGGGGGAACACCACTGTACACTTCCCTCCAGTCAGAAAAACAGCTGTTCACCACAACTCTGCTTTCTGTCTCCCAGGCAGTTCTGGATCCGCTGCCACTGTCCCTTTAACACTGTGGGCTTCTATTTTCCTTATAAGCCTTTTTATGTGGCATCCTATAGCCCAGAGGTTAGAGCACTCGCCGTACAAGCATGAGACCTGTGCTCAATTCTAGGCAGGGCGAAAGCTTGGGCAAGTTTCCTCACTTCACACGCCTAATAATAATCACTTGAAAAAAACAATAATAAATTGGTCATTTCAATCCACGACAATTTGTGGGACACACAGTGCACAATGTTCTGCCGCGTTTCACCCACAAATATCCAGTCAATTAACTTTATAGTATATTCTTTGAGATGTCTGGGAGACATGAAAAGCATTATAACAAGGATTATTATTATTATTTCAGTTATCATCCCTCTTCAGCTCCAATCCCTTCTGGTACCCAGTCAGCAGTGTAAAACATTTTGAAATGTTCTTCTGATATGAAAGGCTCCATACAACAACAAATTATATTTGTATAGCGCCTTTCATGTTGGGAGGATTTAATATAAATTTTAAAATTTATATAAATGTAAATTGTATGTTTTGCATTCCCACAACGCACCCTTAATCATTGTTTTATTTAAATATCATCTCTTTCCATTTGAGAACTTTCCAAATCAAGAGTTAATTTCCATTTCTGTTGCTGAATGCAAATCGATCTCTTGTAAGCCCTGCCTCGCCTGTCCCACCAGTGTATTTGGAACACACCATGGTAGATCTTTGAATCCCATGTTCTCCCCTATTCTCCATACCTCTTAATGATCTTATGTCTCCAGGTGTGTATTAACCTGGCCCATTTGGTAGCACTCTTGCCTTCAGAAGTTTGTGAGTTCAAGCCCCACATCAGGACTTGGAACTCCTATAGTTTAGGGCGGTTGACCCTCCAAAGCAGTGTTGCTTTGTGTTGCATTGTTGGAGGTGAGCTATTAACCCTGTGCCCTTGCCTGCCTGTTCAGATGCAGGTTAAAGTTCCCATAGCTATTTGAAAAGACAAGGGAGTTTCTCCTGATGTCCTGCTCAACAATTCCACCAAAAAAATTCTGCACTTTTTAATAGATTTTAACACCATTGCTTAACATTCTCTCTCACAGACCTGTTTTCTGAATCTGAATTCACATGATTTTCTGCCACAAAGTTTGGGAAATCAGAATTATTGACACCTTGAAAGTTCCAAGCGTTAAAAATTTGGATATCTTTGTTTGGAGTCTGCTGAGGCAGTAGTGAGAGTCTGATAGTTGACCTCCATGCCTTGACATAGTAAGAATATAAATTAAAGTGTTCCCATTCTTGATTCCTATTCAATGACTTCTGTTGGGAAATATTAAATAATCATCCTGTAATCATCCTTTGAAGCGCTCTGAGACGCCGTCAGGCATGGAGGGTGCTATATAAATCCAAGTTGTCGTTGTTGTTAAACCAATGACTTTTGAAGAACATGCAAATTTGAATAAACATGCAAATTAACAATAATAATCCTTGCTTTGATGTTATGTGTGGGTGTTGGCTATGATGGATTCTGATCAAGTTGCCAAGCAGGCTCCTGGCATTCGCTCTTAGGCTTGTGGGCAAAGGGAGCACTTGGATGAGATATCAGATGATTGCTCAGTGCCTGAGGAAACAAATGTTAGGGTGAGCGGAGAGGAAAACATTGAAAAGCTGAGGGGGAGGGGGGATAAAATATTTGATTGAGTTTTCAGTTGTGCCTCAAAAGATCTACTACTAAGGTGGTCTTGATTGTGAGAATTTTAAATAGATATTTAATAAGAATAACTTGCATTTAAATAGTGCCTTTGACTTAAAACAAAGGTCTCAAAGTATTTTACAAAATATAACTGATTAAAAATGAAGGACATGGATGAATACAGAAGCTAATCTGCCTCAGCAGTGTCCCAACAACAACAACTTTGATTTATATAGCGCCCTTCACGCTGAACGGCGTCTCAGAGCGCTTCACAGTAGCGGATCCCGGGACTGAGCCAGGGGCAGGAAGGTGATCAAAAGCCCGGTCGAAGAGAAAGGTCTTCAGCTATGACCTGAAACTGGGAAGAGAGGGGGCGAGGCGATGGGAGTGAGGAAGGGAATTCCAGAGCCTCGGGGCATAGTGGCTGAAGGCCCGGCCGCCGAGGGTGGAGCAGAGGATTATAATCAATGTCCTTTTTAGTCGTCCAGGTGTCTGACGCATACGGAATCGCATCACCCCTAGGAGTCCATAAATGGGGAACACAAATGTTAGTGACTATGGGGATCAGAAACAGAATTTAGTAGGAACTAATTCACGCAGAGGGCAGTGAGATTCTTCGTTGCCCGAAGCAATGGTTGAATCAGATTGTGTCTACAAAAAGTATCTACACCTTCACACAAGCAAGAAGGGTGTGAATAGAAAGGTATGAGAGGGAGTAAAGGAATGGGTGGCAACTCATGTGGAGTATAAACACCAGCATGGACTGGCTGGGCCTGTTTTCGTTCAACATATTCTCTGTGAATACCCATCTCTGTAAATCTGTGTAAGATATACTGTGAACTGTAGTGACTGTGTATTTGCAGGTGAATGCTGCAACTTATTCATACAACATTTGCCATAAACATCTATGAAGTGAATAACTGATTTTGTATCTGGGAGAATGGTGTCCAGGACAGTGGGAGAAACTTCCACCTCTTTTTAAATTATGCTACGAGATGTTTAAATTCCACAATGGCACAACAGTTTAACATCTTTTTGTGGAGCTCCTGTAGCTCAGTGGTTAGAGCACTCGCCTTACAAACGTGAGACCTGTGTTCGAATCCAGGCAGGTCAGGGCGAAACCTGGCTGCCGCGTTTCACCCACAAATATCCAGTCAATTCATATTACAGTATATTCTGTGAAGCGCTTTGAGACGTCTAGAGGACGTGAAAAGCTCTATATCAAATGCAAGGATTATTATTATTGTGTCATCTGAAGAACCGCACCTACAACAATGGACCAGTCCCCCAGAACAGTACTGGAGTATCAGCCGGCATCACTTGTCATAAACTCAATGACATCACTGCATGTTGTGTAACTCATTTCCAATCCAGCTCCTAATTATAGCATAGTAAATTACCTTCAAGGCCAGTCTCAAGACTCTTCTTTTCGATCGTGCCTTCTGCCTCCCTCCCACCGCTCTCCCTACCCTCCCCCCTACCTTGCCCCACCCCCGTGCTCGGGTCCCGTCCCCTGACCATTCAACGCCTTGGGGCGTCCTCACAAAGTGAAAAGCGCTCCATAAATATCACTGTGTTGCTGTTGTTGTTGATGGAAAAATCAAGAATCACGGAATTTGGGAATAGAATGGAAATGGAAGATTAAAAAATTGATAAGAATAAAAACACGAATCACTCGCGAAATAAACCAATAAAGAAACTAAACGCTTTTTACCCTGTCACAGAAAACAGCAGAGGCATTGAGGCCTTACTGCAAAACAACAGTTACTAATCAGGTACAATGGAAAAATAATAAAACAACACAATTAAGCCTTTCATCTGCAGGTATTTTACTATTACCAACCAACGTCTTTAGTTTATGAACTTCTGTAACATTTCACGGTGAATGAAAACAATCACCAGGACGACAAAACCAGCAAATTGGTTCCCCAGAGACACAAGGTTTCAACTTTCCTTCTAATGCCTCCGCACATTTGCTTCAAATAAACAATAATCCTTCACTTATCAAGATATAGCACCTTTCATATTGACAACATCTCAAAGCGCTTCACATGATTGCCTGTAAAGTGTTGTGACTGTATAGTTTGTGGTCAAAATCAGTGTGTAGGTATCCATTCATTCATTCACTGCTGTTTTGAGATTTATGAGAATTCTGAGGAGATATTTAACAACATGACATTTACAATCACTTGTTACAGACGCCCTTTATGATAAACCTAGTACACTCCACTTTTAATTTGAGATGTGATCAGAATGCTTTTCTTTCAAGTAGTGACAGCCAAATACACCAGCAAACCAGTTATATAAACATCATCACAAAACTGACCCAAGCAAGTACCACTGTCATTAACAACACTGTTGGTTTTTCAAAACATTTCAAGAAAGTCTAGCTAATTAAGCATTTTGTTTTAAAAAAGGGAAATATTAATTTCATTGATTTTCTATAGCTTTGTTCTTGTGTTTAGGATGTAGGCAGGGGAGCGAGGTAGGGGTATAACAATACTATAATCTGCAGGTATTATACCGCCAGCAGTACATCTGCACAAATGGTTTTTCCTCCCGCACTCACCCAGTTACCTGTGGGGTACCCCAGGGATCCATCCTTGGCCCCCTCCTTTTCCTCATCTACACGCTCCCTCTTGGGGATGTGATCCGCAGACATGGGGCACACTTCCACATGTACACGGATGACACCCAACTCTATCTCTCCACTTCACTTTGTGACCCCCAGGCCTCTGATGTTCTGTCAGCCGCCTGTCAGACATCAGGGGCTGGATGAGCGCGAATTTCTTGCAGCTGAATGTTGACAAGACGGAAGCCATACTCCTTGGCTCTCGTCAACGTCTCCAGTCTCCATTCACACGGCTCTCACCTCCTCCACCTTCCCGGCCTGGCCCTAAAACTCACCTAACCTGTGCGCAACCTTGGCATCAGGTTTGACCCCCAACTGTCCTTCCTCCCCCACATCCGGTCCGTTACCAGCACCACCTTCTACCACCTCCGATGGATCGCCCGTCTCCAGCAATACCTCACCCCAAAAGCCACTGAAACCCTGGTCCAGGCCTTTGTCACCTCTCGGCTGGACTATTGCAACGCCCTCCTCGCCGGTCTCCCCTCCACCACAATCCACAAAATCCAGCTAATCCAGAACTCTGCCGCCCACATACTCACCCGCTCTAAGCTTCGCTCCCCAATCACCCCAGGCCTTGCCAGACTTCACTGGCTCCCTGTCCCAGAGAGGATCGACTTCAAGATCCTCACCCTTGTTTTCAAATCCCTCCACTCCTCTGCACCCCCCTGTCTCTCTGATCTCCTCTCCCCACAACCCAGCACCCGCTGCCTTCGCTCCTCTGGGTCTGGCCTCCTCCATGTCCCCCCGAGTCCTCCGCTCCACCCTCGGCGGCCGTGCCTTTAGCCACTACGCCCCGAGGCTCTGGAACTCCCTTCCTGTCTCCCTTCGCCTCGCCCCCTCTCTTCCCAGTTTCAGGTCACAGCTGAAGACCTTTCTCTTCGACCGGGCTTTTAGTCACTTTCCTGCCCCTGGCTCGGTCCCGGGATCCGCTATTGTGAAGCTCTGAGACGCCGCCCGGCGTGGAGGTTGCTATATAAATCGAAGTTGTTGAATAAATGATAACGAGAACTATAAACAAATACAGATGTTTTCTGTGTCTTTATTAAATCGGAATAGATCAGTTAAGCACTCTAAGACACTTTACCGGGTGAAGTCGCTATACTGTTGTACAAATGGCTGCCAGGCTCACCTACAAAAATACCCAGTCTTTATACCTTTGAGACATCCTCCCAATCTGATAGGTGCTATACCAAACACAAGGATTATTATAAATCACCAATAAAGCTACAAAACTAAATTTTTTTAAAAAAATAAGGTTTTACAATATTAGCCCCCGATCTAAATAATGTTGCACGCCAAAAACATAAAATAGATTTATTCCAGAGAGAAATTTCAAGGTAGCCCACAAAACACGGGAACGGTTGAGGAAAGCACTCAGAAAATAATGTTCTGTATGTGTGTGTCTTATATACAATAAAAGGACTGAAGGCCACAAGAGTTGTGCAATAGGTTAGCTAGTAGAATAACTGGTACTTTTTTGCTCTCAACAGAAAAGGAAAAGACAATCAATCTTTGTTTTACACAAAAAAGCAGTTCTCGAAAGGAGGAAACAATTATTTTGAAATGCATAACAAGAAACATGGAGCCAAGACATAAAGAATGAAAGCAAAGGAATAGAGATAATGCTAATGAAAATAGTGGTTAGCAGCAAGGAGCTGGAGGACATTAGTTGTGATATTAATTGGATTGACCCCCAACATGAATTGAATAAAACATAATAGTTCAGTATTCGGATAAGAAATCCTAAACATTTGTCAGGTTGTTGACCTCAGGCAAAATTCTGAGAAGGAAATATTTTCATACCATTTTTACAGCGCCTTTCACATAGTGAAATAAACTTTAAAAGTCTTAAAAGTACTTTACAAATTCTGAGTGGAAATCTCAAGAGTTTAGTCAGCGGTTAGGAGGCAGGTGACCGAAGGCACAGTCAAATAAATTTTTAGACAGATTTTGAAAGCTTAGAGTGGCCAAATTTTACCCATATTCTTGCTCTTCAAGTATCCAGTTATTGTAATTATCATGTCTCCATCATGGATATATCATTTGAGTGACCGCTGCTAACTGAGAGCATAGTTTTTCGATTCACACATACGCTTTCCTGACACTCAATTTCAGCCCAATTCAGTCCAAGAAGAAGATGTTTAAATGCAAGATCAGCTAGGTCTGATTTTATTGACATCAATTTGAATGAGGGAATTCAATTATGTTTTTGACCTAAAAATATCACATTGAATCACCTTCAGCTTGTTAGCATTATCAGATAAAGCCTACACGCATCAACTGAGCAGCTAATAACCAAAGGTAAAAGAAGCAACAGGCACCTCTGCAATCACCCACATTACACAGCCACTGTATAATGTAGAACTGAGTCTGACTAGAAAATGAATGTTTAATCATTATAAAATCAATCTCCACAGCTTTAATTCACATAGCGTCAATAGGCAGAGGTCTGAATTAACTCTGAATCTTCCTTGGTTTAACATTTAAGCAGCAGAATGTCAGGACAAATCAAACTGAAATGATAGTAAGCTTAAATCAGCCACTTTAGGATTACTTGTAGACAAGGTTTTAAACAATTGTCATTATTACAGATTTGAATATTCTCATTATTAGATGCCAAGTCACCCTCTATGTAATGAGCTTCACATTTTTATTGCTCTCCCATTATTTACTGATTTGACAAACGAAGACACATTTATTTCTCCATACGAAAGTACCTCAATTTTTTTTAAAAAGGGTTTTTCATACGTTAAGAGATAGATAAGAGCGAGTGTTAGTGACAGAAACCTGGAAGAAAGGAAGGCAGATGGAGTCCAGTTGCATTAGTGGAGGTTTGTTTGCATGCAATTGCAGTTGCCATAATTGTGTGAAAGAACAGTAAATTGCCAAACTCAAAACAACTTACAAACAAGCAGACTTAACATGGTCAAGTAAGATAATTATTTTTTATACATCCAGCTTGGTTCAGACAGTAGGGCTCATCAATTTAGTCATTTTAGCAGCCAGTTAAGATAGCTAGCACAGCAGCAAAAGAGGGGTCATAAGGAAATTTATTGTTTTTTAGGACATGAAATGCCTTGCCTGGTGTGATGGTCAAGATACAAAATACCATCAATATACTTTACGGTATAATTCATGAAGCGCTTTGAGAAGTCTCATTGTTATTATTCCTATTATTCCTATTATAATACTGCAGTCCTTCGGATGATAGTTTAAAATCGTGGTCCCAATTGCCAGATCAGATGGATGTTAAGGAAACCATGGAACGAGTTAAAAAGAGAAAACCTTTTTCTGCGTCCTGTCCACAATCCTCCACAGAGAAAAAAAAGATCATACACATCATGGCTGTCTGTGGTTTATTGCTAAATGCAAATCGTGTTTGCTCACAATTATACAGTCACAGTACGCGATAGAAAATCTCTAATGCACTGGACAGGTTTCAATGTAATAAGGCACCATATCAAATAAAGATACAGTCAAACCTGTTTTTCAGCAACCATTTGAGAGGACTGGACCAAAGTTGCCTCTCTGTAAGGGTGGCCCCCGAGTAAAGGTTCATCGATTCATTGCCCAGATTTAAAAATAAATTTCCACAGGCCCATCCATGTGCAGAATCTTGCTAGTCTCTGCCACCTCACCAGTGAGGAAGGAAGTTACAGGCATCACATGAGCTGCTCAGCGCAGTAAATAACAACAATAACTTTGATTTATATAGCGCCCTCCACGCCGGACGGCGTCTCAAATAAGTAAATGCACCTAAGAGTCTACTCACGAGCCTGTAGAATCAGCAATACACTACCGGTAAATAAACTTAAATTCACTTAGAAATGGCTGGCCGCTGAGAAGGCTGTCCAAACACTGACAGATATCAATAAAAAAAGGGCTACTGGTTGTGTTACAATCGTTACACATATTGTTGGTGAATTATGAAAAACCATTCGGGATGTTACAGCGTGGTTGGCAACAGAAGGTGGTTGCTTTAACACGTTTGATTATATTATATCCAATTTTCAGATCTCAGACTATTACTACTTGATGAAATAAAACAAAATTTACTCTGAATAAAGAAAGTACAGCAACATTCTCTTCAGTATCCCATCTCTAGGATTTAAACTGTCAGAATGAAAACATTGAGTGCATTGATTTCTCTCAGATTGAGGCACGAAGCTTCAGGAACCAGCAGAAGGTCAAGAACATTCCCCTCAAATATGAAGGCAACACAAGCAAACCATCTCCCTTCTTACACAACGTACCAGAACGTCAATACTGTTGTATATATTACAATTGAATACTGTATTTCTTTGCTTTTCTCTCAAGGCCAAAGCTAACTTATATTCACTGCAATATAGGGTCCGTCGATATCAAAAGTTTCCGATATCGATATATCAGTTGGCTCACATCGATATATACCGATATATCAATATCTCCGGGAGGTTTTGTACTGCGCACGTGCGCGCATTCGGAGGTGTGCGTGCATTCGGAGGTATGCACGCGCATTCTGTGCTCTAGGCCCAGGAGGTTTGCAATGCCGGCGACAAGGTAAGTTGAAAAAGTTCGCATTATGCCAGATATGATATACCGATATATGGATTTTTTTTAATATCAAATTTTTCGATGTATCGATATATTTGAATTTCCAATATCGGCATATCGATATGAAAAATTATACTGATATAACCAATATATCGCCGGACACTACTGCAATAATTACTTCGCAGAACACATACAAGTTTCTGACTGTGAAACTTAAACCACAGTTAGGAGTTTTCACTCCTCTCTTCAAAGTTGTCAGAGAACCTCTCTGTAGAATACCATCCTGGCTCAGTACAACACTCATAATTCAAGACAGCCCTGTAGAATGCCATCAACAACAATACCAACAGCACTTCAGTAACACAGATTTACAGTCAGTAGCCCTCTTACTGATGAAGACAATTCTGTCAAATTTTCAATTCACCAAGAAGGTTTTCCACTGACATTTCATTTTCTGTATGGCACCAAAGTCCTGATACATGATTTTACTGCTTACAAATTGGGATATAAATCCAGACAGCATCTGCCCTGCAGTGAATTGACTACACAAAGGATACAGAAAAGATTTTGGTTCCAAGTGCAGTGTTACCTTATGCAGTACATTGTTATTTAAAGTGCAATGCCCCAGATTTGAGTTTCCACTATTTTTATATTGCCTCTACACCTCCAGAGGATTGTTTCCCCACAAGCCTGAACGTCTGAAATCATTGTGTACATCACTGTGTACTGACAATGATGACAAATGTCCTTGCACTTGCAGAAAGCTATTAGAAATCTCATTTTGAAGTCTTCATTTCCGAAACAATGTCAGTGAAGATCAGATCTTTCTCAATTTCAGAAACAATGTTGCTCCCAGCCTCTCTCCCACTTCTGCTGTTATTCCCATCATTTGGGTTGTGAAGATAGGAAACATTTCTAATGGTGTTACACACAAGAGAAGGAATCTGAAGTTAATAATTTTACAATACTAATGGTCTCCAGAAGCAAACGCATAGTGAATGTGCTATACTTGCTTACTTTTCAGAGTATGCACAAGTGATTCAATGTATCTCCCACTTAAAAGTAAAAAGATGCAGGAAAGTAAAAATAATCTGGATTAAATTGAAAAAATAAATACAGAGCATCATAAAAATGTGAAAATCAGATCAGAAAGAACTAGACCTCACGAAAACAGGGAGCAAGGCACATCCTTTTGATTTTGGATCAGAGGAGTCCATCATCTCCTGGCATTTGGAATTGGGAGGAAAGGTTGGGCCAGATATGGTAAAAACAAATTAGATTTGAATAGCGCCTTTCACCTTCAGGAGGATGTCTATGGAATCCCTATGGAATTCCATCTCCCAATCCCTCCGTCTCATTTCTTCCCTTTCCTCTTTCCAGGCCGGTTTGAAGACTTTCCTCTTCAACCGTGCCTTTTGTTCCACCCAGAATTTTTCGACCTCCCCTACGTGTTTCACCCCTCCCCGTACACTCCCCTCCCAGCTCGGGTCACACGCCTCCTGTACAGCGCCTTGGGAACGTCCTCCCGACGTGAAAGGCGCTTTATAAGTGTAATTTGTTATTGTTGTTGTTGTCCCAAGGCGTTGGACAGTCAGGGATTTGGACTCTAGCATGGGGGTTGGGATCAGGAGGGGTTTGGCTCAGGAGGGGTAGGGGTAAGGTGACAAAAGGTGAGATGGCTCTTGAAGGAGGTAAGGAGCTAGGTGAAGGAATTGTATGAGACTGAGGCCCGACCATTGAAGGTGGGGCAAGCCGGGCAGGGATCATGGAAGCAGGAATTTGTCACTTTGACTAGTGTTGTTTCAATGCTGTGGTCAGCGAGAAAGCCTGACTGAAGGGGTTTGTAGAGGGAGTAACGGGAGTGGAAGAAACAAAGCTAGGAAGCAGAACCTTGTACCAGAACTTTGAAAAGGAAAGGGAGGTTGGAGATGGGGTGGAAAACAGAAATGGGTCCAGAGAAAGATTTTTTGAGGATGGGGTGATGACAGCTGATTTAAGGGGACGGTAATGTTGCCAGTAGACAAGGAGAGTTAAATTATATCTATGTAATTATGTTGCTGTTGTTGTTGGATATGTTTGTCAAAGTGGATATGAAAGGAAAGGTTGTGAGAGAGGCAGGAAAAAGTCAGCGAGATAAAACAAGAAGGGGTGAAGTGGAGGTTGAAGTCACCTAAGATAAGAAGGCCTTCGGAACAAAGGGAGAAGAGTGGAGGTCAGAGAAAGGACATTTTGCAGGTTGATGCGTAGAGGACAGTTGGCAGAGGAATGTGCGAGACAAGGTGGGGGGGAGGGGGGGATCAAAAAGGAGGGTGGGAATGTGGATGAGGGTGAGGTTTGCCCTATCCAGAGGTGCGGAGGACCAAGCTAGAGCAAAATAAACAATGACTCAAACTAGGACCTTGAAAAGGAAAGAGAGGTTGGAGATGGAGAGGTAGAGAACAGTGATAGGGGAAAGTAGCTTGGGTCATGGCGGCAGCCAAAATGCACCGACCGAGATTGGCCGAGCAAAGTGAGCAGCAGCGCATAGTCAGCTGTAACCACAGCCCTGAAGCCGAGCAGCCACGCCATGAACTACAAGCAACTGGTCCCAACTTCGGGAGATTTGCCAGACATCGGAAAAAAATGTATGTATTTTGAAATATTGCCGGTCTTAGGGAGCTGCCAGCTTTCAGAATGTCGATTGTCGAGATTTCACTGTAATCACCTCTGAACTCCTAAATGCATGACGCAGAATAATTTGCTTGAGGCTTGTGTAAGAAAGTCACAATATACTGCAGTTTGCTCAATGAAAGTGTTGCTTCTCAAAAACACCAGTTTTGTACAAATTAGACTTGTAATAATAATAGATTATTCTGATGCCATTGCTTGACAACATTGCCGCTGCAGACTGGTTTCTGGTGATTGGGCAAAGTGTTCCAGTGCCTGAATTCTGAAGGGCAGCTCTATAGCTATACAGCAGGGGTTTGAAAATCATAGAGCCCCTGTCCTTTCCGTTGTTTTATTCAGACTCTCATTCCCTGTGATTTTAAATGACTTTGAATCATATGACCAGGCAGTGTCGATACCCTTTCCAGACTCGTGGTCGGCTGTCCAGCTGGGGAATGGGAAGCGGCAAGCAATGACTCGTGCACTTCCCTTCAGCTCTCGCTGAAGTTTCTCTTCTAACTGTGGCATCTGCAACAACAGAGAGAAACACAGATCCAAAATTTGAGGAAAAGAACTGCCAACACAAACTCTCAATTTCAAAATATAAGCTTGGTCCGTTTCTATTTTACACCCATAAATTGTCACATTTAACATCTACACAATGTGCTTCCGAATTTGTTTTCCACTACACCGCATTCTCTCAGTACTACATTAATTAATGCCGATATCAAGTTATTAGATTCACTACTCATTTCATGTCCTCTAGTTATATTTACTTTTTGCAAAACTGTTCAATCTCCCAACCAGGAATTACTTAACAGTGCTGTTTTACATTGTTATGCATGTTAAATTCTGGCAACATTTATAGAATCTGATTTATTCATGCCATCCGCAGTTTGGATTAGACATGAAAGTGAGGTCCTGTCTGCCTGTTCAAATGGATGGTAAATATCCCACACTTGAAAAGAGAAGGGATTATGTTGGATGCCCTGGCAGCATTTCCCGATTGATTTGTTATTCACATTCTCGCTGCTGGTGGGGCTGTGCTATGGACAAAATGGCTGTGTTTGCCTTCAAACAGTCATTACATTTGACAGTAATTACTTGTGAAGCACAAAGGTTTGACATGATGAGGTATTATAAGAAGGCTTTTGTTTCTCAATTATAAACAATCCACTCCATCACTTCAATTTATTTCCTACAATCTTCTGCCAGGCAATTAAAGGTACTAAATTCTATGATAGGGCCTTAGTCTGACATCATTGTTAAGTAGTCTACTGAATTTGCTAGTTAATTTCTACAACCAGATATAGACACAAGATTCTTTTTTTGGGTGGTGGGGGAGAAAAGAGGAAAGGAATCAAAGTGGAAAAAAATACTAGGGGATAAGTTGCAAACTGCTGTCAATTTTTATATCAAATGACAACCATTAAGTAATTGATCAACTTAACATTACATTTCAGAACAACAACGTATGCCAAACTTGGGCTCTCAACACAGTTTTAACAAACCCATAACATTCTTATACGCTCTACATCAATAATTTAAACTCCAAAAATGAATTCCAAAATTGCTGCAAGGTGAAACCACCTCTTCCGAAGTACATTTTTTCTCTCCTTACTTACTCTTCTGACTCACTCAGCACCCTAACAAAGTGTAAAAGGGTAGATAAACTGCTTGCAAATACTGTATGTGGCAATGGAGGATGGGCATGTGAAACTGACTTCTGGCTGTACGCAATTGGCTGCGGTGTTTCGCCCACAAATATATCGTCAATTCACAGAAGTTGCTGGGAAAACTCAGCACGTCAGGCAGCATTCAAAAGTTCTGACGAAGGGTCGTGGACCTGAAACGTTGACTCACGTTCCTTTCTCCATGTATGCTGCCTGACCTGCTGAGTTTTCCCAGCAACTTCTGTTTTTGTTTCACTTTACAGTATGTTCTGTGAAGCGCTTTGTGACGTCTTGAAGATGTGAAAAGCAATATATCGAATGAAAGGATTATTATTTTTTATTTTTTGTGTGGCCTCTCGGACAGTAACTATTTCAAAGCAGTTTAGTGTTGTGGACTATGGACTCATACCTAGAAATAAACAGTCGCTGGACTTCACAGAAAAATCCCGTGATGCATTTTGAGACATTTTGATGACGTGAAAAAGCTCTACATCAAATACAAGGATTATTAATATTCCTTCTGTAACTTCTCGTGGAAAATAGATTGAAACCAATGCATTAAGTGTCTTCGTTAGCAGAGAATGATATTTTTCATAATTCCTCATTGTGGGCTGAGTGTTTTTCTTTTTTTCTATTACGCCTCCCTTCCTGGTCCCAGCCCCTTCACAAGCAAACACTGGCTTTCCTCCAACCTCCTTCTGATGTGGTGCATCTCCACAAGCACGAGTTGCTGTCTGGGAGCTCATTGAGTAGCCATTGTTCACGTGTGAGCCTTGGAAGTGAGCGTCAGCAGCCACTAAACTGTGGAAGGCATCAGAGCCAAGCCTGACATTTCCTCACCTGCCTGATTTTCTCTCCCTAATCCTGGGAAAACCGGAGCCAATTTAGCTGCCCTTGCAGCCTTATCTGAGACCAGCAAACTCTGCACAGACTACGATTTAAACCAGCTCAGGGTCTATAAACTGCAGCTCCGTCTACTATAATAGTAATAATAATCGTTGCATTTGATATAGCACCGTATCACATCTTCAAGGCGTCTCAAAGCGTTTCATAGAATACACTGTATATTTTGTGAGTCAAATGCAGCAGCCAATTGCACAGGACAGTGACCCGCAAACAGTCGTGCATTGCATAATCAGATCATTATTATTATTTTTTGAAGGGATTATTATCTCTGGCAATTGTCTAACAGCCAAGTTACTACTTACTGCTGGTAAACAGAGGCGTGTGGAGTAAGGGAACTCATCCAAAGTTTCACCTGCCAGGGATTTAAACTCAGGTCCTCTCGCATGCGAGGCCAGTGCTCTAACAAATACTGGGGCCAGCAATGATAAGATTTCAAGTCAATTCTGGCTGTATTCGTACTTAGATCCTCAAGTTCGAAACACTGCACATTGGCTGCATCATCCAGTAATACAAATTAGCAATTTCTGCTAAGGGACTAACAAAGCTGTTCCCTTTTAAAATTTTAATTCCCAATGCCATCGGTTATGAAGATATTTTAAGTGTTCTGAGCAAATTTAATTGAATACCTTCGTGCAGGTGGTATCTCTCAACATGAAAGGCGCTCTATAAGTGAAAATTTTTGTTGGTCGTTGTTGTAGAATTACATTTTTCTTAAACAAATCATTTCTACCTCAACTGGAAACAAAACTCTCAACCTCCACATCAGGGATTCTGTTAGTTTGACTGTGATTGATGGGTACTGGAAGTTAAAATAATAATCCTTATATTTTTTGCAATATCTCTTGCAGATAGTAGTCTCTAATAGTAGTAATAATAATAATCCTTGCATTTAATACAGTGCTTTTCACATCTTATCGACGTCTCAAAGCACTTCACAGAATATACTGTAAAGTGAACTGACTATATTTGTGGGCGAAACGCGGAAGCCAATTGCGCACAGCAGTGTCCCACAAACAGTTGTGGCTTGAAATTACCAATTTTAATACAGTAGCCCATTTATCCATGACTTGATGAACCTGCACGTCCGTATATCTGGCCCCCAAAAGAGTCCCCATTCGATAAACAACAACAACTTAAACTTATAAAGCGTCTTTCACGTCGGGAGGACGTCCCAAGGCGCTGCACAGGAGGCGTGTGACCCGAGCTGGGAGGGGAGTGTTCGGGAAGGGGTGAAACACGTAGGGGAGGTTGAAAAATTCGGAGGGGAACAAAAGGCACGGTCGAAGAGGAAAGTCTTCAGACCGGCCTTGAAAGAGGAAAGGGAAGAAACAAGGCGGAGGGATTGGGGGATGGAATTCCACAGGGTGGGAGCGGAGAAACTGAAGGTCCGGCCTCCAATGGTGGGGCGGTTCGGGCGGGGGGCTTGGAGCAAACTAAGTCCTGCTGAACGGAGGGTCCAGGTGGGCTTATAGGGGGAGAGTAAATCGGTTATATAGGGCGGGGCAAGGCCGTGTAAGGCCTTGAAGGTGAGGACGAGGATCTTGAACTCGATCCTCTGGAGGATGGGGAGCCAGTGGAGACGGGCGAGGGTGGGGGTTATATGGTCGCAGAGGCGGGTGTGGGATAGTACACAGGCTGCAGAGTTTTGGATGACCTGCAGCCTGTGAATGGAGGAACTGGGGAGGCCGACGAGGAGAGAATTTCTGTAGTTTCTGCATAAGTTCTGATAAACCGGAACTTATGCGGAACAATAGCACTGGAGCATTTGTAAATGCATAAATAATAACATAATATTGTATTGGTACTTATTGTTAAAACTACTCTCTTGCGTTTCTCACCTTTACTGGTAGATGCTGTGCTTGAAGCCATGATGCTGTGGTTGAGGTTTATAGCCCAGCGATTCTTTTTAAAATGGAGCATGCCAAGGTGAAAAAAACCAGAGCGCTTATGACTTTAAAGCCTTACTAGCGGCAATCCGATAACCCACATTGTTGCGCAGGTACAGTATTTCGGTTTGCCGCTAGTACAGTCTAGGACTAGCGGTTTGCCGCTAGTAAAGTCGTGCAACTTTAAAGTCCCGCTGACGTTTTTTTCACCTGCTTGGCGTCCTCCATTTTAAAAAAAACGCTGGACTGTAAACCTCAACCAGCAAAGGTGAGAAGCGCAAGAGAGTAGTTTTAACAATAAGTACCAATACAATATTCTGTTATTATCTGATATTCTTTAGTCTGGTGTGTACGTTGTGTGTTAAAATAATTTTAATTTTTTTGTAGTGGGTTTTCGCCCATGGGCCGCCCGAATATCGGCAGGCGCTTTACCCGGCATTGGCCAGGTCCCGTGGGTGCCGGATAAACTGTATTGTGTTTTTACTGTTTTGTGGTTTTTTGGAATGGATTATTATTAATATTAATTCATATTAATTAGTATTAGCAGTACTCACCATCTGAGGAACTCCAAATATGACAACATTATTAAATTCTGAGAAGTTCGCCTAAAATTATTTCAAGGAGAAAAAAAAGCTTAGATTGTACCGCCAGCAAATGCAAGTACTGTAACATTTTAACAATATGTCACAACAAACTGCACATTGTGCAAACGTCCATACTTTCCATAAGTCACTGATGTAAAATGTAGTGGTGTGATGTACTCCGACCCGCCAGGCTCTGTATCTGGAGTACCAGACCAACCAGGGATTCAGTTCATATCCTACAGCTCGAAATCCTCGCTTTGCCGCTTCAATTACCTACAGAGTCACAATGATAAATAGAAAGATTCAATGATACGGAACACAACAAGGCATGTTTTGCCCACAAATATACAGTCAATTTTCCTACTGTCCGTCATCCTGCCCCTCCCCCTCCCCCACTGCTCTTGTCCCTTCCTGACCGTACAGCGCCTTCGGACGTCCTCTCGATGTGAAAAGCGCTACATAAATGTAAGTTTTGATTGATTGATTCTACTAGGAACCCTGTAAATGTACAAGATCGGAAAGCAATCGGAAAACATTCGATTCAAATAATAAGAATATAATTTTTTGCATTTGATATAGCGCTATAGATACAATCTATCACTGAAATTTCCATGTGTATGTGGGATGCATGGAATTCCCAGTTTGGATTGGGTACTGTTAAGCAAAGTGATGGGTTTCCGCATGTGTGAGACACCCGGCTGACCAAATAAAAAACAAAATGCCCGCTTGGATTCAAGATCTCATTGAAGTGAAAGAGTCTGCATGTTCAAGGGATTCTCTAAAGAAATGGCAGTTTACATCATGGACATGTTTGACATCAGCCAGATCATTAAAACATTAAGACATCAACGTGTACATTGAATAAACTACATTTTGTGGAAAAATACTTAAATTATTTATTTAATTAATCAGTGGTAAAATATGTTAAATATACTACATACTGTATTGCACACATATTCAACCACAAAATACACACAGGCATTTCATTAACAGTATACCCTGTGAAGTGCTTAGAGACAGTGATAATATGATAAAGCACCATAGAAAATGGAAGGATTATTATATTATTCAAGTTAAATATTTTCATTAAAAAACTGACTAAATCTGTCTGTGCCACACATCGGGGAGTTGACTTTTGACTTTGTCCCGTAGCAGATTTAAGAGACTTAAATAAACATTTAATCATTGGTTTATCTGGTGAAAAACTGCCATATACATGGCCAAAAATATATACTTTTTAATTCATACAACTGTCATAACTCACTCAGCATGCTACTGTACCAGAACCTGACATTCATCCAAATAGTTAATCATTTTGAAAACTCATAGGATGCTGAAATCACAAGATCAGTCGATTAACACTGCTCTCACGCAGAGTGGAAATACATCAAATGAGGTGTCTCACAGTGTTTGTCAAACTGCACAAGACAGAGAAAATCTGCTGATATTGGTCGCAAATCTAATGCTAGGACTCCATTTCATAGAATATCTTGCTTTCGTTTAAGTAACAAATCCATTGACAATATAATCCATACAAAATAATTGTTATGTATATACAAATATATTATGCGTAATTTTATATTGATAATACATATATTATATACATATTATGTATATTTGATATATATATATATATGGAGTGGAGTCCTATAGCTCAGTGGTTAGCCTTGCAAATGAGAGACCTGGGTTCGATTCCAGGCAGGGCGAAACCTCAGGCAAGTTTCCTTACTCCACACGCCTGATAATAATCCCTCAAATAACAATTGGTCATTTCAATCCATGACTGTTTAAGGTTTATAGATTATGGATTTCTGTGCACAATTGGCTGCTGAGTTTCGCCCATAAATGTACAGTCAATTCACTTTACAGTACATTCTGTGAAGTGCTTTGAGACGTCTCTAGAACACTTGAAAAACGCTATGCGAATGCAAGTACTGTATTGTATGATTATATACTAATTAGACATATGCACATATGCATGTATAATTTTTGTGTTGATCATCACTTGACTTGCTATAATTACATCTGATTGTGGATAGCATCATTCATCAGCAGCACGTAGTACAGTCAAATGACCCCAAGTTGTGTAAAACCAATCAATCCCTTTTTAACTAAACTTTTTTTAAAAAAAGAACAACTATTTGTTGCTCAGTTTTACATATATTGCATACATAGCAAAACACAACTAGAACTTCATTGTTATGTTTAATTTGATATAATTTCTTTATCGGACAGAGGCAGGAGGCTATTCAAACCATCTAGCCAGTTCCACCGATTCATTAAATCTAGTCAAATCTTTTAATCCCTGCCCGTTTCCCATATTGTTTAATAACAACTCTAAACTCTACCAAAGTATCTGTATGTTTCTTAAATTTCACTATTCAATTACTACAACCTTTTGTGGCAGATCATTCCACATTTTCATAACCCCAAGCATGAAAATGCTTCACTGACTTCAGTTCTAACAGTTTTAGTTCTGATTTATGGTCCGTTGTAATGGATCCTCTATCCGGGGGAAAGAGCCAGTTCACCTATTGATTCTGTTCATTATTTTTAAATGCTTCCTCCATAAATACCTGTTAAACTCCTCTAAGAAATACAAACCCAGCGAACCAGCCTCTCTTCATAGCTGAACCCCTTCAGCCCAGGTATTAATCTAGTGACTAATTACTGAACATCCTTCAAGGCTAGTATAATAATAATTCTTGCATTTGATGTAGCAGTTTTACATCTTATCGAAGTCTCAAAGCGCTTCACAGATTATACTATAAAGTGAAATGAAACGCGGCAACCAATTGCACATGGAGTGTCCCACAAACAGTCGTGGATTGAAATGACCAATTATATATATTTTTTTGGAGGGATTATTAATAGGTAAGGAAACTTGCCCAAGGTTTCGCCCTGATCTGCCTGGATTCGAACACAGGTCTCACACTTGTAAGGCGAATGCTCTAACCACTGAGCTACAGGAGCTCCACATATATCTCCACGTTGCCCAAAATTAAATAGAATATTCCAAATGGGTCCTCACCACTCAATGTAACTGGAGAAGCATCTCTTTACCTTTATTCAACTTCACAAACACCCACTTTGCCGGTCTCCCCATCTCCACCAGCCACCGGATCCAACTGATCCCAAACCCCTCCACCAACTTACTCACCAACATACTAAACTCTGTATCGCCTCACACCAGTTCTAGCCAGATCTGCTGGTTTCCTATCGCCGAACAGATTAATTTCAAGATCCTCACACTTGTTTTCAAATCTTTTCATGCCCTGACACCTCCCTACCTCTCCAAACAGCTACCCCACCCCAACCCACAGCCTCCGCTCGACTGGTTCCAGCCTCCCGCATGTTCCTATTGCCCTCGGTTCCACCGTTGGTGGCCGCACTTTCAGCCACACACCCCAAAACTCTGTGGAGCATTCTTCCTCAATTCATCCGTCTTACCCCTTCCTTCCTTCCTTCCTTCCTTCCCCAACTTCAGGTCTTGTCTGAAGACCTTATTATTTGACCGTGGCTACCGACACCTACGCCTCCCCCCACCGGCTCCACATCACGCTCCGACCTGTCAGGCTCTCTGGGACACTAACCTGCGTGAGGGGAGCTGTATAAAAGCAAGTTGTTGTTATTCCGCACTCCTTGCAATATTTGCCAACATCCCCTTTGCTTTATCTGACTTATCTCACTTGAAACACAACTGTACCTCACATTTGAAATAAAAATAACCCGTACATTTAATCATAGAATCATAGAATCTTCCGGCACAAAAGGAGGCCATTCGGCCCATCAAGTCTGTGCCTTTGAAGAGAGCGACTCAATCCCACTGCCCAGCTCTCTCCCCATAACCTCACAGACCTGCTCTCCCTCCATAAAGATCTAATTATCTTTTAAATGATAACATTAATGATGATGATAATAATCCTTACATTCGATGTGAATAATAAATCTTGCATTCTTTAAATATGAAATGTCGTTACTGATAATTTGCTATAAAATTTGCCATTTGACTCTCCTTCATCCTGCCCCCCCCCCCCCCCCCCCCACACACACACACACACACACTCCTCCACACTCACGATCCTCCCGTCTCCGCTGCCAATGTCCACCAGGGCCCCCCGGCGGCCCGCCAGCAGCCGCAGCACGTGATCCACCTGGGCCGGGCTGGCGGGGACGAACGGCAGACACACTCTCCGCAGAGCAGGCGCCACGAACGGCGCCGCCGCCACGTACAGAGCCAGCGCCGCCCCGCCCGCCACCCCGGCCAGCACCAGGCCCCACCTCGGTCTGGGGGTCAGGCCGGGGCTGGGCTCCCGGGGCTGAGGGTCAGCGCGGCCTGAAGCTGCTGTTAAACTGGACATTTCTACAAACAGCACCCGGCGGTAACTTCCTGTGCTGGACCGTTTGCACTGAGGCGGCGTCACACCCTATACCGCCCCCCCCCCCCCCCCCCCCACCACCTCCAAGCACATGAACTAGCCGCAACCATGGCAACGCGGAGCCGCCAGTGACGCGTGAAGTGCCTCCAACTGGCAGAGAGACACCACGTGGGTCCTGCTCTCTCACCATCAGCTCCTCAACTGATTCACAACAACAACAACATTACACCTGTACAGTACAGCGCCCTTCACGTCAGGAGGATGTCCCAAGGCGCTGGACACAGCCACCAGCTGGGGCAGGGTGTCTGACACACGGGGGAAGCTGGAGCTCAGCGGTTAGAGCACTCGCCTTGTAAGCGGGAGACCTGTGTTCAAATCCAGGCAGGTCAGGGCGAGACCTCGGGCAAGTTTCCTTACCCCACAAACACACACACACACACACGCCTAATAACAATCCGTTTAAAAAAAAAACACACAATAATAAAATTGGTCATTTCAACCCACGGCTGTGTGTGGGCTCACTGCTGCCGTGCGCAATTGGCTGCCGCGTTTCGCCCACAAATACACAGTCAATTCACTTCAGTGTGAATAGGCTGTTGGAATGGAATCCGCAATCTCTCCCTGGAGGGAAGCATCCCTGCTCACCCAATTCAGGAAAGTGTTAGGCTCAAGAGCCAAGGTTTGAGTGTGCGCTGGGGTAAGCTGGTGTCTTACCAACTAAAACCGCATCGCTTGCCTTTGCGAGCACTGTCAGGCAAGCTTTCCCGCTGCTTGTTCAGCTAGGATCACCCTACCCGGGGGGGGGGGGGGTAGTTTATGTAACTTAAATTACAAATAGTAAATACATAGTCACAATAAATAGTAATGATAATTTTTTTAACAAGAAATCATCCTTTATCCCGAGGCTCAACAATATCTCCACGACAACAGGCAAGAACCATTCGCAAAACTATCTACCTTTTAAAAGAGAGGTAGACGTTTATTTGGGGAGGACGGGTTTGCGCGGTTATGGGGAGAGAGCTGGGGAGTGGGATTGAATTGCTCTTTTTAAAGAATGGACACAGACTTGATGGGTCAAATGGTCTCCTTTTGTGCTGTAAAATTCTATGATTCTATGATTCTGTGAGCTAGAGGCTACGTTTATCAAACACAGATGCAATACGAACAAAGATGCTCATAGCGCTAGTTCTTTTACAAATGCAGACCCACTAAATTTCAGCTGCACCTGCATGCAAAAGGTGCGATGTATCTTATTTATACTTATACAAAACACTACAATTTACATTAAGGTAGCACAGGAGAAGTGTTTTATTTCAAAATGTACAATGCTGAATAAGTAACAGAAGAAAACATCGTTACACTGTTAGGGGTATACTATAGACCACCAAATAGTGGGGAGGAGATAGACAAGCAGATCAGCAAGCGTATCACGGAGAAATGCAGAACTAATAGAGTAGTGATAATGGGTGACTTCAACTATCCCAACATAGACTGTCAGAATAGTAGAGTAAAGGGCAAGGAGGGAGAAGAATTCCTGAAGTGTGTGCAGGACAACTTTCTTGATCAGTATGTTTCCAGTCCAACGAGGAAAGAAGCATTGCTGGATCTAGTTTTGGGAAATGAGGTAGGGCAAGTTCAACAGGTTTCTGTAGGTGAGCATCTAGGGAATAGTGACCACAATATCGTTAGATTCAGAATAATTATGGAAAGGGATAAGGAACGATCACAGGTGAGGACACTCAACTGGAAAAGGGCTAATTTCAATGAGTTGAGGTGGGACCTAGCCAAGGTGGATTGGAAAGAAAAATTGGCAGGTAAGACAACTAACGAGCAGTGGGCAGCGTTCAAAGAGGAGATAGTTCAGGCACAGGTCAAAAGCATCCCCACAAAGGTGAAATGTAAGGCATCCAAACCTCCCTGGATGACTAAGGAAATCGAGGCCAAAATAAAACAAAAAAAAGAGGCTTATGATAAGTGTCAGGCTCAAAATTCAGAAGGGAACAAAGCAGAATATAGGAAGTGTAGGATAGAACTAAAAAAGGAAGTTAGAGGGGCAAAGAGACTGCATGAAAAACAATTAGCGAGTAAGATTAAGGGGAACCCTAAGGTTTTTTACCAACATATTAAGAGTAAAAGGTTGGTCAAGGATAGGGTGGGGCCAATTAGGGACCTAGGAGGAAATCTCATTGTGGAGGCAGAGGGCATGGCTGATGTACTGAATGAGTACTTCGCCTCTGTCTTCACAAAAGAAAATGATACAGCCAATGCCATGGTATTAGAGGAGAGGGTAGGAGAAATGGATAGAATAATTATAACCAGAGAGGACGTGCTAAAAAGGTTGACGTCGCTCAAGGTGGATAAGTCACCTGGTCCGGATGGGATGCACCCTAGGTTACTAAGTGAGGCACGGGAGCAAATAGCAGGGACTCTGGCCACGATCTTTCAATCTTCCTTGGACACAGGGGTCGTGCCAGAGGACTGGAGGATAGCTAATGTTACTCCCTTGTATAAAAAGGGGCAGAAGGACAAGCCTGGTAACTACAGACCAGTCAGTCTAACGTCGGTAGTGGGCAAACTTCTAGAGTCCATAATCAGGGACAAGGTAGATCTTCACTTAGAAAGATATAGGCTAATAAAGGACAGTCAACATGGATTTGTTAAAGGCAAATCTTGCCTTACAAATCTGATAGAATTTTTTGATGAGGTAACGGAATGGGTGGATAATGGTAGCGCAGTTGATGTAGTTTACATGGACTTTCAAAAGGAATTTGACAAAGTGCCACATGAGAGACTTATTATGAAATTAAAGGCCCATGGCGTAAAAGGGACAGTGGCAGCGTGGATCCACAACTGGCTGCGAGACAGAAAGCAGAGAGTTGTAGTGAGCGGCTGTTGTTCAGATTGGAGGGAAGTGAGCAGTGGTGTGCCACAGGGATCAGTTTTGGGACCATTGCTGTTTGTAATCTACATCAATGTTCTGGACTTGGGTGTACGGAGTACAGTTTCCAAGTTTGCAGATGACACTAAGTTAGGGAGAATAGTAAACAGTGAGGAGGATAGTAGCCATCTGCAAGAGGATATAGACAAATTGGTAAAGTGGGCAGACACATGGCAGATGAAGTTTAATGCAGAGAAGTGTGAGGTGATGCATTTTGGGAGAAGAAATGAAGGGAGGCAATATAGGCTAGATAGTACAATTTTAAATGGTGTAAAGGAACAGAGAGACCTGGGGATTTGTGTTAGTGACTCGTTGAAGGTGGCAGGACAGGTAGACAAGGCTGTTAAGAAGGCATATGGGATACTAGGCTTTATAAATAGGGGTATAGAGTACAAAAGTCAGGAAGTGCTGACTAACCTCTATAGGACTTTGGTGAGGCCTCAGCTGGAATACTGTGTTCAATTCTGGTCACCACACTACAGAAAGGATGTGAAGGCATTGGAAAGGGTACAACGAAGATTTATTAGGATGGTGCCAGGATTGAGGGACTTCAGCTATGAGGAGAGGCTAGATAGGCTAGGGTTATTCTCTCTGGAGCAGAGAAGATTGAGGGGAGACCTATTAGAGGTTTATAAGATCATGAGGGGTTTCGACAGGGCAAATAGAGAAAAACTATTTCCACTCGTGGGTGAATCTGTGACTCGTGGTCACAGATTTAAAATAGTTTCAAGGCGAAGTAGAGGGGAGCTGAGGAGAAATTTTTTCACTCAGCGAGTTGTTCGAATCTGGAATGCATTGCCTGAAAAGGTGGTGGAGGCTGATTCGATAACAACTTTTAAAAGGGAATTAGATCTTTATTTAGGGAGAACAGGTCTATTAGGCTATGGGGAGCGGGCAGGGCAGTGGGATTGAATCGCTCTTTTCAAAGAGCCGGCACAGACTAGATGGGCCGAATGGCCTCCTTTTGTGCCGTAAAATTCTATGATTCTATGATTCTATGATTCTATGATAGTCATTCTGCAACAACTGAAATCGGCAGATGGAATATTTCCTCAGTAAAATAGACAGAAACATACATCGTGCTGTGTTGCATTCTTATATCCTCATTTTATTAACGTTCAAAATATGATCAAATGTTCCAGGAGTACAAGTAACCCAATTTAAATGAATCTATAAAATACGGTAGAGTACTATAGCTCGATGGTTGAAGCATTCACCTTGCAAGTGAGAAACCTGGGGTCAATTCTAGGCAGTAATAAATTGATGATTTCAATCCACAACTGCTTCTGAGACACTGCTGGGCTCAATTGGCTGTTGCGTTTTGCCCACAAAATATAGTCAATTCACTTTGCAGTATATTCTGTGAAGCGCTTTGACATGTCTAGAAGACGTGAAAGGCGTAAACGCAAGGATTATTATTCGTAATACAGTATTGTGTCCCAATTTTTTATTCTGTCATTAAACAAATTAACTATTTGTTTTTCACAGAGGCATCTCTTTCTGATTTTAATCTAAAACACCCCCAACTTTCTTTAGATTGCCAAATACCTGAAATAGGCAATCAAACCAAAAAAGTTGGCTTTCCATTTTACTATTAGATATGATTTGGTACTGATAATGTTACAATAGACTTAATGAATCTGCTATATGGTTATCTTAAGTGAATTATGCAATTTACAATACAATTTACATTTATATCTCTCCTTCCAAGTGTAACGGTTGATTTAAATTTGTAGAGTCCTGTAGCTCAGTGGTTGGAGCCCACGCCTTACAAGCGTAAGACCTGTGTTATAATCCAGGCAGGTCAGGGCGAAACCTTGGGCACGTTCCCTTACTCCACCAGCCTAATAATAATCCCTCAAAAAAACAAAATAAATTGGTAATTTCAATCCACGACTGTTTGTGGGACACTGCTGTGTGCAATTGGCTGCCATATTTTGGCAGCAAATATACAGTCAATTCACTTTATAGTACATTCTGTGAATGCTTTGAGACCTCTAGAAGACGTGAAAAATGTTGTATTGAATGCAAGGATTATTATTATCATTAAATTATAAATTTGTGACCCTGCAGTGAAGTAAGGACTCACACAAATGTTGTACAATTAATATGCATGTTTATTAATTCAGATTAGTAATCGTTATAAGTAATTAAAAGTATACATCACAACAATGCTTACATGTCGACACATAGCTCAAGGTGATTTAAACTGACCAAACCAAATGCTGCGGGTGAGATAGAGTAGCAAGGTTCAATTTAATTTCTATATTAATCCAAATGCAAATCCATCAAAAGGTATTCAAGTCTTGTACGGTTTCCAGTTCGACATCCGAAAGTACCCAGGAATTATTGTGCTGTTCCCAGTTCAATATCTAAGTACATCTAGAGTTGCTCATAGACTTGATCTTCCCTTTCTTTTGAGGCTGGAACATGGATTTGCAACTCCCAAAGTTCCAATTTCTCCTTTCTTCCTCGAATCAATCTCTCTTTATCCATTTCACCCACTGTTCTTTGCAAGATGGATCCTCTGCAAAAATAAATGCAGCACAACTCCCTCTCCAGCCACAGGCCATTTCTACATGAGAAAATTACTGACAAGAACTGAAAACAGCTTGTTGTTTATAAACAGTCTTTTGCTTCTTTTGCTTTTTCTGCAAGGTGGTCACAGCCAGCTCCTATCATGTGCAATTCATTACATATGTCTCAAATATATGTATATCACTAATATAATATGAGATAGTTGTGGAGTCCTGTAGCTCAGTGGTTAGAGCACTCGCCTTACAAGTGGAGATATGTATTTGAATCCAGGCAGGTCAGGGCGAAACCTTGGGCAAGTTTCCTTACACCACCTGCCTGATAATAATCCCTCCAAAAAAAACAGTTATAAAATTGGTCATTTCAATCCACGACTGCTGTGCGCAATTGGCTGCCGGGTTTCGCCCACAAATATAGAGCCAATTCACTTTACAATATAAACAAAACACAAAACACTACAGATGCTGGGAATCTATTCCCTTTACAATATATTCTGTGAAGTGCTTTGAGACGTCTAGCAGATGTGAAAAGTGCTGTAGCAAATGCAAGGATTATTATTATTATTCTTATATTATTTAACACATTAATTACAGAATCCTACAGAAGTTGGGAGGACGTAACAAATCACTTGACAATTCTGAAACTAAATTCAATAAAAATTAATAGTATTTCCAATATTATTTGCAGATAAATTTATAATCCTCTGGTGAACACCACTTATTCAACATGTTTTTACTTTGCAAGTCGTCTATAAATCCTGGATCATGGCCCATTTAGAGGTTGTTTGCTCACCCATATCCACATTTACTGGCTTTTTTTTTAACTTCAATTACTGGCTTTTATTTACTTCAAGTTTCAGAGGAGACGGGGAACATTTAACAACCTGCCTCTAATGAAATACTCTGTCATGAACTTAAATAGTGGATCACTGTGACCAGGGAAAATGCTCTTTACAGGAAATAGCTGCTGAAGATTAAACCTCAAATTGAAGTTCCCAGTCACGAGAACAATCAAAAAGGAGACCAGATTAGCATAATTTGGTTATGGATGACCTCTTAAGTATTTTACTCCTGTAGAGAAAGACATTAACTGCTATTTGTCAGCCTGGCACATATTGTAGCCCTCTCTCCTCACTGAGTCAGAAGGTTTAGGCTTCGGGACACTTGAGTTTATAGTCTGGGCTAAAGCTCCAGTGCGAGGCTGGGGGAGTGCTGCATTGTCAGAGGTGCTATTCTACCGATGAGATCTTAAACTGACAGCCTGTCTCACTATTCAGGTGGACATTAAGAGATTCCATGGCACAATTTGAAAAGAGAAAAGAGTTTCTCCCAGTGGCTTGGCTAATAATCTTTCAGATAAAATCCTATTCCTTAGTGCTTAAAACACTCACCTCGCAAGTGAGAGGACCTGGGTTCGATTCCCGGCAGGCCAAAATGCTGGGCAAGTTTCCTGATACCACATGCCTCTGTTTACCTAGCAGTAAGTATGAACCCGGTTGTTAGTGGATTCGCAGATTGCTTTTCCGGGGATAATAACTCCTTCCAAAAAAATTATTATAATTGGTCGTTCAGTCCTTGACTATTTGTGGCACACTGCTGTGTGCAAATGGCTGCCATGTTTTGCCCACAAAATATACAGTTAATTTAAAGTATATTCTTGTGAAGCGCTTTGAGACGTCCCAAAGCTATGAAAAGGTGCTATATCAAATGCAAGAATTATTATTAAAATTGATTATTCATGACAAGGCTATTTATGGGATATTGCTATGCGTAAACTGGCTTTTAGGTTTGCCTACAAATATACAATCACTGAGAATTGACACATTGACAATGTGATAAGGCGCTATATCAAATTCATAGATTCATAGATTCATAGAATTTTACGGCACAAAAGGCGGCCATTCGGCCATTCGATGACCTTAAGAGGTCATCCATAACCAAATGCAAGGTTTATTATTTTATTTTGAAATTAAAAGGTCAAAGCTCATCAATTTATGTTCCAGTTATGGAAAGAAATTGCAAATAATTCACATCTCGACTTGAAACAGAAGGTTAGAATTAGTGGTGAGATGCTTAAGATTTACAAGTCTTGATCACTATAAATAGGAAGAAACTTTTTCCTTCACAAAGTACTGTATATAGATTACTCACATCAGCATAAATTGCATATAAATTAACTTCTCTATCTGAAAAGTTAAATATTAATTTACTCCTTAATTGCACAGTGCATCGTAAAGTCTGCAAGTTAAATTATATATCACTTAAAAAGTACCCTCCAGATATCCATTAGATTTATTTCCTATTAAACCTAAGGATATATCCTATTCGCTATTAAGAGTTGACTTGGGGAACCTCCACTAGATCTCTGTCAGAACAGCTTCTTAATCAGTCACCAGGAAATATACAAGAGTGAAACCAGGTAATTTCTTCAACTAAAAAAAATTATAAACACTTCATTTCAAGACAACCAAATAAAGCAATAAAGTTTTAACCTTAAAAGAAAAGCAACAACTTGTGTTTATACAAATGCCCTTCATCCATGGTAGAATTTTGGAGCGTTTAAAAGAAAAAGAGAATTAAAATTTTGATTTAAAATCGTTGGCAAAAGCCTAATGTCTCTTTCCTGCTGCTGAGTTCTAGATCTCTGCTGCATTGTTCTGTGAAACTAGCGGGTTGTGGCTAGCTACCTCCCTCCTTCCTGCAGAGAGAGAGGGAGGAAAATCAACGAAAGAGCCAGGACCTGGATAATGGTCATATAGCAGCCAGCATTCAGAGAATGCCCGTAGATCAGTACATGATATGTAGTCTAGGGAGCCCAGGGGAAGAGCAATAGTTTACATTTATGTGGCACTTTTCACATTGGGAGGATGTCTTTGGGAGAAATGAGATTTCATACATCAATTAAAATATGTCAGGAAAAAAAATCTTACTTATTTGGACGTGGTTAAGATGAGCCACAAGCCGCGGGGAATCTGTTTTATTCATTTAATTGGATTTGGCATACATTTTCTGTTGAATTTGTATACCTCAGTTATTGCAAAAGGAATCAAAACCGAGTGAGTGCTCGTGGCGTTATTGGTGGAATTGGCTTGGAGGAGCGGTACTGCTTCACATTAAGAGGGGATTGATTTAGCATCTGTAATGACAAGTTCGCCGAAGCAGCTCCAGGGTGATGGCGTTTGGGGGTGTAGAGGGCATGGATCGGGCAAAGAAAACAAACTTGCATCAAGGATTTCAACAAAAAGAAAGTTTTATTTTGATAAAGAACCTGTTACTTTTTTTTACAGCTATCTTCCCTCAGATTCCCCCTTACCCCCTGAATCACCCAGCTATATATTGGTGCGGGTTCATTAACTGGTTGCTAGTGTCCAATTAGCACTTAGGGCTGGAACTTCAAACAAGCCTGTAAAGGGAATTGATTGTGTATTTTGTGGGTGAAACTCGACAGCCAATAGCGCACAGCAGATTCCCATATTATTTTATAGACGAGCCCGGTTGTTAATCAATTGGCGGATTGCTTTTCTGGAAGTAATAATTTGTTCCAAAAAAATTGATCACTCAACCCATGACTGTTTGTGGGTCACTGCCGTGCAGAATTGGCAACCGCGTTTCACATACAAATATACAGTCAATTCACTTTACAGTATAATCTGGAAAGCGCTTTGAGACGTCTCGATTACTATTTATTATTTATTATTATTACATTCCCAAATCAGTGTGTTCTTGATTTCAAGATGTTCTTCAGGGGGAAAAGCATTGTAGGGTAAATTACAACAATAACAATAAAATTACAGTTGTATTGCACCTTTCAAGTCAGGAGGACGCCCTAAGGTGCTGGAAATTACCCAGATCCCACATCAGAGGAGCGGATTGTCCACTAGTATTAGGAGCAGGTACCTACTAGTGTCTGCTCTGGCAGCACATATGTGGTTATTGGATGGGGAGGAATAAGAGAGATATTAAAAAATATTAAGAGTATCTAGAAACAATAGACTAGATGTAGAACTGAAAAAATACACAAACATGACTGAAAAGTATTAAAGAGAGGACAAAATCGAGAAATATTTTACAGTTCTGTTTGATTATCACCCTACAGAGATCTGTAGTTCAGTGGTTAGAGCACTCGCTTTTCAAAAAAGAGACCTGGGTTCATTTCCAGGCAGGGTAAAACCTTGGGCACTTTACAGTATATTCTGTGATGTGCTTTGCGATCTAGTGGATGTGAAAAGCGCTGTAACAAATATAAGGATTATTACATGATAAGGCACTATATCCAATGCAAGGATTATTATCACAAATGAAACGTTTAAGCATTAATGTGGGCAAAACATACAGCCACTACATTGTAATACAGTATTGAAAAAAAGGTGATGTGTTTTCTCTCTTTATATCTCTCTATCTATATAGTGTTTAATCTCGATAAAAGGAACTCACTGAGCCAGTTTCACATCCTCAGTGCCAGTTAATAAAACATTATAACCTCCTCTAGTGCAGTTACATCTTGTGTGTGTTTTTTTATGAACGTCATTAATCTTAATATGTATATATTCCCACTGGTTATTGAGTCATAGACTAGAGGGCATCAATTTAAGATAATTGGCAAAGGGAAATTAGGAGAAATTTTTTAGGATGTGGAATGCCGTGCTGGGAGCGGTGGTTGAGGCCAAATCCATATTAGCTTTCAAGAGAGAACTAGATAGATATTTTTAAATGAGTAATTTGCAAAGGTCTGGGGAAAAGATAGGTAAATGGGCATGATTGCTCTTTCAAAAGGACATTACGGACATGGTAGACTGAATGACCTCTTCAGTACTGTACTATAAATTTCTATGATTGTATATAACTTGTACTGTATACAGTTCCTTATTACGGATCAAGTTTGCCAGTCATTCTCTTCTTGTGTATTCATTGTTTTAAACCTTAATTCCTCCTACAAAATGCTCAGTCATTCCACTTTACAATATGGTATGAAGCACTTTGAGATGTATTAACGACTTGATAAGACTCTTTATCGAATGCAAGGATTATTGGTTTCTTACATTATTATTCTGCTGCAGTTCTGGAAGAACAGTGGATGTGAAGTTTTGGGGTATGTTGCCACTATGATGTAGTAGACTTTCAACTGCTGTACAACATTGAAACCGGTGTGAATTATGTGATTTTTTCTCTCTCTTCTAAGAATCGCTAAAATTAGACATCATTGACCACTCTATCCTCATCCACTGCCTCTCCTCTCACCTCAACCTTCATGGTTCTACGCTTGAATGGTTCAGGTCCTACCTCTCACACCACTTCTACTTCATTTCCACAAATGGTTTCTCCTCCAGCCACTGCACTGTCTCGTACAACGTTCCTTGGGGCTCTGTCCTACGTCCCCTCCTCTTAAACATTGGTGACATCACCCACAGACATGGGGTCAATTTCCACATGTATGTGGATGACAGTCAACTCTATCTCTCTGCCTCCACCCTCAACTCCAGGACCACTGCTGCCCTGACAGAATGTCTGTCAGACATCAAGTTGTGAATAAAAGCTAATTTTCTACAGTTGAACGTCAACAAGACCAAGGCCCTCCTGATTGGCTCTCATCAGCGCCTCTGCACCTTAGGCACTGACAGCATCACCTCAAAGAATGCTTACTTCATCTCAATGAGCTGGTCTGGAACCTTGACATCTTGTTTGACCATCAACTATCCTTTCTTTCCCACATCCGTGCCATAATCTGCCTTCTCCCACTTCCGCAGGCCACCAAATCCCTCATACACATGTTGATAATATCCAGGCTTGAGTATGCAAATTCCTTGCTTGTTGGCCTCCCCAATTCCTCTCTCCCTACCTCTGTGACCTCCTAATGTCCTACCATCCTGCCAACTGCCCACTCACCGGGCTCCAGCCTGCTTCACATCCCCCGCCTCACCCACCTACCACTCTGCCCCCACTCTTTGGATCAACTATGTTTTCAATTACCTCCATCCCCCCACTGCCCTCCACCCTCCCTCCCCAATACCGACACCCAGCTCGGGTGCAAAAACACTGACTGTCCTTCGCCTTGAGATGTCCTCCTGACATAAAAGGCACTAGGTAAATGTAATTTTGTTGTAGTTGTTGGTTGTGCCCATCATTTGATGAAATTTAATGAATTCTAAACACCCTTGTATGTATATTGTATACTGTACAAATATATTCTATGTAAAACTATTCTGTATGTGATAAATAAAATATTTTCAATTTATTTAAGAAGTCACTGCACATGTATACAATTCCTAGGATTTTGTTTACATGTTTGGAAAACTTTTATTTATTCTCCTCTTCTTAACCTTCTCTGCTCCGAGGAGAAATCCCTACTATTGGGGCTAACAGAGCAGGGGACATGAAGGCTTTCAGCCATTCTGCCCCACACTCTGGAATTCTAACTTGGAGTTCTTCCACCTTGCTCCATTCCTTCTTTCATTTAAGAATAATAATAATAATAATAATCCTTGCATTTGATATAAAGCTTCTAGACTTCTCATAGCATTTCACAGAATTCTGTAAAGTGAATTGACTGTATATTTGTGGGTGAAACGTGGCAGCCAATTGCGCACAGCAGTGTCCCACAAGCAGTCATAGATTGAAGTGCCCATGGTTTCGCCCTGCCTCAAATTGAACCCCGGTCTCTCGCTTGTAAGGTGAGTGCTCTAAACCACTGAGCTACATATCTCCACAAAGATGTTTTTAAGCACATCTCAACATGTATCGCTTTGGCCACTTTCGGTCATCTTTCCCTTCCCCACCCCAGCGCGAGGACACAGACAGAATTGTCAAACTCTTTGTGAAGTCTTCTCAATGTGAAACATGCTCTATAAATGTGAACTATTTTGAATTGCTTAATCGTTTTAGAGGTCAAATTAACCTTCATAGAAACAAGCAATGACTGACAGCAAAGCTTAAATGGTTCACTTTTAGAAACCAGAATAGTTAATTTATTTAAAAGAAAATTGAATAAATGCTTGAGGACATTACAGGCTGAAGAGAAATAAAGAGAACGATGTTAGAGTAAATCATTTCATGAGGAAACTATCACCAACACTGACACAATGGGCCTAAATGACTTCCTGCTAAGATGCGAATTTTCTATAAATCCATGAAAATTTATTTGAAGAGTTTGTTTTCGTCCAGAGATACATTAACCTCAAATCAATTGCAGGTCTCTTCATAACCAAATAAACACACTGGAGTCATTCTTAAAAATATATTTCACATCACTGAGAATGTTACTCAGATCACTAATTTGTAAGTAATAGAATACCCAGAATTAACTTATGTTATTCGTGCTACGTCTAAATGAATGGCAAAATATGCATTTGCTTTCAATTGTGGGTATAATCTTCCAAAGTTCCACAATTTCAGTATTTATTTTGTACGGTTGTAGTGGGAATGTTTGCAATGCATAAAATGGATTCCTTGGAAAATTACTAGGGACAGTCTCCTAACTTAGTATACATTGCAAATTCCTAAGAAATATTCATTAACTCAAACTAAACTCCTGCCTCTCTATTCAGACACTTAATATGGTGGCTTCATTCTATCTTACAAAAAAACTCAGGATTCTTGGAACAAGTAGAATGCAGAAACATTATACAGTATAACTTCATATTTATGAATAGAATTAAATCCATACTCACAACAGCAGCTTAAACAGTATTCATGCTGTCAGTACTTTGATTTTGTATCAATTCAACCTAATTTTGTTATGGCTATATTTCTCTGAAAATCTTTATGTTCAGATCAGATCTGTATTTTGAACATAAGATGAGACATCACAGCATTTGAAAAGGCTATTGGCATTGTGCTGAATAGATCACTTCTCGTTAGACTGTAAATCTTGCAATGTTATATTCTCTTGTTCAGTACTACTCAGTCTGATTTTTAAATGACACACAAAATAAACAGTCAATCTACTTTACATCATATCCTGTGAAGTGCTTTGGGACATCTCGACATTGTGATGGGGGTTACATCAAATGTAAGGATTATAATTATTATTATAGAGCTCTCCCTATACATGATCCCTTTCACTTGAAAACACACATTTCAAATGTACAACAATTTTCATTTCTTTAGCACTCTTCATAATGACTAACATCTAAGAGAGCTAAATATAGACGTAGATTGACACTGAGCTGGAAGAAAGCAGAACAGTCAAACAGAAAAGTCTTCCAGTGCGAGCTCCAGAGATTTGGGTTGTCATGTCTGAAAGCACAGCCCCCAGTGGTGGAAGGGAGTCGAGGAATGTTTAGAAGGCCCAAAGTGGCCGAGCGAATGGGGTGATAAAGGATTGAGATATGAGCAGGTTAGAGAGGTTGGGAGGTGCTGGGGCATGAAGTGATTTGTAGGCAAATCACTGAGGATCTTGAATCAATCCATTCTGCGACGGAGAGCTGGAGAAGCCTGGCAAGGTCTGAGGTCATCAGGTTGTAGAGGTTGGTACAGATAAGGTACCAGAGTTTTGTATTAGTTGGACTTGGATCTCTACCCCAAAAGACCATACATGCTCAGTCCTTGAACATGTTCACAGTATTTCACAGGATGTACTGTATTGTAAAGTGTAGTGACTGTTTATTTTATTTGGGGAATTGTTGTCCAGGATACTAAGAGGAATCCATTCTCTTTTTGGATGTTTCCATGGAATCTTTTACATCCATCTGATTTTGAATAGCAATAACAAACATTTCGAAAATCCATCATTATGGCTTGACTGTGAACAATCTAGTACACACACTTCTCTATGGCTAACATATTCCGTCATGATCAGCTGATATAGGGGGAATCAGTGGATCCGCACATATTTCTTTCTCCTGAGATGCCATATTTTTATAGGATTCAGAGCGAAAACCCATTCTGTTTCCATATTTGTCTGAACTGGCATTGAAATTTATATGTGATTGCTCAGTCGGTGGTTTGTTGTTGTGCCTTCAAAGCTAATAACACAGCTAACTTCTACCACTGTTAATTTGTTCTCAAAGTATGCAGTAAAATCCAGACAGCAAAGAGATTTAAAACTTGCATGTGCAGAGCTATGCAGGGTCATAGTTTTTTTTTCTGGAGTTCCATCATTCCTCTAGTATGAATTATTGGAAACTCAATTCAGCAAAACTCTGAAAAATAATGATTGTGCTTCCGTGTACCACTCCATCTAAGAGTTTTAAGTCAGGAACAGTAAAACCCCAGCTACTTGTGATGGATTTCCTCCTGGAGTTTTAATAGCTTGGGGAGATTGTTTTCATGGCTTTTGAGAGCTAATATTTTTCTTTTAGAGGTTTGCTTTGTATGGTAGCAGACAGGCTGGAGAATCCATCATACTCTCAATTGCACTCATTGTGCATTGTCGAAATATGTAGAGAAATCTAAGGCTTTTATGTAGTGTAGTGTGTTCAGTTGTCCAATGTATCTTTTACTTGTGTAGCATTGGAAGAATTCTTAATAGTTGAAGTTTTCTCTTTGGCGTGAGATTTGTTGAATGAGTACTGTACTGTTTATTGAACTGGGTGCCAATAAATCAATGAGAACAGAAGTTAACAAAAGGTGTGCTTCTCAGTGAAATTGTGCTGGTAAAGGTAACTCAAACGTTATTCTTAGGTTGGTGGCAGTGGGCGATAAGCAAGTTTCCTTGGAGCTGAGCTAAACCTCAAGGTGATGTGCTTTATAATGAAATGTTGGAATTGGGTCAACTATGCCACAGTCTGGTTCCTGAGGCAGGTGAGACAGTTGTGCTCCAGAGCACTGTTGAAGACAGACCAGTTATCCTGGCTTATCAGCAGGGCTTGTCGGAGTAGACTGGTCACTACGAGCAGGGTTTCATCCCAATCTTGTTCTAGTTAACCCTTCAAACTAAAGCCCAAACAGATAAGCTGGACAAGCTGAACAAGTAGTTATGCAGTTTTTATTGGTTAAACTCCAGCAGCATCCAAACGCACACTCTGGAGTCTCCAAGGACTTGGCTATCAATATCTGCACCTAATACTCTCTGGGGTTGGGTAAGTAGGATGCTTCCCTTGAGGAAGGCAGGATGCTTTCCATTCCAAATACACATTTTGGGGAGTTTTATGTATGGTCATTAATGTAAATTAATTTGCTTTTAAATTGATTGCTTTCAGACACTTGGCGACTTCAAAACTTGAGCAGATTTCCAAGCAAAGAAAATGCAATCTTTGTAATGGGTACCTCCTGAAGTGTTATCCACAAGCAGATCCATTGACACTCCAGTATCTCAACGATGTGATAAGGCGCTGTATGAAATGCAAGAATTATTATTGCAACCCACTTATTTTGCTAGTTTCAGTGAAAGTGGCGAGACTGAAATCGAGTGTATTTTTGTGATTTCTGCATTCAAATTATCAAAAATAACAAAATTACATTTGCATAACGCCCTTCACATTGGGAGGATGTCCCAAAGTGCAATTTCAAACCAATCTGCTATGGATAATAACAACAACAATTTGCATTTATATAGCGCCCTCCAGCCGGACAGCATCTCAGAGCATGTAAATAAAGTGCAAAAGTTTGAAACACAAAGGCATTACATTCTTCACTGTCCAGTATGCTTGCCTAAAGTATAATTATTCATTCAGATGTATGTAACATTCAACAAGGAGCCTGAGGCAGAAATGAATTATCTTTCCTGATTACATGGAGTAATGTGATCAATTTCATTCATAATTATAGCCTTAGAGTGACACTAATCTCAAAGCTTATTTAGAATTTAAATGTTATGTTTCACCTGTTGCATTAATATTTTGTTAATTAATGCATAAAAACGAGTGTTGTGGTTAAGTTCATTATTATTAAGTGATAAGGGATTGCAAAACACAAAATGGAAATTAGCATTGCAAAGCAGTTATTAATCACTAATGATATTGTAAAAGTACAGGGAAGGAGTATATGGTGTCCAACAGATAACAAATCGTAGATCATTTTGTTAAAGAAAGTAATGCCGTAAGGATTGAGCAATTTCATGTTGCCGACAGAAATATATATTTTTTTCCATTGATATTCAATTATCAGTTGATTGATGTTTAGTTATCTCATCTGTGGCTTCTAGTAATGTTTATGCGTACAATTTGTAACACGAGCAGACAGATTATACATTATGTGTTCTAATTGCCAGCCAGCAGGCAATAAGACTTGTAGTCATGTATTAGATGATGATCTGTCTACTAATCCCAAACTCTTACCAACAGGTTCTATTCTGAATAGTTGAAAAAGCTGAAAAATTATCATAAAAAGGGACCTGGCCCCGTAAAATTTAAGGATTGTATTTAATTGATTTACTTAAACTAACCCCTCTGCAACGTGCAAACAGCATGGAGTGCGCTGCAGCTGTGCGGGCAACGTGGAGCCTTCTGCAGCTGGACGGACAACCCTGTACAACTCGCAGCCGTGCGGATATCAAGCTCCCTCTAGCGGGACGCAGTCTGCTGTAGAGTGGACAGCCCTGAGCCCTGCGCAGCTCTGCTAACCGCAAGCGCCCTCTGCAGCAGGATGCAGCCTGTGCGGGCAGCGGTGTGGACACAACAGCACCCACTGCAGAATAATGCAGCCTCCGCAGCAGGATGGACCGGCCTGTGCCCCTGCAGCAAGGCGGGCAGCCCTGTGCGTTACCCAGCCCCGCAGACAGCCCTGTGCGATGCACACCCGAGCGGATATCAGGCGCCCTCTGTAACAGGACGCGGTCTGCGGTGGGTTCGTTCGGACAGCCCTCCACACCTCTCCGCCATGTGGACACCGATCCCCCTTGCTGTAGTGTGAGCCCTGTGCAGCCCTGTGGCCCGTGTAGCCCTGCGGACAACATGGCGCCGACTGCAGCAAGGCTGACTGCACCACTGCGCCGCACAACATTCTAAACTGTAATCATTCCAGTCCACAGCTGTAAGAATTCTCACAACTCAAGTGCAGAAGTTAAACTTGTTTATTCTCAGCTCACAATCAGTGCTCCAGCCTCCCCTGGCTCTCTTCCCATTATCATTTCATGCACCTGGTTTTATCCCATTGGCTCTCTCGTCATTGCTGTTGATGGCTTCAAGGGAAATCCAACATGGACCACAAGCGCCCTCTGCAGCATGGTGGACAGCTGTGTCGGTATATTAGCTTTCATTATGAAAGGGTTAGAGTATAGGAGTAGGTAGGGAAGTCTTGCTGTAGCTGTCTGTGTAGGGTCCTGGTGAGATCACACCTGGAATACTGTGTGCAGTAGAATCATAGAATCATAGAATTTTACGGCACAAAAGGAGGCCATTCGGCCCATCTAGTCTGTGCCGGCTCTTTGAAAAGAGCGATTCAATCCCACTGCCCTGCCCGCTCCCCATAGCCTAATAGACCCGTTCTCCCTAAATAAAGATCTAATTCCCTTTTAAAAGTTGTTATCGAATCAGCCTCCACCACCTTTTCAGGCAATGCATTCCAGATTCGAACAACTCGCTGAGTGAAAAAAATTCTCCTCAGCTCCCCTCTACTGCGCCTTGAAACTATTTTAAATCTGTGACCACGAGTCACAGATTCACCCACGAGTGGAAATAGTTTTTCTCTATTTGCCCTGTCGAAACCCCTCATGATCTTATAAACCTCTATTAGGTCTCCCCTCAATCTTCTCTGCTCCAGAGAGAATAACCCTAGCCTATCTAGCCTCTCCTCATAGCTGAAGTCCCTCAATCCTGGCACCATCCTAGTAAATCTTCGTTGTACCCTTTCCAATGCCTTCACATCCTTTCTGTAGTGTGGTGACCAGAATTGAACACAGTATTCCAGCTGAGGCCTCACCAAAGTCCTATAGAGGTTAGTCAGCACTTCCTGACTTTTGTACTCTATACCCCTATTTATAAAGCCTAGTATCCCATATGCCTTCTTAACAGCCTTGTCTACCTGTCCTGCCACCTTCAACGAGTCACTAACACAAATCCCCAGGTCTCTATGTTCCTTCACACCATTTAAAATTGTACTATCTAGCCTATATTGCCTCCCTTCATTTCTTCTCCCAAAATGCATCACCTCACACTTCTCTGCATTAAACTTCATCTGCCATGTGTCTGCCCACTTTACCAATTTGTCTATATCCTCTTGCAGATGGCTACTATCCTCCTCACTGTTTACTATTCTCCCTAACTTAGTGTCATCTGCAAACTTGGAAACTGTACTCCGTACACCCAAGTCCAGATCATTGATGTAGATTACAAACAGCAATGGTCCCAAAACCGATCCCTGTGGCACACCACTGCTCACTTCCCTCCAATCTGAAAAACAGCCGCTCACTACAACTCTCTGCTTTCTGTCTCGCAGCCAGTTGTGGATCCACGCTGCCACTGTCCCTTTTACGCCACGGGCCTTTAATTTCATAATAAGTCTCTCATGTGGCACTTTGTCAAATGCCTTTTGAAAGTCCATGTAAACTACATCAACTGCGCTACCATTATCCACCCATTCCGTTACCTCATCAAAAAATTCTATCAGATTTGTAAGGCAAGATTTGCCTTTAACAAATCCATGTTGACTGTCCTTTATTAGCCTATATCTTTCTAAGTGAAGATCTACCTTGTCCCTGATTATGGACTCTAGAAGTTTGCCCACTACCGACGTTAGACTGACTGGTCTGTAGTTACCAGGCTTGTCCTTCTGCCCCTTTTTATACAAGGGAGTAACATTAGCTATCCTCCAGTCCTCTGGCACGACCCCTGTGTCCAAGGAAGATTGAAAGATCGTGGCCAGAGTCCCTGCTATTTGCTCCCGTGCCTCACTTAGTAACCTAGGGTGCATCCCATCCGGACCAGGTGACTTATCCACCTTGAGCGACGTCAACCTTTTTAGCACTTCCTCTCTGGTTATAATTATTCTATCCATTTCTCCTACCCTCTCCTCTAATACCATGGCATTGGCTGTATCATTTTCTTTTGTGAAGACAGAGGCGAAGTACTCATTCAGTACATCAGCCATGCCCTCTGCCTCCACAATGAGATTTCCTCCTAGGTCCCTAATTGGCCCCACCCTCTCCTTGACCAACCTTTTACTCTTAATATGTTGGTAAAAAACCTTAGGGTTCCCCTTAATCTTACTCGCTAATTGTTTTTCATGCAGTCTCTTGGTCTCCTTATTTAAGAAAGGATGTACTTGCCTTGCAGGGAGTGCAGCGTAGGTTTACTAGCTTTCACTAGTACCTGGAATGAGAGGGTTGAGTTATGATGATAAGTTGATTAATTTGGGCCTATATTGTCTGGAGTATAGAAGAATTAGAGGGGATCTTATAGAAACCTATAAGATTAAGGGGCACGACAAAGTAGATAGTGGGAGATTGTTTCTCCTGGTTGCAGAATCTAAAACCAGGGGTCACAGTCTTAAAGTTAGGGGTCAGCCCTTTCACACAGAGTTGAGAAAAAACTTCTTCACTCAGAAGGTGGTGAATGTATGGAATTCTTTACCCCAAAAAGCTGTTGATGCTCCGTCTTTGAACATATTCAAGACTGAGTTAGATAGATTTCTCATTTATAAAGGGATTAAGGGGTATGGGGATAAGGCAGGTAGCTGGAGTTAGAGTAGAATATCAGCCATGATTGAATGGCGGGGCAGGCTCGATGGGCTACTCCTGCTCCTATTTCTTATGTCCCATGCAACCCTGTGGACAGCACTGTGTGTCATGCAGCCATGCAGGCAGCAAAGCATCATTTACAGCAGGGCTGTATCCCACTGCAGCAGGGTGGACAATGCTGTACGCCTTGCACCCATGTGAATAGCACAACACACTCTGGATCAGTGGCAGCTGTGTGCCCCACACAGCCCTACAGACAGCAAGCTCCCTCTGCAGCAGGCGGACAGCCCTGTGCACCTTGCATTGCACCTCTCTCTCTCTCATTCCCTCCCTCCCGACCAAGCAGAGATGGCACCTTCAGAAAATGAGGGGAGACAATCTGACAGTATCGGGAGGGGATCAATTACATTTTAGAGAGAAGGAATAGCTTCTAACTGCTTCCCTAATATTTCTTATGCCAATCATGAGATCGGATAATGATCAGGAGTACCTTTTTATTTTCTTCTATTGATTGAAGGGAAGGAGACTTGAGGCAAGATGTCAAACCTCCTACTTCTCACTGAGATACAATAACTCAGCACAGGCCTGGCCTATGAGAATCAATCCCTGAGCAATCAAGTGAGCTGGAATCAATATATCCATTACAGCATCTCCCAATTTGTACTTTAATCACCCTTTACAGGAACCTCTGCACTGCATATTCAAGTCAACAACAACAACTTCAATTTATATAGCTCCCTCCACGCCAGACGGCATCTCAGAGCGCTTCCAATAGCCATATTCAGGTTTTAGGACATTTGAGGAATAATTTATTCAGGCAATCTAATAAATTAAAAGTTTATTCCTATCCCCATCTATAGTACTGTATCAGAATGGCTGTTGCACTTTGGTGAAAGAGCTTTGCTACATCTATCGCAAAAGTATGCCCGTGAGGCTCTGGATAAGACAATTAAGGACATTAGGGAATACATCCAGATTGGATGACATTTATTTTGTTAGGATAGTGTCTGCCAGATACTATCTGTCATACAATGTGGTACCCATAGGAATGAACTGAATGCTTAAGGCTTCCAGGCTGTGGGCAATTCTCAGCTAGTCAATGATATCCCTGGCCAAGAAACCATCCGTGCACAAGTCCATAGATACTGTTCCTTACATCAAAAATGCTGTCAACTACCCAACTGAGTTTTTAAACTCTTTAGAACCATCTGGTCGTTACGCCTCCACACAAACTCATATACGAAAGGTTGGATGCACAATCATGCTGCTGAAGAATCTAAATGTGCCCAAACTATTGAATGGTACATGGTTGGTGGTAAAGCAATCGATGCCACATGTTATAGAAGCAACTATTCTGACTCGTCAGTCCAAAGGGGAAGATGTATTCATTTCTTGCATCCCACTGCTTCCAAGTGACTATGCGTTTGAGTTCTGCCTGTTCAAATATGCTTTGCCAATTCCACAAACGTCGTCTGCAAGAAAGCTTTGCAATAACTCGAGGAATTACTCATAACAATCTGTACATAATTATAACCCTTGCATTTGATATAACGCTTTTTACATCTTCTACACGTCTCAAAGTGCTTCACGGAATATACTGTAAAGTGAATTGACTGTATATTTGTGGGTGAAACACGGCAGCCAATTGTGCACAGCAGTGTCCCACAAACAGTTATAGATTGAAATGACCAATTTTATTATTGTGAATTTTTGGGAGATATTATGTGTTAGATCCCTCCAATTATTCGCTCCCAGACCATTCATGAAACTTAAGACAGATAGCCAAATTTGAAGAATGTCTTAGTATTATTATTATTAATGTCTTCAAAGATTCTTTACTGAAGAGTAAGCAAGGATAACAACAACAACAACAATTTACATTTATAGAGCGCCTTTCACGTCGGGAGGACGTCCCAAGGCACTGAACAAGAGGCGTGTGACCCGAGCTGGGAGGGGAGTATCTGGGAAGCGGTGAAACACGAAGGGGAGGTAAAAGAGTTCGGGGTGAAACAAAAGGCACGATCGAAGAGGAAAGTCTTCAAATCGGCCTTGAAAGAGGAAAGGGAAGAGGCGAAACGGAGGGATTGAGGGATGGCATTCCATAAGGTGGGAGCGGAGAAGGACCGGCCTCCGATGGTGGGGCGGTTCGGGCGGGGGGCTTGGAGCAGGCCAAGTCCTGTTGAACGGAGGGTCCGGGTGGGCGTGTAGGGGGAGAGTAGATCGGCTAGGTAGGATGGGGCAAGGCCGTGTAAGGCCTTGTAGGTGAGGACGAGGATCTTAAATTCGATCCTCTGGAGGATGGGGAGCCAGTGGAGACGGGCGAGGGTGGGGGTTATGTGGTCACGGAGGCAGGTGCGGGATAGTACACGGGCTGCAGAGTTTTGGATGGCCTGCAGCCTATGAATGGAGGAACTGGGGAGGCCGACTAGGAGAGAATTTTTGTAATCCAGCCGTGAGGTGATGTAAGCGTGCATGAGTGTTTCGGCAGCGCGGGGGGTAAGATAGTTGCGGAGCCTGGCAATGTTGCGCAGATGGAAATAGGCGGTGCCGGTCAAGGCGCGGATGTGGGGGAGGAAGGAAAGTTTTTGATCAAACATGATGCCGAGGTTCGTGACTGGCTTTGTGAGGTGGAGAGTGCAGCCTTGGATGTTGAGGCTGGCAGCGCCCGATGTGCGGAGGCGCTGGCTTGAGCCAATCAGGAGGGCCTCGGTCTTATTCACGTTCAATTGCAAAAAGTTGTCCCTCGTCCACGATTCGATGTCGGACAGACATGCTGTCAGAACATCGATCGTCTGGGGGTTGAGGGATGAGGCAGAAAGGTACAACTGGGTGTCATCCGCATACATGTGGAAATTTACCCCATGTCTGCGGATGACATCGCCCAGGGGGAGCGTGTAAAGGGTGAAAAGAAGGGGACCGAGGACAGAGCCCTGAGGGACGCCGTGAGAAACTGTGCGGAAACTGTGAGAAACAACCGATAGCTATTGTTTGTGACTTTGATACATCAGCCTATGGGAACGCCACTCTTAGAAAGAATGCGATTCAATTTACACTTCCTGATTAATGCATCCCATTGGAATTCCCATGGACCCATGGGTTTGATCTTGCATTGCATAAAATGCCATGGGCAAACCCTGTGTGTTAGCTTCACCTCTGAGAAGGTTGTGGGTTCAAATCCCACATCGGGACTTGAATTCAGATAGTCTAAGGTGAAGACTAAAGTTAAACTGAGATCTTGTTCAGATGGAGGTTAATAATCCTATGGCACTATTCGAAAAGAGAGGGAAGTTTCCCCTAGTGTCCTGGCCAACAATCCTCCAAATAAAATTGGTTACTCGTATCATGGTTGTTTGTTCATTGCCTACAAATACACAGTTCACAGTAATTCCTATGAAGCGCTTTGAAATGTCATTCTGACCTGAAAAGGCACTACCAAATGCAAACATTATTTATTATTAATATTATTATTAATCCTGTTTGTCAGAAATGCCATTGTGTTCAATATTATGGACAAAGTAATCACCAAGTAAGTCACAGGATTTAATTTGAGGATAGTTGCATTGCTTCAAGCAGTTATTAAATACATATTAAAATTTGATGTCATAACTTATTAGTTAGCAATAAATGAGTGTAGATAAAAGTAAAAAAGGATATTCATATATTTAACTAGTAACTGTGCTAATGGACACAATAGGATAACCTCAACATCTATACATTTGCTTATTGATATCAATCCACAATAATAGCATCTAGCAACAAAGCTCTTTAGTTACTGTCTGAAAAAAAAGCCATTACAGTATTTAAAAGTTTACACATTGAGTGTTGAGAACATAACCTGTGTGTGATTGTCAGAGGTAATGTGTGAAAGCTCAGCACTAGACTTCCCTCTACATTACCCAGAATGGATTACCTCTTCACCCCACCACCACTTCAGTGACCATTTCTCTTTAGTCTTACAATGTTCTATGATCTCATACAAAACTAAAATTTGTCCCACCATTCCTCACAAGAATCAAATCATGACCTTCCAATAATCCTCTCATTTGATGAGTATAGTATCTTTCAAAGCTCTTCAAAGGATTTACAGTTAACAACAAACAACAAAACTTACATTTATATAGCGCCTTTCACGTCGAGAGGACATCCCAAGGCGCTGTACAGTTAGGTAGGACAAGAGCAGGGTGGGAAGGATCAGGGCAGGATGAAGAATAGTAGGAAAAGTAACTGTATATTAGTGGGCGAAACGTGGCAGCCAAATTGCGCACAGCAGTGTCCCACAATCAGTCATGGAAGTGGGACTAGGGGCAAAAGGGGGTAAAGAAGCAAAAGGGGAGGGGTCGAGGCAGGGGGAAGAAAAGCAGGAAAGTCGACTGTATACTTGTGGGCGAAACGTTAAGTGGAGGGACTGTATGTTTGTGAGCAAACCTGACAGACAATTTTCACGTAGGAATGTCCCACAAGTAGCCATAAAGTCAAAGACCAGTATAAAAAATGTACAAAATGCAAAATACTGCGAATGCTGGAAATCTGAAACAAAAACAGAAATTGCTGGGAACACTCAGCAGGTCAGGCAGCATCCATGGAGAAAGAAAAAGTGAGTCAATGTTTCGGGTCCATGACCCTGCAGCAAAACAACAACAAAATTACATTTATAGTTCGCCATTCACGTTGGGAGGACGTCCCAAAACTCTGAACAGTAGCTTAGTGGGTAGAGCACTTGCTTTGCAAGCCAGACGACCTGGATTTGATTCCCATGCAAGGCAAACCATTAGGCAACATTCCTCAATTTATCTAGCAATTACAGTAAAAGCCTGTTTATCCGTGACCCAATCAATCGTAACTTACGCATAACCGGCACCACAAAAAAGGTCCACATTCGATTAACCGGAATTTATCCGGAATTTTTTTAAAAAACGTTTTCGGCCGAATATCCAGCAGGCACTTTAACCGGCATTGGCCAGGTCTCGAGGGTGCCAGATAAACAGGCTTGTACTGTAGCAGGAAACCTGTCATTAGTCAAATGGCGGATCGCTTTTCCAGGCCTAATCCTACAGACGTTGCTGTGCGCAATTGGCTGCTGCGTTTCGCTCACAAAATATACAGTCAATTCACTTTACAGCATATTCTGTGAAGCGCTTTGAGACGCCTCGAAGACGTGAAAAGCACTACACCCGCCCAAACCCGCTATTTCACGCACAATGAAACAAAATCCGCCCAATTGGGCGTGAAGCCGCCCAACCCGCCCACGCTGTCCTCATTGTAGCCTCGCGATAACCAACTCAGACCAGACCATTCACTCTCACATTCACTCTCACCCAGGGTTCCTCAGACTCGGCCTTTTAAATAAAGTTTTCAAATACGGCTGTTTGATGCATCCTTCCTCAGGTGGGACCGGACATCGTGTGCAATCTGCACATATTTTAAAATCCTTGACAACGGTTGCCGCGCTCCCCTCCCGCGCTGGCCAGTGGTGCGCTCCTCAGCGACGGTTCGAGAAAGCAGAGCAGTTGGTGGCGGAGAGCCGCGCAGGCGCACTGGGACACACCGATGGCTCCTTAACAGATTAGCGCAGGCGCAGTGGGACACTGACCGCCTGTGGAAGCCAGTGAGCATCATGTCGGCGATGGGGACGCTCGCTTTCGATGAGTATGGCCGTCCCTTCATCATCCTCAAGGACCAAGACACCAAGAACCGGCTGACAGGCCTCGCGGCGCTTAAGGTAATATTTTTTTCTCTCTCAAAAGAGGGAAAGCGACAGTGGGGAGGGGAGTGAAAGCGGCGCTTTTCTGCTGCCCATGTGCTGCGGCGAGCCGGCGTCAGGCTTCACAAAGAGTCGCAGGCCGCCATGTTACCGTCATGGCTGCTCATTCCTGGCCCCCAGCTACAGCAAACAGCCCTGATGTCCCGGGGAAGGGAGGGGGCTGTGAAAGCGGGAGCCGGCCGGGGGCGTTGTTAAGGTCTGGCCCGCGATGTGCGGTGAATGAATTGAGCACATGACCCTGGGCCCCTGGTTACTCTTTCCCACTGGGTCTGGCACCGAATAGCGGATTTCCACTCGCAACACTGCCCCGCTCCCCAACCTCTGTGACCTAGCCTTCTATCAGCCTGTCCGCTGCCTCTGCTCGGCGGCCTCTGGCCTGCTTCACTCCCCCCCCCCCCCCCCGCCCCCCAGTGGCGGGCGAGCCTTCAGCCACTCCTCGCCCCATCCCTGGCCTCTTTCAAGACCCTCCTCTTTGACCGTGGTTTCGATCAATCTCCGTCCCTCATCGCCGTCTCCGCCCGCCCGCCCGGGGCGGAGAACTGAGCCGGGGGTAGGGATTGGGAGGGGGAGGCCCCCAATCCCAATTTCCGAAATACTGTCGGTTCAACGCCTCGCGGTGTCCTCTAGACGCGAAAAGCGCTATGGAAATGTGATTTTGTTCTCGTCTCTGACTCATGAAGGGAAAAACGGTGGATCCTGTTTGCTAGCATGGCAGTTGTGTAAAATGGAGATTTTACAGTCAAAGGCTCGGAAATTGCTTAAATCACTATTATCCTTCACCGCAGGCTTTAGTTTAGTTAATATGTGCAGAATATTAATAAATAATAATTGCATTTGTTATAACACCTTATCACATCTTTGAGACATCACAAAGTGCTTCACAGAATATACTGTTCTGTGAAGTCTATACTGTTCTGTAGATAAACAGTAAAGTGAATTGACTGTATTTTGTGGGCGAGATAAGAATAACTGATCTAACAATATAGCGTATTGATCTTGAGAACCGAAGAATGGGTGTGTTATTATGCCAATGTATAATGTTCTGTTAATTAGTGCAGCTCATGTGGCTTAGTGGTTAGAGCACTTGTCTTGCAAGCTGGGGAGATCTGTGTTCGAATCCAGGCAGGTCAGGGCGAAACCTTGGGCAAGTTTCCTTACTCCACACGCCTAATAATAATCCCTCCCCCAAAAATAATAAAATTGGTCATTTCAATCCATGACTGTTTGTGGGACGCTGCTGTGCGCAATTGGCTGCCGCGATTCGCCCACAAATATACAGTCAATTCACTTTATATATTCTGTGAAGCGCTTTGGGACGTCGATAAAATATGAAAAGTGCTATATCAAATGAAAGGATTATTATATATTACTAATTTAGAGGCTTTAACTCCCAATTTTCTTCCATTCTTGTTTCATTTAATGTGGCTAAAACATGAGATTACAAAACATTGGAAAACACGAAGGGTTGTAAAAATATAGAAGAAATTGCCTCCAGATTGTTATGGAAGTACAATTCAGTGAATGATATTTAAGGAGGAGATTGGTGGTGGAAACCTGGAACAAAAACAAAATTACATTTGTAAAGCACTGTTCACATTGAGAGAACATCCCAACACACCATACTGAACATAACCCTTGCATTTCATATAGCTGCTTTCATGTCTTCTAGATGTCTCAAAGCGCTTCACAGAATATACCGTAAAGTAGATTGACTATATATTTGGGGACAAAAGGTGGCAGCCAATTGTGTCCCACAGACAGTAATGGATTGAATTGACCAAATCATTTTTTTCTCTCAAGCAATTATTATCAGGTGTGTGGAGTATCAGGGACGCCCTCCTGATGTGAAAGGCGCTATACAAGTGTAATTTTGTTGTTGGAGTAAGAAAATTTGCCCAAGGTTTCACTCTGCTGGGAATCTATCCCAGGTCTCTCACTTATGAGGCGAATGCTAACCACTGAGCCACAGGACTCTACTACATATCATTAAATGCAGGAACCTGGGTTCAATTCCAAGCGAGGAGAAACCTTGGGCAAGTTTCCTTATTCCACACGCCTGATAATAATCCCTCAGAAAAAACAATAATAAATTGGTCATCTCAATCCACGACTGTTTGTGGAACACTGGTAGAAAATTCCATAAATTCACTATCTTCTGAGTGAAGAAGTGTTTCCACAACAGTGTGAAAAATTTGTATTATTTCTAATTCAGATTGAGTCAGGCTCAATCAACTCCCTTCTCTTTTTAAGTATTTATTTTGTATGTTTTGCTAGCCAGCCCTCTTTAATTTATTTTGAGACTTGTTTTAAAAAAAACTAGGGAGATCTTTAGGATAGAATTTTTGGGCAGATATTTTGGTCTGAAATGTATAAATACAATTTTTTTCGTTACAGTCGCATATTATGGCAGCAAAAGCAGTGGCAAGCACATTGAAAACATCCCTAGGACCCAAGGGTAAGAATGTTTTTATTATAAGATTAACCAATTCACACTTTTAAAATGTTAAATAATGCAAAGAAGTGTAATTTGTTTGCCACAAATATTGATCCTATGTAATGTGCCATTTAAGTAACTCTTGGGGCATCAATTAGCATCAATTTCATTTGAAACTATTATTGACAAACCATACTGTCAAATCTGGCTTGGAAGTAATTTTTGCATGTTTTTAGGTTCTGCAAAATGGGAGGGAGAAGAGTGGATGCAATATTTATATGTCATTGTTGCACATGACATGTTTAAAGTAATCCTGATTTTAAAGTGATGGAAATAAAATTCATCGTGACATGAAAGATCTGTGTCCCATGTTGAGTTTGCTGCGCTTTTAAAGCTCAGTGACAAGAAACCAGGTTTACTTTCCAGCTTCAGTAGAAAGTGAAGCCGGTAGCTCTCATTGGCTTAGCGGTTAAAGTGCAGTTTAGATCAGACAAGTGCCAAGTTTAATTTTGCTTATATTTTGGGATAATAGGTAACAAACCAATTATGGAAAACAATTAATGTATTAAAGTAATATTTACATGTGGGTGTCTCTTAAAGCCACACTATCATTTTCATTTGGTTGATTCAGATTTTAATCAATTTAATCTATAGGGTATTGTCCATCATTAGTGGTGTAAACAAAATGCCACATATTGCTGTTGCATCATGTATTGATGGTCTTATTTCTTTTCACCCTAAATCTATTCATCTGGTGTAGGACTTGATAAAATGATGGTCGACAAGGATGGTGAAGTGACGATCACCAATGATGGGGCAACCATTCTGAGTATGATGGATGTCGAACATCAAGTTGCCAAATTGATGGTCGAACTGTCAAAATCTCAAGATGATGAAATTGGTGATGGGACCACCGGTGTAGTTGGTAAGCTGAGAACTACTTGTGTACATTTCTAATTGAGCTCTTTATCTAGAAACGTCTTTAAATCTTCCTCCACCTAAGAGATTGGTGCTCAGTGGATGAATAGAAAAGTCCTACTGAAGATCACTGGCATTTTGACTTTTAGTGATGTGTGCTGAAGAAAATCTCATGAGGTTCTTTGTAAATGCAGCTATATGAACTCACCATAGTGGTTTCACTTTTAATTTTAATATGTGTTTGCAGTTCTAGCTGGTGCCTTGTTGGAACAAGCAGAACTTCTACTGGACCGTGGTATCCATCCCATACGTATTGCTGATGGTTATGAGCAGGCTGCCCATATTGCTATTGAACATCTGGATAAGATTAGTGACAGTTTCCCTGTTGATCCAAACAACAAGGAGCCCCTGATCCAAACTGCTATGACAACACTTGGATCTAAAATGTGAGTAACATTTTTATCTTGTCTCTGTGTTACTTCCGTACTTTGAAAAGAAAGCTAATATATTACCTCGACTTCAAGATCTGCACACTGGTGTTTAAGTCCCTCCATGCCTTTTGGCACCTCCTGTCTCTCCAACCTCCTCTCCTCACAGCGCTACCAGCTACCGCTACTCTACTGGCTCTGGCCTCCTCCTTGTCCCTGTAATTTTTCGCTCCACCATTGACAGCCATGCCTTCAGCCACCACTCCCCAAAGCTATAGAACTCACTGAATCGCTTTGCCTGCCCCATCTTTCCTCAATTGCACGTTGTGACTATAGACCTCCTCTTCGACCATGACTGGTCACTTTTCCACTCTCCCTGGCTCGCAATTGGGCTGCGCCGTTGTTAAGTATCCTGGGACACCACCTGGCATGGAGTGTGCTATATAAATGCAAGTTGTTGTTGTAATGTGTAACAAATTGTAAGGATTTTACCTGGAAGGGAAAAGATAATGGGCCATCCACATAGGAGAGATGGTGGTTAATAGCCTGTGCTATGCATCTTGCAGTAGCAATTTCAACAATTTCACAAGGAAAGGGCTTGAGTATATAATAATCCTTACATTTGACTAGGGTCCGTTGATATGGAAATTTTCCGATATCGATATATCGGTTTGCCCATATCGATATATACCGATATATTAATATCGCGGGTTTTTTTGTCATGCGCACGCGCATTCCGGTGTGTGCGCGCATTCGGATATCAACAAGGTAAGTTGAAAAAGTCTGCATTTTATCAATATATCGTCGGAAACAATATATCGATATTTGCGATATATCTAATTTTTCGATATCGATTTTTTTTAAATTCAGATATCGGCATATATCACCGGACCCTACTTTTGACTATACTGTAGCACCTTACTGTGAAGTTAACTTAACTATATTTAGGTGCACATGGTAGCCAATTGGCGCACAGCATGAAAATAGCCATGAAGTGAATGAACATTTTTATCTTGACGGATTGTCACCCAGGACACTATGGCTGTGCTTTTGTTTTCCATGCCATCCTCAGATAAGATATTGATTCAAGGTCACATAAACCTGTTCAGGTGGACAGTAAAAATCCCACGGCAATATTTGAAAAGAAAGGGGGGTTTTCCTTGTATCTGGGCCAGTAATCCCCCAGACTAAATTGGCAAAAATATAACATGGTACATTAGTTTCATGGTATGAACTATTCCACAAAATTGCAGACGTTACAGTCTATAGAAAATCCTGTGAAACGATTTGAGACATCCCAACAAAATGATAAGGCGCTATCAAATGCAAGGATTATTATACCAGTGATCTCTATTAAACCAGACATTTATTATTATAATAATAACAACTTGCATTCAGTATACCATTTTATCTAGCTCTCTCGGAGCTTCATAGGAATTACTGTTCAACAACTTGCACGTCAGGTGGCATCTCAGAACACTTGATGGGGACCTGCCTTTGACCCAGTGAGGTGGTGTTGAAGAGGAAGGTTTTCATGTGTGATCTGTAAATGAGGAAAGTGGGGGTAAGGTGGAGGAATTGAGGGAGTCTGTTCCAGAGTTTCCAAGATGTCTAGTGGCTGACCTCCGATGGTGGAACGGAGGGGTGCGAGGCATGAGCAGGAAGCCAGTACCAGTTGAGCGGAGGTGCCGTGTGGTGGTTTATTGAGTGGGGAGATAGGGAGGTGCCAGGGAGCGAGTGGATTTGAACACGAGTGGGGATCTTGAAGACGACTCATGCGATGTGACCAAAGAAATGTTTTTGACACGATGTCTGCTGTGAGGAGCTTGAGAGAGTCCACGGGGGAAGCGATGCATGGTGGAACACAGCGTCTTTGTATTGTTCAGTGTAGTAACTATTTCTAGACCAACCCAGGAGCCAACTTGTGCACAGCAATATTCCACAAACATTCCGATACCTCAGAATTAAAACTGCATTTTTAAATTCCAATCTCTTTAATTGTTTTCTAATGGATTTCTTTTTTTCTTTGACCGTCCTATTTTGTGTCCTCTGCTCCATCCGCCCATCATTGGCAAGTGGGCTTTTAGCCACTTGGCGCTCGCTCTCTGGAACTCCATTGCCGGGTGCCTCCAACTTACTGCCTCCTCCATTGTAACTTTATGGCCTGTGTGTATGCACCACCGGGTATTCAATTTCAAATTTATCAGGAAGCTTTCTATAAATCTGCACTAGACTTGAACTAAGATCTCAAAAGTGACTAATGTTCCAAGACACAGTGTGTTAATTTCTCTCTCTCCAGCATGTTCACAGCCATTTTATATTTTTGATGTTTATTCTCTTTCTTATAGTATTAACCGTTGCCATAGGCAGATGGCAGAAATAGCAGTGAATGCTGTCCTAGCAGTAGCTGATATGGAGCGCAGGGATGTAGACTTTGAGCTGATGAAGGTGGAAGGTAAAGTTGGTGGTAAACTGGAGGACACACAGTTGATTAGAGGAGTTGTTGTGGACAAAGAATTCAGCCATCCACAAATGCCAAAGGTAAGTTATTTTAGTATGATAACACATAAATTAGTTGAATGGTGAGACATAAAATTTTAATGTGTGAGCTTTATTTTTAAAAATGCCACAATTTAGTATCCGTTGTGAATACCTTTTTAGCAAATGTACAGCAGAAGTAGAATCAGGTCATGAAAAATAAATTAAAATGATAAACTTTATTTTGTATTGCATTTTATCACACAGTTCTAATGCATCTGTACACAAATAATTGTTTGGTATTCTTTTTTAAGATTGTGAAAGATGCAAAGCTTGCCATATTGACATGCCCATTTGAACCACCAAAACCTAAAACCAAGCATAAGCTTGATGTGACTTCTGTGGAAGACTACAAAGCGTTACAAAAATATGAAAAAGAAAAATTTGAAGAGATGGTCCGTCAGGTCAGTACTTAAATTTCAAAGCCCTACTGATGTTTTCTTTGGTCTGATTCCTTCAATTGCATTGTTAACCATCGCATTCAGTTGTTCTTTCTAATGGACACACCTATTTAATCTTTTCATACATCAACCACTTCCACAGAGAAATAAATTGTAGTAGTTTTTGTGGAGCACACGATTGAAGACTTTATTTCCTTTTTGTAGGTAAAAGAGACCGGTGCAAACCTGGCTATTTGCCAGTGGGGATTTGATGATGAAGCAAACCATTTGCTTCTCCAAAATGAGCTTCCTGCAATACGCTGGGTTGGTGGCCCTGAAATTGAGGTGAGTGTGATTCCAGATTAGATGCAAATTATAGGTACTGTAGTATATTTTCAATTCAGTAATTATCAGTTTTTATTAATCCAAATTGAGAAAAATAAATTCTCTCATCACTTTTTTTCCCATGGTTTGAAATATGCAAATTGCTAACATTTGGTTGTAAAGGCTCAATGAATGTCACTCAGAAGTGGGACATGTTTGTAGTTGCTTAAAAAAAAATTGGCTGAGGAAATCTAGGTAAACATTCCCATGCAATTCCAAAGAAAATCCAGTAAGTCTAATGATGTAAATATTTATAGAACCTTTATTAGAAATCCCTGCCCCTCACTAAGCTCTATAGACCAAAAAGTTCAAATTTTGAAAACTGCTAACTTAACCCCAACTGAAGTCAGTTGGGGTACTAAAATTAGCCAAAGTGCCTCTTAGGTTTGGAGGAGGGAAATCAAACAAAGTTCCCACTTTTATCTACCTATTGAGGACCTGCCAATTCAATATGTTTTTTTTTAAGTTCAAATGTATGAACTTTGTTTAAGGAAAGGATTAAGCTTGGCTATGATTAACGTGCTAATTCGCTATCAGCTCAAATGTGAACAGTCGCCACTCGGGCAAGGCGACTCATTTGTGCAATTATACCCTGGTAGAAGAAAAGGGGGACTAAATTCCTTCAGGAGAAAGGGGATCCTGATTCAGCTTTCCTTTTGTGATTCAGCTGATTGCCATCGCCACTGGAGGTCGCATTGTTCCGCGGTTTTCCGAACTTACAACTGAGAAGCTGGGCTCCGCTGGTATCGTCAAAGAAATGACTTTTGGAACCACAAAGGATAGGATGCTGGTGATTGAAGAGTGCCAGAATTCTAGGGCAGTGACTGTTTTCATAAGGGGTGGAAACAAAATGGTAAGTTTTTATATTTGAGAGCATCGTAATCTTTCTTTGCCAGATTGAAGTCGACTTGGTTTCTCTTGTTTACAAATTTTGTCTGTTTTTCTAACCATTGGGGGAGTTGATTGGCTTGTTATAATAACTGGGATGGTAGAAGATCTCAGCAGTTCTCCCAGTGTGATTAACTAAAATGAGTGTAGGAAATTATTATCATGAGAAGACTAGCCCATTCCATTATGGACCATGGCCTACGTACTACAAATGCCTTCTAGTCACATATTCCTTAATATGTTTACTCCCCAAGTATTTATGCACTTTGTTTTTAAGTCTTTCACCTGATTTCTCATCTGTGTTTTTCTGGAACAATATCTTCCACGTTACAATAAGTTGCATTTATATAGTGCCTTTCATTTGAGATTGTATCTTGGAACACTTAACAGTGATTATAAACTGCCTGGTTGTAATGAGAAGAAATTTTTCTCATCTTGGTCCTTTTGCTCTAATATTAAGGTTAAAGTATTGTACCTGATGGACACATTTGGGGGTAAAATAATGTTATAAACTGACTATAGATGCTTATTTATTCCCAAGTTTAAACTACTTCCTTCTATACCAAGATGTTTCCTGTATTTGCCAGTCTTGCATTTCATTTCTCAAGAGTATGGCTAATACACAAAAACTCGGGTCAGGGCTGTAGCAGTTAATAGCTTGCATCAATTCCAAGTTGCAGGAAAACATGACATAAAATCCGATTTTCACTACGCATGCGTAATTCAATGTAGCCCAGAGCTGCCAACCAGTACATTTTTGCCGTATTTAGTACGATAAATTGCAGTAAATACGGCAGTACGATTTTTCTTGTTAAAATCTGTTTTTTGGAAAATTAGAATTTTGGAAATTCCATGCTTTGTCTGTCTGTCTCTCCTCTCTGTCTCAGTCTCCCTCTGTGTGTCTCTCTCTCTCTTGTGTGTCTCTTTTTCTCTCTCCCTCTCTTTCCGTGTCTCTTTCCCTCTGTCTGTCTCGGTCGCTCTCTTTCTCTCTCTCTCTCTGTCTCTCTTTGAGTCTCTCGCTGTTACAATCTCACTCACAGTCTCTCTCTCTGTCTCAGTCTCTTTCTCTTTAACTCTCTCTCCCTGCCTTCAATAGCAGTGCTACCTACCTTCTGCCATCGCTGATACACTGTAAATGTAAGCGCTAGGTGAAAAGCATTACTGGGAACGATTTTTTTCATATACGGAAACACTCCCTCTTAATGCAATTTTTGCCACACAGGGGATTTTGAAGTCCCATTTTACTTGGCATCTTTTTGTTCTGTAATTTTTTTGTTAAGTACCGGTAGGTTTTGGGGCAAATACTTTTTTTGACTACAAAATACTGTTTTTAGCTTTCAGGAGTACTTTTTTTTGTTAAAAAAGATTGGCAGATATGGTAGCCACTAAGTGCGCATGTGGTACTTCGTCACAGCACCTGGTAAATGTACATGTGGAGATGAGTCAAGATTCAGTTTCTTGCAATTCAATTCATATTCCCATGCACTTGGCAAAAATCTTGGGAAATTAAGTTTGTCTTCACATAGGGCGACAGATCAAGGTTACAATTTCTGTTGTAAGCTGGCCCTTAACTGTGCATGCATTGACCAATCAAATTCTACATTTTCAGTCATTGCCAATACAGGTATCCCTTCCCAAACACGAAACTCATGTATCCACTGTTTGCTAAATGCAACAACCCTCCCTCACACACCGTGTTTGTGCATCCGCAATTTAAATCCGCGAGTTTAAATTTTCAAACAGCTAGCGTACAGCACTAGGACCCAGTTGCAATGTTGCAATCAACCAGTGACAGCACTTCTCTCTTAGGATGAAGGTAAATACAGCTAACGTGCATTTATTGTCGCTATTTCACCTTCTCTTCCCCCCCCCCCCCCCCCCCAAACTTTCTCTCGAACCTTCTCTCTCTGTGACTCACCTTCTCTTCCCCCTCCCCATCCCTCCTTCTCTCGAACCTTCTCCAGCCCCCCCCGTATGTCTCTACCTCTATGTAGGTCCATCAGACAGCCACCCCCAGCCCCCCGTATAATCCTCCCCACCACCCTCCGTCTCTCTCTCTCTCTCTGTAAGTCAGATGGCCTGATGTAGATGTTGGCAGCCAACGCACACAAACTTACTCCTCCTATCATACATCCTATGTATGTTATAACTTTTTTTGTGTGTTTAGTTTTACTAAACGCGAACTTACTCCCTGTTTCCCATAGGGCTCTGCATTTTCCAACCGCGATAAAGCGTACGTACTCCCCCTATCCCCATGTTTGCCATAGGGCTCTGCATTTTCCAAACGTGATTTTACCAACCATGAAGGTTTACAGGAACGTATCACTCGGGGTTGGGGAGGGATACCTGTACTTTGTTGGGAAAAAGAGATTCTATAACATTTGACTATGTCTTAAACGCCAGCTATTCTAATAGCTTTTTAGGAAAAGGGCTTTGAAAATTTTCTTATTCCAAGAAGGTAAGCATGTGCACCATTATTGTATTTATTTACATCTATAATTTTTTAAATTTAAAGTCTCAATGTTTTATCATTATTGGTATAGTAAAATTTAATATGAATGGACAAATCAAATGCATGGTGCTGCACAATTCCTTTGTGGATAGTTTGGTGTGACCTAAAGATTTAAATTGCTGTAAGAGCATTAATTCAAGCTAATTGAGGATTTTGTGCAAAACATGTATTTTTCAGTTGCTATTTTGTTTTGTTCTAGATCATCGAAGAAGCAAAGCGAGCACTTCATGATGCTTTGTGTGTAATCCGCAACCTTGTCAAAGATGATCGCATTGTATACGGTGGTGGTGCTGGTGAGATTGCTTGTGCTTTGGCTGTCAATGAGGCAGCAGATAAGGTAAACAAAAAACTTGCATTTGATATAGCGCCTTATTAATTTTGTCAAAACATCTCTAAGTACTTTATGGGATTTGTACTGTATGTGTAGTGACTAATTATAAACAATGATAACAACGACAACAAAATTACATTGGTAGAGCGGCTTTCACATCGGGAGGACTTCCCAAGGCGCTGCATGATAAATATCAAATGGATTCTAAATCTTTAGAACGAGAATACGGTGCTATACTCAAAAAGGCTGAGGATCCAAATACAGTAAAAGCCTATTTATCCGGCACCCGATAACTTCCGTATAACCAGCATCACAATAAAAGGTCCTCATTCGATTAACCAGAATTTATCCAGAAAAATGCATTAATTTTTGTGGGGGGCATTTTCGGCTGAATATCCGGCACGCGTTTTAACCGGCATAGGCCAGGTCCCTAGGCTGTCGGATAAACAGGTTTTTACTGTAGTTCTTAGTTTTTTGAAGCAACTACAAAGGCACAGAAAATTGGAAATAAGTGAGCCTGAAAATTGGGAATTGCTTTGAGTGATACACATTACACAAAATGGGATTTCAATGTACAGCAAAAGCCCGTTTATCTGGTACGCTCGTGGGGTGGGGTCGCCTAATTGATTGTGCTGGATAAACAGGCAGCAAGTCGCCGAAAACCCGACACAAAAAATTAACTTATTTTAAAACATACTACAGTGGAAGCCCGTTTATCCGTGACCCGATTAACCAGATTGCCCGACCCCCTCCTGGGGCAATTCCCCATTCCAGCAATCGCGAGTATGCTCAATTTGCGCATGCGCACTTATTAAACTTATGAATTTGGAGGTTTTTACCGATTTTTTTTATCGAATGTGCTGAAATCTTTATTGGTAAGTAGCTATACAATATTCTGTTACTATTTAGTATGTTATTAATATAGTATGTTTTAAAATAAGTACATTTTTTGTGTTGGGTTTTCGGCAACTTGCCTCCCGATTATCCGGCACAGTTGATTAGTTGACCCCCCTCCCCGAGCATGCCGGATAAACGGGCTTCTACTGTGCATTAGGGAACGGCGATATGGGAATTTTCCGGATATGGATATATCGGTTGGCTCATATCGAGATATACCGAAATATCGATATTTTCAGTTTTTTCGTACTGCGCATGCGCGCGCGCATCGGAGTGCGCGCAGATTCCGGGTGCACGCGCATTCGGGGCCTATCTTCTCAGGAGGTAAATATCTTTCTCTCTCTGTGTCTCTCAGTCTCTCCATCTCTGTGTTTTTCTGTCTGTGACTCTCTCCCTCTCTCCTCTCTCACATCCCCCTCCATCTCTATCTGTCTGTATATTATCACATCCACCCCGTCTCTCCCCCGCCGTCCCGTCCCCCTCCATCCCTCCCTCGCACCCCCCACCCCCGTCGTCTCTTTCTCTCCCCCCGCCCCGCCGTCTCTCTCTCCCTCTCCCCCCCAGCCATCTCTCTCCCCCTCCCCCCAGCCGTCTCTCTCCGCCTCTCCTCCACCCAGCCGTCTCTCTCTCCCTCTCCCCCCCCAGCCGTCCCTCTCCCCCCCCAGCCGTCTCTCTCCCCCTCCCCCCCAGCCGTCTCTCTCCCCCCCCCCCCCCCCCCCGCCGTCTCTCTCTCCCTCTCCCCCCCCAGCCATCTCTCTCCCCCTCCCCCCAGCCGTCTCTCTCCCCCTCCCCCCCAGCCATCTCTCTCCCCCACCCAGCCGTCTCTCTCCCCTGTCCCCACCAGCCATCTCTCTCCCCCTCCCCCCAGCCGACTCTCCCCCCTCCCCCCCCCCCCCCAGCCGTCTATCTCCCCCCCGCCCCGCCGTTTCTCTCTCCCCCTCCCCCCAGCCGTCTCTCTCCCCCTCTCCTCCCCCCCCAGCCGTCTCTCTCCCTCACCCAGCCGTCTCTCTCCCCCTGTCCCCCCCAGCCATCTCTCCCCCCCCCCAGCCATCTCTCTCCCCCCCCCCCAGCCATCTCTCTCCCCCCCAGCCGTCTCTCTTCCCCCCCCCCCCCCCCCCAGCCGTCTATCTCCCCCACCACCACCCCCGCCGTCTCTCTCTCCCTCCCCCCCCTAGCCGTCTCTCTCCCCCTCCCCCCAGCCGTCTCTCTCCTCCTCCCCCCCCCCCGCCGTCTCTCTCTCCCTCCCCCCCCAGCCGTCTCTCCCCCTCTCCTCCCCCCCCCCCCCCCAGCCGTCCCTCTTCCCCCCCCCCCCCCACCACCACCCCCACCGTCTCTCTCTCCCTCCCCCCCCTAGCCGTCTCTCTCCCCCTCCCCCCAGCCGTCTCTCTCCCCCTGTCCCCCCCACCCCGCCCCGCCGTCTCTCTCTCCCTCTCCCCCCCAGCCATCTCTCTCCCCCACCCAGCCGTCTCTCTCCCCCTCTCCTCCCCCCCCAGCCGTCTCTCCCCCACCCAGCCGTCTCTCTCCCCCTGTCCCCCCCAGCCATCTCTCTCCCCCCCAGCCATCTCTCTCCCCCCCAGCCATCTCTCTCCCCCCCCAGCCGTATCTCCCCACCCCCAGCCGTCCCTCTTCCCCCCCCCCCCCCCAGCCGTCTATCTCCCCCACCACCACCCCCGCCGTCTCTCTCTCCCTTCCCCCCCTAGCCGTCTCTCTCCCCCTCCCCCCAGCCGTCTCTCTCCTCCTCCCCCTCCCCCCCCCCCCCCCCCCCCGCCGTCTCTCTCTCCCTCCCCCCCCCAGCCGTCTCTCTCCCCCTCCCCCCAGCCGTCTCTCTCCCTCTCCTCCCCCTCCCCCAGCCGTCTCTCTCCCCCACCCAGCCGTCTCTCTCCCCCTCTCCTCCCCCCCCCCAGCCGTCTCTCTCCCCCACCCAGCCGTCTCTCTCCCCCCCAGCCATCTCTCTCCCCCAGCCATCTCTCTCCCCCTCTCCCCCCCCCAGCCATCTCTCTCCCCCCCAGCCGTCTCTCTTCCCCCCCCCCCCCCCCCCAGCCGTCTATCTCCCCCACCACCACCCCCGCCGTCTCTCTCTCCCTCCCCCCCCCTAGCCGTCTCTCTCCCCCTCCCCCCAGCCGTCTCTCTCCTCCTCCCCCCCCCCGCCGTCTCTCTCTCCCTCCCCCCCCAGCCGTCTCTCTCCCCCTCCCCCCAGCTGTCTCTCTCCCTCTCCTCCCCCTCCCCCAGCCGTCTCTCTCCCCCACCCAGCCGTCTCTCTCCCCCTGTCTCCCCCAGCCATCTCTCTCCCCCCCAGCCGTCTCTCTCCCCCTCTCCTCCCCCCCCCAGCCGTCTCTCTCCCCCACCCAGCCGTCTCTCTCCCCCACCCAGCCGTCTCTCTCCCCCTGTCCCCCCCAGCCATCTCTCTCCCCCTCTCCCCCCCCAGCCATCTCTCTCCCCCTCTCGTCCCCCCCCACCCCCCACCCCCCAGCAGCAGCCGTCTGTCTCCCCTCTCCTCCTCCCCCCCCCCCAGCCGTCTCTCTCTTCCCCCCCCCCAGCCGTCTCTCACCACCCACAGGCGTCTCTTTCCCCCCACCCCTTGCATAACTGTATATTGTATTCGAGGACTATGAATACAAGATGGCGGCTTTGCACCTCGGTCTGTGCATTGTGTATAGAGATGAGCATTCTGGGTCTTGTAGTTGATTGTGCTCGCATCCCGATTTTTCACCTCGATATATCATTTTTCGATATATCGGTATTTTTTAAATATCTATATCGGCATATCGATATGAAAATCATATCGGGTTATAGCGATATACCGATATATCGCCGTTCCCTATTTTCTGGATAAATTCCGGTTTATCGAATGCGGACCTTTTTTTTGAGGTGCCGGTTACACAGAAATTACGGTTGATCGGGTCACGAATAAATGGGCTTCTACTGTAGTAATAGAATATTGTATGGCTACTTACCTCTAAAGATTCCAGCACACTTGGTAAAAAGATTGGTAAAAAAGCATTTTTTGCCGATAGGTAAAAACCTCTAAGTTTAATAAGTGCACACGCATTGCGTGCATGCGTAAAGTGAGCATACTCGCGATTGCTGGAATGGGGAATTGCCTCGGGAGGGGGGAGTGAGCATTCTGGTTGATCGGGTACCAGATAAATAAGCTTTTACTGTATTTTGGTTGATATTTTAATGTCATCAGTTTAGATGAAAATGTTTAGTAAGTTTGAATGTTCTGATGTACAAAATGTTAATAGATTTCATTTGCACTTGTTGAATATTATTTAAAGAAAAAGAGGATTTCTTGAATATTAATGTAAGCTTTGTTCTGTGCAGTGTCCCACTTTGGAGCAGTACGCTATGAGAGCTTTTGCTGATGCCTTGGAAGTGATTCCAATGGCACTGGCTGAGAACAGTGGCTTTAGTCCGATCCAGACCATGACAGAAGTACGAGCCAGACAGGTGAAAGAGAACAACTATGCACTGGGTATAGATTGTTTGCACAAGGGCACATACGGTATGTAATGCTTTGGTGTTTATACCTTCTCTGTTGGATTTAAATTACTACAGTGTAATCTGCCTAAATTGATCAATACTAACAAATTGACATTATTGTTTCATACAATTAGAAACAGTTTTATGATCGATAAAACACAACATGTCTGTTATGACTCCCAGTAGACCCCGCTTGATGTCATAGTTTGGTTCTTGCAAAATGCGACTTTAAGCGAAACGACTAAGCGAATGCATTTTTTTGACCATAAGAATGTTGACCATAAGAATGAATGTAAAAACTGAAGTTGGGTTCTTTTGGACATTTTTCATCAAAAACTTTATCTACTTGTAATCTTGGCACACAAAAAAAGTTGACGCTGCGTCGTTTGACTCAAACTAAGGTTATCTGGTGGGTCTGTCGTTTTTTAGAAGAAGCAGTTGCAATCACTGAACATGCCAGTCTTGAGAAATGGGCCACTGTTTATCCATTGGAATTCAATTCACATTGGAATTATGTGCTCACAAACAAACAGCATATTATTCCTTAGGGTTTTACAACCCTAACTTTGTAAAACATCTTATAACACCATGTTTTCATTTTTTATACCAACCATGAAGTACCCTATCTTGCTTATTAAAATGTTAGTAAAAATACATGTCAGAAACCTGGTACAATGCATTGATCCAATTGAGTTTGACAATCGTAATCTTATGTTTTGAGTTTCAAAACTCTGCTCCATGTGTCCCTGTAACTAGTGTAAACATTGTAAATTTCCAAATGAGTTTCACATAAATTTTTTACATTGTATTAACCAATTCATCTGATTCGCAAATCAGATGGGGCACCCTCATCACCCAGTTCTTGCCAGGCTCTACTGCTCCTTGTTTTAGAAGGATCGGTTTTCAAGATCATTGTTGTCACTTTCAAATCACTTCAAGCCCTGGCACCTCCTTGCCTCTCTGATCTGCTCACACTCTGATCTGCTGCCTTCACTTAGCTAGCTGGGAGGTTCTGCACATCCCTCACAATCCACTCCCACCACTGGAAGCAGTGCTTTCAGTTGCAATGCCTCAAATCTGGAATTCCTTGCTCCAAACCCTGTTCCCTATCTTTACCTATCTTCAAATCATACGTGAAGACTTTCCTCTTTGCCCTACCCCGTCCCTTTCAAGCCCAGAGAGACTTCCATGTCAGGGTGCTATATCAATGGTAATTATTCTGCTTTGAATTGCCTATTGGCCAAGTTTATTTTTCTTCTAGTTTATTTAGTTATGGCTGAATTTGCTAATGAGAGTCATTGGTTACAACAATGTAAAAAATTCATATGAAATGTGTTTGGAAAATTAGAATGTTTACACTGGCCAAATGATTGAACTGTGCTAAAATGTTCTAATTTGGGATAAATAATTGCAATAATGTGTGTTCAGACCACTAATTCCTTGGGTGCTCCTTACAGATATGAAAAAGCAACACGTTATAGAGACCCTCATTGGAAAGAAGCAGCAGATCTCTTTGGCTAATCAGGTGGTGAAAATGATATTGAAAATTGATGATATTCGCTCACCTGGAGAAACACACGATTAGACAGGAGGAGACCAGGAAGGACCGATAGCGGATTTAATGTGCAGAACAGTCACTGTTGAAGATTCTGTATTTGGTTTTCTGTTCAGTTATTTATTTTTGCATTGCCTTTGTAGGCTGAGTGTTTTAGAAAGGCTGAAAAATAAAAGCTTACTTGGACCATCTCCTGACTTTGTTTACCCTACTTATTGAAGCTCAGAATTGTGGTTGAAGGGGCCAACCTTTCACATTTTAGTTGGTTGGTATTTAAAAATCTGATGTTTACGGATTTTCCTTTATACAAAACAAAATTATTTTTTTTAAAGTTCCTTTCATGTCAGGAGGATGTCCCAAAAGATGAACAATCAGGGATTAGGATCTGAGCGGGGGTTGGGATATAGGAGGATAAGAGGAGAGTCTTGAGGCGTGCCTTGAAGGAGGCACCGTTGATAAGGATTAGAAGGTCTGAAAGGTGGGAGGCGGCCGGGCCATGGAGGGCCTTGAAGGTGATGATGAGAATTTTGAACTGGATCCTCAGGGATGAGAAGCCGGTGGAGCTGGACGATGGTGGGTGTGAAAGGATGACAGCCTGGCATGCAGAGTTCAGGATGGCCTGCAGCTTGTGGAGGGAAGAGTTTGGGAGGGCCAACTATGTAGGGTGTTGGCATAGAACTGTTCTGAAACTTGAAACATTGACTTGGTTCCAAGTCCTCCATAATCCATGGACATGCAGGCAGGGTAGGCAATGCCCACCTTATGAAAATAACTTTTAATTGTAGATGATTATTTAATGGTTTACATTTTTACAATGCACATTTTACATAATGCAAACGATTTCTAGTAGAAACTACCCAAATTATTTAACTGATTTTATATGCCTACCTTAAAAGCAACAGAAAGGCAGCGAGACGCTGTGCTTTTTTACCCATCGAGTTGAATGTAATTCCAATGCGCGTTCCTTTCTCAGTGTCTCAGTAACGAGTGAAATAGGCACAAGCTACCGCTGCCTTTCCTCTTTCTATCAATTGCAATCATCAAGAGGGTACAGTCCTTATGAGTTGCGCTGAATCCACAAAAGAGGGAGATAAAGTTTTGGCTGAGCTGAGCATCAATCGCAATGTCACCCTCTAGTGGTGGAGGATCTGCTGGTGGTTAATATCCTCCTCTCCACCTTTCCATTTCTCACTGATTTTAATCCCCCACCACCTTTCTTCCCCCTCTCCCCCCTTAACCTCCTTTCCCCCCCCCCTTTTCCTCCCTGATTTTACCCCACCTTTGCCTCCCTCTCCCCCCTTATCCCCTTTCTCCCCTGACCCCACTTCCATGACTGGGACACTATTGTGCGCAATTTGGCTGCCGCGTTTCGCCCACAAATATACAGCCAATTTTCCAATTCTCCTTCCCCCTACCCCGAACCCCTACCCCCCACACACACCCCACACACACCTGCTGTGGTCCCTACCTGATTGTTCAGCGCCTTGGGACGTCCTTCTGACGTGAAAGGCGCTATATAAATGTAATTTTGATTGATTGATTGATTGGAGGGGAATACTGGACTCCTCAATTAACGTTGGGGTTGTATTCTTGAAAAGTGCGACTTTGATTGAAATCACGTACTGGAAATCCTTGCTATACGTTGTCCCGCTATACATTGTTTCAATTATGCATTAATAATTAGTTAGATTAATAAATAGTTAGAAAAAAAACTAGAAAATTGGATTAATTGAAGGGATATTAGCTGATTACATTTTATTATTAGTTGTTTAGTAAATATATTAATAAGCTAATAAATACAATTAAGAGAACTTGCTAGAGATGGTTGATGTGGTCAGTGGGCAGAGTGATTCAGATAAAGAGGTGGGATTACCAGAGGCTCCAACTCCCTCACCCCGCGCCACCGAACAGCTGATCGCTGGCACGCGTTTGCTCCTTCATACATTTCGACCTTAGAAAAAATGTACGAAGGCGCAAACACCGGGCAGCGATCAGCTGTTTGGTGACGCGGTTTGACGCCGGGAGGGAGGGGCCCCTCTGGTAATCCCGACCCTTTATTGTATTTTGATCTTATTTATTTACAGGTATCCCCCGATTTACGACACTTCTATTTACGTGTTTTTGATTTAATGAACATAATTTTTTTAACACTTTTATCGACGATTTTATCCGATTTACGACGTTTCGATTTGCATGACATTTTTCAGGAATGCAACCCTGTCGTAAATCGGGGGATAACTGTATTTATTAAACATTTGTTTCAATTTTCAATACTAGTACTGTAGTGTTGTTTTGGGTTTTTATTTAAAATTAGTTTAAAATGGGCTGGGCTGGGGAGAGCTCTGGTTTAGCTGGGCTGGGCTGGGGAGAGCTCTGGTGTTCACTATACTGTATAGGTATTTAACAAAAGACAGAGTACAGCACACTCAATCCTCCCATGTTGATGATTTTTTGCATTACTTTGGAGACCCGCAATACGAGGGGCCTGTCGGATTGCGCCGATTTGCACCAACGTTAAAAACGCCTCTGCCACTAATATTGATTTCAACAATTTCAGGCTATAAACAGCTCACCTCCCTCCTCTTCTGCGACCATCTGATCTGCCTGTTCTTTGGCAATTTCAGCCCCTCTTTGTTTGTTTTAATGTTATTAACACCTCTTCTCTGCAGTTTTGTTGCTACCCCCTTGCCCTGCCTCTACCCCTCTGTTAATCCTTCAAAGCCTCTCCCTCCCAACACACCCCAGTTCTGACGAAGGGTCGTGGACCTGAAACATTGACTCACTTTTCCTTTCTCCATAGATGCTGCCTGACCTGCTGACTTTTCCCATGGTGCTATTGAACAGCGGGACAGGCTCAAAGGGTGGAATGGGCTTTAGAGATCAGCAAAGGAAACCAAGAAACTGATGAAGAAGGAGAAGATGGAATATGAGAGTACTAGCTAGAGATATAAAAACAGACTGAAAGAGCTTTTAAAAGTATATAATAATCAGGTTTGGCCCTGACCTGCTGGGGATCGAACCAGTTCTCTCACTTGTGAGGCGAGTGAGTCCTGTAGCTCTAACCCCTGAGCTACAGGACTCCACCTGCATATAAAATGGAAGAGATTAACAAAAGTTCACGCAGGTCTGTTGCAGGCAGAGACACGAGAAATTATAATGGGGAATAAAGAAATGGCAGAGTCATTAAATTAATAATTTGTTTCTGTCTTCATTTTACAAGACACTGAAAACTAAAATAGCGGGAAATCAAGAGGCTAATGTTAGTGAGGAACTTAAAGAAATTTATGTCAGTAGAACATTAGTACAAGAATAATTGATGGGACTAAAATCTGATTGTGGAGTCCTGTAGCTGAGTGGTTAGAGCATTCACCTTCCAAGCGAGAGACATGGGTTCGATTCCAAGTCAGGTCAAAACCTCGGACAAGTTTCATTACACCAGACGTCTGGTAATAATTGATCCAAAAACAAGCTTGGTCAATTCAATCGACGACTGTTTGTGGAACACTGCTGTGCACAAATGGCTGCTGCGGTTCACCCACAAATATCCAGTCAATTCACTTTATAGTATATTCTGTGAAGCACTTTGAGACAGTCTAGAAGACGTGATAATGGCAATGTCAAATGCAAGGATTATTGTGGGATTGGGCAGAGTCAACATGGCTTTATGAAAGGAAAATTGTGTCTAATAAATCTTTTTTTAAAATGTAAAGTTAGATAGGAGGGAAATCAGTGGATATAGTGTGTCTGGATTTTCAGAAGGCATTCGACAAGGTGCCACATAAAAGGCTGTTACATAAGATAAGGGCTCATGGAATTAAAGGTAATATATTAGCATGGATTGAAGAGTGGTTAACAGGCAGAAAACAGAGTAGGTGTTTGTTACAAAAAGGTTAGAATATAAGAGTAGGGAAGTCTTGCTGCAACTATAGGGCCTCGGTGAGACCGCACCTGGAATACCGTGTGCAGTTTTGGTCTATAAGATATACTCGCGTGCAGCGTAGATTCACGAGGTTGGTTCCTGGGATGAGGGTTTGACCTTCGAGGAGAGGTTGAGTAAACTAGGCCTTTATTCTCCAGAATATAGAAGAATTAGAGGTGATCTTATAGAAACCTACGCGGATAGGGCAGAATTGAAATTGGAAGATCAGCCAAGATCTTATTAAATGACAGGACAGGCTCGATGGGCCAGATGGCCTACTCGTGCTCCTACTTCTTATGTCCTTATGGTTAGAGCCCTCAACTCGCAAGCCACAGTCCTGCAGCTCAGTGGTTAGAGGGCTCACCTCACAAGCCACAGTCTAACCAGCTCAGTGGATAGAGCGCTCGCAAGCTGCATAAAGGGCAAAGCTTGTTATCTCCATCCATGGTCTCCTACGGTGTTCCAACGAACCGCAGCACCAGCTCGAGACACAGCAACTTATCCATCTGCTGGGGACCTTACAGCCCTCTGGTCTTAAATATTGATTTCAACAATTTCAGGCTAAAACAGCTCACCTTCCCCCTCTTCTGTGACCATCTGATCTGCCTTAACTTTGGCATTTTCAGCCCCTCTTTGTTTGTTTTAACGTTATTAACACCTCTTCTCTGCAGTTTTGTTGCTACCCCCCACTTTTGTTTCACAACATTAACATCTTTAACCCATCATCTTCTGCCCTCTACCCCACTTTCTCCTTTGTCTCCCTTGCCCTGACTCTCCCACTCTGTTAATCCTTAAAATCCTCTCCTTCCCAACATACCGCAAGGCTGACGCAGGGTCGTGGACCCGAAACATTGATTCACTTTTTCTTTCTCCATAGATGCTGCCTGACCTGCTGAGTTTTCCCAGAACTTCTGTTTTTGTTTCAGATTTCCAGCGTCTGCAGTATTTTGCGTTGACGCAAGGATTATTATTCTTGTTATTACGTGAAGTCTCTCACTATTCAGAATAAAACCATGTGAATTTTCCAAACTATTCAAGATAAATATATTGTGGAATCCTGTAGCTCAGTGGTGACAGCACTCACCTTGCAAGCAAGAGACATGGGTTCAATTTGAGGCAGGGTGAAACCTTAGGCAAGTTTCCTTACTCCACACACCTAATAAAAAACAATAATTTGGTCACTGTGAGCATTTCGTCCACATACATACAGTCATTACACTTAACAGTTTTTTTTAAACAAATGTATACTAATAAAATTAAATGAAACATATAGCTACTCTAACCATAAGATAAGAACATGAGAAATAGTAGCAGGAGTAGACCACTCAACATAGGAACATAAGAATGAGGAGCAGGAGTAGGCCATTCAGCCCCTTGAGCCTGCCCCGCCATTCAATAAGATCATGGCTGATCTTCTAATCTAACTCCACCTACCCGCCTTATCCCCATATCCCTTTATCCATAAGAAATCTATCAATCTCAGTCTTGAATATGTTCAAGGCCTGAGCATCTACATCCCTTTGGGTTAGAGAATTCCATAAATTCACTACCGTCTGACAGAAGTTCTTCCTCAACTCAGTGCAATATTATTAGCAATGTTATTAGCACTCAGTGCTAATGTTAAGACTGTGACCCCTGGTTATAGTTTCTCAAACCAGGGAAAAAAGTCTCCCACTATCTATTCTGTCGTGCCCCTTAATAAACTTATAGGTTTCTATAAGATCACCTCTGATTATTCTATATTCTAGAGATTATAGGTCTAGATTGCTCAACCTGTCCTCATAACTCATCCCAGGTACCAGCCTAGTGAATCTACATTGTACCCCCTCCAAGGCGAGTACATCCTTTCTTAAATAAGGAGACCAAAACTGCACATAATATTCTAGGTGTGGTCTCATCAGGGCCCTATATATTTGCAGCAAGAACTTCCCTATTCTTATATTTGAACCGTTTTGTAACGAATGCCAACATACCATTAGCCTTCCTAGTTGCTTGCTGTACCTGCAAACTAACTTTTTGTGACTGGTGTAGAAGGACACTCAAATCCCTATGAACGCTAACACTATTTAGTCTCTCCCCTTCTAAAAAATAATCTGCTCTACTGTTACCAGCTAGGTGGATGACTTCACACTTCCCTACAGTATAGTTTATCTGTAACCTACTTGCCCACTCACCTAGCCTATCTGTATCGCGTTGCATTTTTTAAAATGTCATCCTCGGTGTTTACTCTCCCTCCGAGTTTAATGTCATCCGCCAATTTGGATATTTTAAGTTTGATCGTTGATGTAGCCTGTAAATAGCTGAGGCCCAAGCGCTGACCCTTGTGTCACTCCACTGGTCACATCCTGCCAATCTGAGGAGGACCCGTTTATCGCTGCTCTCTGTTTTCTTCCCGTGAGCCACTCTACAATCCACACTGATATATTCCCCTCAATACCACGGGCCCTTGTCTTGTGGATCAACCTTTTATGCGGCACCTGATCGAATGCCTTTTGGAAATCTAAATACACCACATCCACTGATTCCCCCTGTCTAACCCTCTCCATATGTCCTCACAAAAATCTAAAAGATTTGTTCGGCATGACTCCCCTTTTGTAAAGCCAAAGTTAGCGAATTAAGAGGAATTAATCAAAATTTACCAAAAATTAAGAAAAAAATGTTACTTTAGCAGAGGCACCGGGTCACGTGACCCCAGGGTTTGGGGGTAGGGTCACGTGATCCCAGGGATTGTGTGTGTGGGTGGGGGTCACGTGACCCCAGGGCTTTGGGGGAGAGTCACGTGATCCCGGGCTTTGGGGGGAAGATCACGTGATCCCGGGGCTTGAGAAGGGTCATGTGACCCCCACCCCACCCAGGGCTATGGGCGCGTGGCCTGGCTCCGGTGGCGTCACCACGTGCGCCGTGCGGGCGGGTGCGTCAACGGCCAGAAAGGGACGCACTCTTAGAACCGGGCGCGTGGGCACCGCGGGCAGGAAGTGACGAGGCTGGCGACGATCATCACAAACGGGCCGATGAGAAAGTGGGTGAGAAACAGAGGAGCAGTGTGTGCTACACACACACACACAGACAGAGAGAGACACACACAGACAGAGAGAGACACACACAGACACACACAGAGAGAGACACACAGACAGAGACACACACACAGACAGAGAGAGACACACAGACAGACAGAGAGAGACACACAGACAGAGAGACACACACAGAGGAGCAGTGTGTGCTACACACACACACAGACAGAGAGAGACACACACAGGAGCAGTGTGTGCACACACACACAGAGAGACACACACAGACACACACACAGACAGAGAGAGACACACACAGACAGAGAGAGACACACACAGACAGAGAGACACACACAGAGGAGCAGTGTGTGCACACACAGACACACACAGACAGAGAGAGAGACACACACAGACAGAGAGAGAGACACACACACAGACAGAGAGAGACACACACACACACAGAGAGACACACACACACAGACAGAGAGAGACACACACAGACAGAGAGAGACACACACACAGAGAGACACACACACACAGACAGAGAGAGACACACACAGAGGAGCAGTGTGTGCACACACAGACACACAGAGAGACACACACAGACAGAGAGAGACACACACACACACACAGACAGAGACACACACAGACAGAGAGAGAGACACACACAGACAGAGAGAGAGACACACACAGACAGAGAGAGAGACACACACAGACAGAGAGAGAGACACACACAGACAGAGAGAGAGAGAGACACACACAGACAGACAGAGACACACACGCACACACAGACAGAGAGAGAGACACACACACAGACAGAGAGAGAGAGACACACACAGACAGAGAGAGAGAGACACACACACAGACAGAGAGAGAGACACACACATAGACACAGACACACAGAGAGGAGCAGTGTGTACACACACAGAGAGGGGGGCAGTGTGTACAGACACACACACACACACAGACACAGAGACAGAGAGAGGAGCAGTGTGTACACACACAGAGGGAGGGAGAGGGGGGGGGCAGTGTGTACACACACACACACAGAGAGAGGAGTGCAGTGTGTACACACACACACACACAGAGACACACACACAGACAGAGAGAGGGGGGCAGTGTGTACACACACACAGAGACACACACACAGAGACAGAGAGAGGGGGGCAGTGTGCACACACACACAGAGACATACACAGACTCAGAGAGAGGAGCAGTGTGTACACACACACACAGAAGGGGGCAGTGTGTACACACACACACACACACAGGGGGGGCAGTGTGCACACACACACAGAGAGAGAGGGGCAGTGTATACACATACACAGAGAGAGAGGGGGAGGCAGTGTACACACACACAGAGAGAGGGGGGGGCAGTGTGTACACCCACACACACACACACACACAGAGAGGGGGGTCAGTGTGTACACACACACACACAGAGGGGCAGTGTGTACACACACACACAGAGGGGCAGTGTGTACATACACACACACACAGAGGGGCAGTGTGTACACACACACACACAAAGGGGCAGTGTGTACACACACACACAGAGGGGCAGGGTGTACACACACACAGAGGGGCAGTGTGTACACACACACACAAAGGGGCAGTGTGTACACACACACACAGAGGGGCAGTGTGTACACACACACACACACAGAGGCCTGCAGTGTGTACACCCACCCACACACAGACAAAGGGAGAGGCCTACAGTGTGTACACACACATACAGAGGGGCAGAGACCTGAAATGTGTACACACACACACACACACACACACAGAAGCCTGCAGTGTGTACACACACACACACACAGAAGCCTGCAGTGTGTACACACACACACACACACACACAGAAGCCTGCAGTGTGTACACACACACACACACACACACAGAAGCCTGCAGTGTGTACACACACACACACACAGAAGCCTGCAGTGTGTACACACACACACACAGAAGCCTGCAGTGTGTACACACACACACACAGAAGCCTGCAGTGTGTACACACACACACACACAGAAGCCTGCAGTGTGTACACACACACACACACACACAGAAGCCTGCAGTGTGTACACACACACACACACAGAAGCCTGCAGTGTGTACACACACACACACACAGAAGCCTGCAGTGTGTACACACACACACAGAGGCAGAGAGAGACCTGCAGTGTGTCTGTAGGGAGACCTGGATTGTGTCCAAAGACAATAACTTTAACATTATATTTGTAGAGTGCCTATTACCTCGGGAGGATGTCCCAAGGTGCAGAACAGTCAGGTTTCTGGACTCGAGCATGGAGGCAATGTTGTGGAGATGGTGGGAGGCAGAGCTGGCCATGGCACAGATATGGGGGAGAAACGACAGTTGAAGGTCAAGCAAGACACCCAGGTTCCTGACAGTCTTAGTGAGGTGGAGTGTGCATCCATGATGCTGATGCCGCCACAACCTGAGGAGCAGAGGCGCTAGCGCGAGCCAATCAGAAGGCCCTCGGTCTTGCTGACGTTCAGCTGATAACCTCTCATTCAGTACTTGATGTCTGACAGAGAAGGAGACCTGCAGTGTGTATATACGTTATATGTATATATTATATAATAATGCTTGCATTTGGCTTTGCGCTTTTCACGTCTTCCAGACGTTCTCAAACTGCTCCACAGATGCACTACAAATACTGTGAAGTGAATTGACTGTATTTGTGGGCAAAACAAAATGGTGGAAGCCAATTACACGTCCTACAAACAGTCATGGATTCATGGCGTGTGGAGGAAGGAAACTTGCCCATGGTTTTGCCCTGCTGGGAATTGAAGCCAGTTCTCTCGCTTGTAAGGCGAGTGCTCTAACCACTGAGCTACAGGACTCCACCATACATATTATATTATATAGAGAGAGAGACCTGGAGGGTATGCGTGGTACATAGGCAGAGGGTAGTATTATGCTTGATTTCAGCTTTTAAAAGAGTACAATATTTACTTGTGGTTTATCTTTTTGAACTAAAATTAGATTGGACCTCAGCAAGAAAATGATCTCATAAGTATTGGTTTTTGATTTTCTATAGATTTCACATTGGAACATGAGTGAATCTGTGCCTCAGTCTCAAGCTAACCCTGGAAATGAAATGGATGAGAGTAATGGAGCTATTACACAGCCGCGTAATGGAAAGGAGATAATTAAGGGTGATGGAGATGAATCCCAATTGCAAGCCAACAGTGAAAAGGACGCAGCTAATATTGATGCAGACATACTGCAAGCTCAAGCTAAAACTGCAGCAGACATGACCAAGAATGACCAGAGCCCAGCCCTACCTCAATGTAACATCAAAATGCACATGATCATGGTGGATGCAAGTAAAGTCCAACTTCAAGTGAATAGTGAAACAGATGTAACTAAGAGTGAAGTTAACAGTGGAACGATTCTAACTAAGAGCAACTTGGACAAAACTCAACCAGAATCTAATAGTGGAACAGACCTAACTAAAACAGACCTGGGTAAAGCTCAAGCTAGCAGAGAAACGCACATGATTAAGGGTGACCCACAGATAGCTTGCCAACACTTTCTAGCCAATAGTAGAATGGATGTGGCTAAAAGTGACCCGGGCAGGACCCAGCCTCAATCTAGCATGGCACCTGTTCTGGGTGATGAAGACGAAGCCCACTCTGAAGCTAATAGTGGAATGGATGCAGCTAAGAGTGATGCAGGCAAAATCCACCGTGAACTCAGCAGTGAAATAAATGTTGCCGAGAGTAATTTAGATAAAGCGCAGCCTCAAAATTGCCCTGGAATGGATGGAGCAAAGAGTGATGTAGCCCAGCCTCACACTAACATTGTAATGGACATAGAGCCGAGTGACATGGGCAATGGCCAAGCCAGCTGTGGAATGAATGTAGCTACAATTGGGGCAAGCAAAGTCCAACCTCGAACCAACACTGAAATAAACCTAGCTAAGTGTGCCGCACACATAAATCCACTTGAGGTTACCATAGGCAAAACCCAATCTCAGGGTAACAGAGAAGTGGACATATCTAAGGGTGATGGAGGGAGAGACCAGCCTCAAGTTAGCAGTGAAACAGCGGTGACTAAGAGTGACATCAGCAATGCTCAAACTGAAGCTAATGGTGGACTAAATATAGCTCAAAGTGATTCAGACAAAGCTCCAGCTTGTAGTGGAAGGAACGTACAGAGTGAGGAATGCAAAACACACTTTCAAACGAGCTGCGGAACAGATATAGTTAAGAGTGATGGAGTCATAGCTCAAAAAAATAGCAAAATGCATATATTTAAGAGTGATGCTGGCAAAGCCAAACCCCAAGATAACAGTAGAACTCATCTATCTGAGAGTCACTCTGGTATAATTCAACCTCAATCTATCGGTGGAGTTGATGTGGCTGGTAGTGAGTCAGGAAAAATCCAGCTTCAACCAAACAGTGGAATAGATATCAGTGAGGGTCATTTGGGTGAAGCTGATGTTAACGGAAAGGAAATAATTAAGATTGATGGAGGGGAATCTCAAACTACCAGTGGAATGAATGTAGCAGAAAGTGCCCCGGGCAACACCCTATGTCAAGCAAGCGATGAAGCAGAGTTACATAAGGAGGGAGCGAGTGATAGTCAATTGACAAGCTACTGTGAGATGGAAATAGGTTTAGTCCAATCTCAAGTTACTGAAGATGAAAAGGATGTAGTAAAGAATGATTCCCAACTTCAAGCTATCACAGCTAACAATGATCCATTCAAAGGTGAACTGCAGGCTTGTAAAAGTGGAAAGCTCCAAACTATGAATACTGCAAACCAAACTCAGCTTCCAATTAGTAAAGATAGAAAAGATACTGCTACAAGTAACGAAGGAAGCATTCAAGCTATTTCTACTAGTGGTGAAAAAGCAGTCATTGTAACCACTGGAGGTAATGTTGAGCCTAATAGTGAGAATAAACCTGTCAACTTTGGAAATAGAGATGATCCACAGACTCGGAAGGTAATCCATCCTAAGAATGAAAAAAAGGTTCCTGGAAAAAGGTTCATAACTTATACCGCAAAAATGTTTGCTGGTAAAAACACCGGAACAAGATTCCAACCGTATGGTGGAGATAAAAGATATGAAAATACAACGGCTGCCGATAACTCCCAATACCAACCTGCCAGGAAGTTTGTGAGTGGTGGACCTCCGAATAATCCAGATGAAAAATATGCAAAGATATTTAGAAAAGATGGAAAAGACGTGAAAACATTTTGGTGTGATGTAAGTAATCTCTCTCGGGGAGGTCTTTGTGTATTAGTTGTCATTTGCATTTTGAGTTTCGGAATCTGATTCTTTGGGATATCACACCAAGCAAGTTTCAACCAACCTAAGAATAAGAACAGTGGGCTTAAGAATCAAAAATGGCGAGAATTTCGAAGTCAGCAAAATCATGGTTGAAGCAGTGGGGGTGGAGTGGGGGGTCTGAGGGGGGATTTTTGAACGCAGACATCCACTGTAAAATAAAGTGGTTATGGAAGGGACTAACTTGAAATGATTGAAAGTGACCACATGAAAGAATCAAATTCATGAAAGATTCAGGTATCCCAAGTGGCTGAGTTGCTAGCGCTCCCCCCACCTCTGGCTCAGAAGGTTGTTGGTCTAAGCTGCATGTTTTACCTTGACGCTTCGAGCTCGCAGTCTAGGCCAGCGTGATCCAGAGACCCTTCCCAACATTCCACTCCCTCCCTATCTGGTGAAACTTCCTCCCGCGGCTGTGGCAGGAGTTTGTAGTTGGGAAGACAGCAGGAAGAGTGGAAATAATGGCGGCCATTGCTGGAGTCTGTACCTGAGCTGAGCGGAAGGCCAGCGCATCGATGACCTTATTCACGAATCCTTACCAACTGTGTGGCTCCTTCTGCTACAGATAGTGATCCGCAAGGCTGATTGAGAAAAGTGGGAAGATTAAATGAGACAGAGTGTGAAATGAGAGAGTGTGTGTGGGTGGGTGTGAGAGAGAGAGAGTGGGTGGGGGGTTTTGTGGGAGAGAGATACGGTTCTTTTAACATTAAAATTTGACTTTTTCCCTAGATTTGCAAAGTGTTCTGCACATCTGCTGTGAATCTCCAGATGCATTTCCTTGGCAATAAACACAAAAGGGTAAGAACCTTTTTAGTATGTTCCGGCTTTTTAATTGAGCAAATCTTCCTGTTGAACGTATTGATGCTTTCATTCCCGCTTTCAAGAAGAGATGATCTGCGAAGAATGGAGTCAATTTTAATGTTTCGTTTTCTTGTCTGTTGTCATAAATTACATTTATGAGTTTGAAAAGTTCATTGTTTGATCCTCGAGCTTTCTGCAACACCCTCAGATCGAAGGATAAGATCCTAGTATTTTTCCTTTAAAGAAGTTCGAGAACTTAAGCTGTGATGCTTTACAGAACTCTGGTGAGTGACTTGCAAAGTGCAAGTTTGAATGTTATGCTTTGCAAACTTCAACAAAGTTTGGAGATACAAGTTGGTAATGCATTTGGAGTTCATACATATTGTGAGCACGTACAAACTCGCCAACAGTGGTAAAGGAGATATTCTTTTACATTTTTTATTGCAAAGAAGGCATAATACCCATACAGCTCAATAATGAATAACACCGCGTTGATGTTGTCTTCTAAGGCCAATGCAGGGATCCTAATTTTAGATTGCAGCCGTGAATTTACCAAACGATAAAGGGAAGCATCAATCTTTGTTGCCAATAGACTTACATTTTCAAATTGTTGTCTAAAATATTTCTTCCAGGCATCATTGCTTGGTCTCAACAATAATCTGAAATTCTCCAAGGAAAACGAGAGGCCTTTTGATTTTGTTTTGATCTCTTGTATTTACAGCATATCGTCCGACATAATTATTTCCCTATAATTGCCATTTTTTGGAATAAACTTGGAGTAATGACTTCATGAAATGTCCATCAGCCAGCACTTCATTGAGAAGTTACAATGCACCTGTTTGGTGAATTTGCATACAAACATTTATACCTGGGAGTGTGTTTATAGGCTGTAATTTAATTTTAGAGTCTGGATGATTATACATCACTTTTGTTCAAGAAACAAAAGCGTTTTAAATGCTCTGAGACGCTACCCGGCGTGGCGGGCACTATATAAATACAAGTTGTTGTTGGTTGAAACCTTGTTAAATTACAACCGTTTAACCTTTGTCATCTTGGTTAACAAAAGTTTGATTTGAAGTGTGTGACTGGCAATTAAAAAGCTAATAGAAATGCCATGAAGGATTTATACACGTTGCCTGCTAGCTGCAGTGCCATAGCACTGGCCACTCCACAGAGAGCTTGATTAATATTCATGTTGAACTTTCCCTCCAATTTTTTTAAAATTGTATTTGTATAGGTCCTTTTACGTCGGGAGTATGTCTCAAGGCACTGGACAATCAGAGATTTGGACCCTGGGGTAGGGGATCGGGGATATTGGACGGCAGGGAGGGGTGGTCGAAGGAATGGTTGAAGAGGAGGGGCTTGATACACGTCTTGAGGGAGATAAGTGGGGGAGCAGGGCGAAGAGAATGGGATGAAGGTCCATAAGGTGTGGGCAGAGGCTGCAGGCCTGAACGTCGATGATGGGGTGGGCCGGGCGGGGGACACGGAGCAGACCGGAGCCTGCTGAGCGGAGGGAGCGGACAGGTTACACACCGAGATTGCCTGAAATACCAAGGTTCCCGGTTTTGATTCAATCATCAGGGAGAAGGAGGAAGAGCCCTCTTAGGAAGGTTCTTGTCCATCACCCTGAACATGCTTTCCAGAGAGTTGACTGAGAAGCAATGCAAACAGCATCTTTGAAGATCTCCGGGGTGGATCATCCAGGCTTCCCAGCCGGGGAGGATGTCATGGACTTGTGGGGAGGGGCAGGCAAAGAAGAGGAACAACACAACTGGTTTAATAGCCAGTGGAAGGCTGGATATCCCTGAATGTCATCACAAGACTATTATAGGAACCCAGAGATTGCATTATTAATGGACTCCTCGAGAAGATAATTTGGGTCTCTGGTTGTCGCGGAATACTTTTCTTTGGCTTGGACGCTGAATAAAAGTATATGTGAGACAGTTAAACATTGAATATCGTAGTTTTCAACAATCTCACTGACATGTTTCTCTTGGAACTCAGTTGATTGGGGCTTACAATTTAGTGCCCATCGACCCAATTTTTAATTTTTGTTTTTATAATTGCTTTTTTAAAAAAAACATAGATATTTCTATATACCCCGGTAATACCCATTTTAAATACTTAAAATCAGTTTAAATCTAAAGGCTCAAGGAATTGAATAAGCCTCTCGTATCTATGACCCCTCCTCCCCCCAACGTTCGTCTTTTTCCGAACAGAATTGGTTATTTATAGGGCTATTTTCTTTCAAGGGCAGAGACTACCTGTTCTGCCTCAATCTTTCGACTTTGTGTTACAGGATAGCAATAAGGCTGTACTGCCGATAACAAAAACATTCATTTGAGTTTTCTTTGAGGGCTATTCTCAAAGTGAAGACTTTACTCAAAGAGAAAGAATGCCTGCTATGGATAATATATGCATAAAAATTAAATTTGTCATAAATAAAACAAAATATAACCCAACCACTATCGTGTTGGCACAGAGATATATGTGTTGTGGTCTTTTTAGAAAGCAGTTGCTGCCATGATGTTCATTGCTATAACCTGGTCAGTTTGAAACATCCATTTCATGTCCAATGTGGGGTTGTCTTTCTCAGCGATCTATTCAGGACAAATGCCTGAAGGAGAACTGCGTCCAATTTCCACCCAAAAAAATGAAGGGCAAAGTCTGCAAAAGATGCATTTAATGAAATGTTTCAGTTTTATGTTTCAACAGAAGCAATCTCGCTAACTTTTTTCTGTTCATTTTCCTGGATGATTCTCTCCAAACATCATAATGACAGATTGAAGAAGTCTTAAAATGGAATGGTAAGTATTGAAGGGTTCTCCCATCTTTGTAGGTTTACAAATATATGGTGATATTTTTAGGTTTCATGTAACTCAGTGAGGTTATTAAAGCTAACGGACATTTATTTATACTGAAATGTTTAAATTTAAAGGCTTTAGTGAGACTCGAATCGTATCTAAACTAAATGAGTTACTTTTTTTTATCAGACAGACACCATGGATACTGCACTCTAAAAGGCCATTTATTTTCAATACAATTTTTCCAATCAGTCTTATCGTTGGACTTTAATTGGTCATTTTCTGGTTGGCATTGCCTGTGCTCTCTGGTCCACTTTTAATGGTCAATGATCTGTGAACTATAGAACATAAATTAAAAGTTGCAATGATTCCATCCCCTTCTGTTCTACATATTTCTATGTAGACCACCTATGTTGTTTCTGGGGTAGTTGCCTGATAGTACAGATGCCTTTTCCCTGAATCCAGTCTCTGTCGGCAGCAGCTGTTTCACTTTGACTAAAGCTCTGAGTTTCCTCACTCAATAGTTACAGGTTCAGTCTTTTTCCCCCGTGCCGCCCACCACCTCACAGACCTCACAGCTCCAGGTCAGGGATGCTGAGAATAATTTCAATATTGCCCCAGGACCCAACTCAATGCAGATAGATTGGGAATTACATGTATAATATTGTGTCGGAGCCTTTAACCACTTGGTCATCAGAGGGTGTCACAAATTACATAATTTAAAGCATTTATTAACTTGGAGTTGTTATTCGGGATGTGTGCATGCAACCTTTTAATATCACATTTGTGTTTTCCAAAGTCTAAGTAAGTCTGGTACCTTTTCAAGTATAATTTGTTGGGAAAGATGGCAGAACTATATTTACACCTATTCTCTGTAAAATTGCAGTGGATATTAAATCTGATGCTGTTAACTTTTCTGTTAAATTGTGTGGCCATTCTAAATGCAATCAATATATTCAATTGCATTTTACATTCGGTTGCAAAATGATTGCTGGAGTATTTAAAGCTTATGAAATGTTTTATGTGTAAGCAACATTACTTTTTAGTAAATCTCTGAAAGTTTGTTTCCAAATACTGTGATGTACAGATGTATTCATTTTATAGTGGAAAATGGTAATATTGTTCATACAAAAGAATGAAAATATTGTCCGAGGTTTGAATCCTACCAGTGAATGAATGATAACAGAAATTGCATTTTGAATAACTTGGAACATAAGTGAAACATATATCTACTGCTGAGCATCATAAGCCTTTGCAAGGTGGAAGTGCTCATCAAGCAAGACTCGAACAAGCAATGATCATTTTGTCCATCCACCAGCTCTTTCCATAAACTGTGTTCTCCGCACGCAGAACTACATTGTTGACCATCTCAAAATATGCTACAACTGGAAAATTCTGCATAGTTTTTTATAACAATCAGACAAATTCCAGAATACTCCCATTGATTGCTGTATGGGCTGCACCCATCTCTTCTCAATCTCCATGTTTGAAACAAAATGACAAGAATTTGCTAGGGCAAAAGAAGACCCGAGATCCATCTTGTTTGCCTAACACCATCCTGGCCATTGTGTCCCAAACTATGGATGTTATTTTCTAGCAGAAATCTGACTTAATTTGTTCTTGAAACAAAAACCTTCAATCAACTTCGGAGCACGCTAGCTTTGGAACTGAAGAACTACGTTTTTCATAACCGAGAGGACATGGAAGAGTGTTTGGGTTTTGGACTTCACATGGTGGAGGCTGGATTTGTCAAAAGCCAAAGTGTTGGCGTTGGAGGCTAAACCAGTCAACAAAACCTGAAATGGTGTGTTCAGATCATCTGAATTTCACGAAAACCAAATTCCAAGTGCTCATTCCTTCAGTGTCTTCAACGTGAGGAGTTTGGATGCAGTGTGGTGTTTGATACAGCTTAGAGCTAAGCTGTTACAATTGCTGCTGCATCTGACTGGCCTCTTCCATAATGGTGTTTCAAGCAAGACAAGTACAAGTGAGAAGTTGGTGCTGTGTGATGAAGATGACTACTTCTTCCATTAAATGCCAAATATCCATAGGAGAACGTATCGAAAGCATCCACGGCAATCTTTGTTACTGATAAAATATTTGCAATATTTTATTGAATGGATCATTGATATAAAGTGACATCACAAAGACCTGTCGAAGCTGTTGCCATATTTTAACGAACTGCAGATTCTGGATGTGAAAAGCGTTCCTGCCAACCGCAGTAATTGTTCTTTTATCGGCATTTATAAAATTAGAATTTGGGTTTGTTTGTATTACACCAATTTTTGATCACCCCAGTTTCTCTATTTTGTTTTGGTGATGGTGCTTGGGGTGGGGGAGGCGGTGAGTTTTAGTTTAACTAAATTTTGCTTATTTCATTAATTGTAAATCCTTTAACTGATCTGCTAACAGAACACAGATGTTGCCATTGAACCTACACCTGATACTAGAATCCTTGTCTGACAATGGAACGATAACCCCAAATGAAAGATTTTTCTTGTTGGTTAAACCACCGACACCCATTTAGGTTGCATTCGTGTTAAATCCTCTATATTGTTTTTTGTGGTTGTTTATACAGTTTATTTAAATTAACTAGTTCAGTTTTGCTGACTTATAATAGATGCAGGATTTGAATTCTGTAGTCTTCCACTTATTATACAATTTCATATTTATATAGTGCCTTTCACATCAAGGCATCCCAAGCCGCTTAACAATAATGGCTTGGCACCCGGGCTGGGGAGTGGGGAGGAGAAGTGTACGGCACAATCTAACATTGTATTAGCTGATTTGGGGGAGTTGGTGGAGGTAAATACTTTAATACTTGAACCTGATGTAGGTTTATGTAAAAATAACGAAAAGAATGTACTGTACAGCAACAAGCCACTCAACCAAGCAGCTCAGGCCACTGTTTGTCGTTCAACTAATCATTTCTCCCCCGCAGGTGAAGGTCTAGCTTTCTCTTGAATGTATAATGAATGTAGAAACAAACCTCCCAAGCATAAAGCAGTCCAATGTTAGGTTACAGTAAAAGGTATATTATATAATTAATTAATATAATGTAAAGGGTACATTATAATTTACAACAAACAATGAGGATAGTTTGACAACAGAACATTTACTGAACATAACTGAAGAATAATATAAATAATTGTTATGAGTTCTAAATGAAACTGGATTTCTCCATTTTCATTTGAGCTACTGTTTCTAAGTTCACTTGTCTAGCACTTACAAGTGACTACAAGTGTTTGTTTTGGAGTTTCTCTTCTCTCCTTTGGGTAAACACCCTGTAGCTTCTTCCTAAGAACAACGTATATCTAGGCTTACTTGTTTGGGGAATTGTGGCAGTGTACAACACTACTGAGTTACCATCAGAATTGTAATTCGGGCTTTATATTGTATTAAGTGGGAATCCTATGTGGCAATCTACTTAGGCTAGTTTTGTTTCTGGTGATCAGTAATGACAGAGTAATAATGGAGCACAAATTGTTTCTAGACCACAACCGAAGACAAAACAATTCAGTTTTGTTTGTTTAATCCTTCCATCCTTTTCTGTTATACTTCTGGAATAGGATACCTAAGACTGGGAAAAATAAAAGAGAACTGTGCAGGTTTAAACAAATGTTTTCCTCTGTTATATAGTGATTATGTATATTAGAAGATAACACATTGAGTGTGTTATATTAACGGCAGCTTATTAACGGCAAAATATCAACGGCAGCTTACATGTAGAATAAATACAGGAATTCATTTTAATTTGTGCGTGCAAATTAGGGCAGTGAATATTTAAAGTAATAATATGACAAGAGAATCAATTTATGCCACTTGATTTTTCTTGTCTCCACTGGCTAAAGTAAATACTGTACCATTACTGGTGCACAAACATTTGTGCGTGCTTTTAAAATATTTTGCTGCAAGATACTAATTTCAATAGGAGCCTGCTAGATTTAGGACACAGGTATCTGCTTTTCATAAATAGTTTTAAAAAAAACAACCCTGCATTTGATATAGCGACTATACTGGCAGGAATGTTTTGAAGTGCTTCACAAAGCTACTGGGGAAATAGAGCGGATATTTTATAGGCAAACATCCAGTACTATGTAAAACTGATGCAGAACAGCATTTTGTGTAATGTGCTAATGATTCAGCTGGGAGCATCAACAAAAGTATTTGTGTGTTAAGAGTTTTGAGTAGCTTTTTTAAACTTATTTGCTCACACATTTTGTGGAGCCATTGTACGTTTAGATTGCATGGTGTTTGAAAGATTATCGAATAGTATTTATATCTATATCTAATCTATATATCTATATATAGATATATATGTAAAATATTTATATAATAAGAAAAGTGGAGGCTGATAAATAATTGCCAGATAGACAGTTTTCAAATATTTATTCAATTTCAAATGCCGAGCATTGAAATTTTCACTTGTACGAGATGGACAGACATTTTATTGGCATTATTTTCTGAGCACCAAGTATTCATGTTGTTCCACGTATACAAATACTAGCATCAATACTATATTTGGAGGAAAAACACCATGTCATATTGCTTATTGTAGGTTGATTGTTTTGAGATAACCTTTGTGGTGCTGGAAAGTGTGTGCCAAAATGCATTGATTGGACAATTTCTTGATTAATATTCTGAAGTGTATTTGCAGTAGTGATGAATGAGTGATACTGTACAAAAATCAACTGTGCTTTGTTACCATGTTCGTCAACGTTTCCAAATCTTAAAAACACATAATGTACTTATGAAATCTATTTTTGGATGTTTAGTGGATTCACCAATGTTAGATCTTTAAATGTATTGGTATCGAACAGAGTGTAGTACGTTTGGAACTGTCAGTTGAGGAAGCTTTGGCTTTTATTATATTTATTAAAGTTGATAAAATAGTCCTTTTAAAGATAACGTATGATATGAGTGACACAATATTTTTAAAAAATAACATAATTGTAACTCATGATCAAGCTTTTTATGCCAGGAAAGAATTCCAAGTTCGAGAAGATGATTGATTTGATGTATAGTTCCAATGCTTAATTATTACTTGGTCCTTCGTTCCTCTTGTAACTGTATAACGGTGTAACAGAATTAATATAGACATTTTGAATTCTATTTCAAGTTGCTGAAGGAGTTGTTAAAAAGGTTGAGCTGCTGCTAACAGAAACTGTGAATTCGAAAACTGTGGCGACAAAAGCTGCGGCAACCAAAGCTGCAGCGACAAAAACAATCGCCACAAAAACTGTGGAGAAGAAAACTGTGAAGCCAAAACCTGGAGAGAAAAAAACTGTGGCTTCAAAAATACAAATACCAACCACAGTGCTGAAACCCCTGGAATATTACCTCAATAAATTGAACCTAAAGAGGGCTATAGTTGGTATGTTTTGCATCTAATACATTTTCATTGCAAAACATTTTGTTTCTTGATGTTTGTTTTCTTGTCGTTGATTAGGTAGAAGGTGCATTAAACAAATCCCTGGTTTTATCCACTATAAACTTTATAACCTTTTTGGAGTGAAGCTTCAGAATTCTACAAAATGTCAAATGAATTGCAAACATGACCTATGGATTGTGTAGAGCAATGGTTGTTATTTGGAGTGGAGATAAATGGTGGTGTCTTCTAGTGGTCCTTGTTAGGACCATTGCTTTCCTTCATCCATATAAATGATCTAGATTCTAGTTTGAAGGGTAATGGTTCTAAGTTTCTCAATGGAAAAAGTTAGGGAGCTGATAACTAAGATGGTGATGAACCTCTTGGAGTCAGACAGACAAGTAGATTGGGCAGAGATGTAGATTAAATTTAATGCACAAAAGTATGTAAAAAGACAAGTAATAGGACTGAATAGATTGTTCTTTCATATAACCAGTTGACATGATGGGCTGAATACACGTCTTCTGTGCTGTAAATTTTTACCTAGGGATATGGAATAAGAGTATATATGCTACTGAGTCTGTTATTGTGAGCAGTGGAAAGCTTTGATTATTCATATTCACAGAAATATTTTGGTTTATTAAGGTACTGTATCACAAATGGAGGTCCATGTTTTTCTATTACCTTGAGTTTAACTCTATGCTGTTTCATTGAGCACTAAACTTTTGTTAAACTTTTACTGTGCACATAATTTTTGGCATAGTAAGCTTCTTTTGATGCCCTCCTTATATTTGTTAGGGTTATTAAAATAGTCCTTTGAAGGTGATTGATGTGAGTGACACCACCTTTTTTTAAAGATAACATAATTGTAAACCATGATGTAGTTAGAGTGAAACTCAAGCTTTTTATACCAGCAAAGAATTGCAAGTTAGAGAAGATGAGTGATTTGATGTATAGTTCCAATGATTGCATCATTCCTTGTCCTTTGTTCCTATTATAACTGGATAAACGTGTATCTATCTATACATTAATCTATACATTTTGATTTATTTTTAAGTGGCGAAAGGAGTTGTTATATTGCTCATCTACCTTTTGTTTAAAACTGCTATTTTTCTTTTTTCTAATGGTCTGTAGGGCTGAACTATGTGGTTGAATACCATTTTCAACATTCAAAGAGACAATTTGAGTGTGAACTCTGTCACCATACATCAGATCTCTCCATTTTTATTCAACATATCATTGGGAGTCGACACATGCTGAGATATTTGGTAAGTTTTGGAAGTTAGTATTCAATGATCAACAAAATCCTTAGAAAATTGAGTGTCTCTTTCAGCTGTGGACAGCTATAATAATTGTGCAGTTTAATCACAAAGAGTGGGGTAAGAGCATTCTCTCAATACAAAGTTTTTCCACTCCCAAATTAGGTGTTGACCCAATTATATTTTGGTAAAAATTACGTTTATTTTTGAATATCAAAAACCAAACTAGATACAGTATTAAACAGTTGCTTATTCAATGAACACAGTTATTGTAGAGAAATATTATCAGCATTGTTTACAATTGACCCCTTTGTGGATAATCAAATTATATAATTGGATAACTTTCAAAATACCAATTGGCTAGTGTTTGTTTATTGAATACCGTATATCTCCGCGTATAAGGCGCACTTTTTTTCAGATTGGAAGATCTCGAAAGTAGGGGGTGCGCCCTATACGCAGGTACAAGAGATTTTGAGCCTCGGAAATACAGTAAACAGGAGGGGCGGCCGGCGCGCTGTCAGCCGGGGTTTGGTCAGTGTCCGGCGGGGGTTGGGGGGAGCGGGTGACGGGGCTTCGGCCTCGGCCGCCCGGGCAGCGGCAGCAGCAGCGGACTTCAGTGCTGTGCTTACCTTCTGCCGAACCCAGTCTGCCTGCCTCACTCCCTGCCGCTCTCCCTCCCTCCCTCCCTGCCTGTGTGCCGGCCTGCCGCTCTCCCTCTCTCTCTCCCACGCTGCCGGCCTGCCTCTCTCCCTCTCTCTCTCCCTGCCTCCCTCTCTCCCTCCCTGGCTGCCTGGCTGCCTGCCTCTCTCTCTCCCTACCTACCTGTCTCTCCTGTCTCTCCTCCCTTCTGCCGGCAATATCATTGAAAATGCTTCGGTTTTTTGTCACCAAGAAAAGGTCAAAAATGGGGGGTGCGCCTTTTTACGCGGGTGCGCCTTATATGCGGAGATATACGGTATATGTAATTGGATATTCAACTCAATCTGTCTGTTCTACCCTGGACTCTATGACCACTGCTGTCCTGAAGGAATGGTCTTTTCAGACATCAAGTTCTTGATGAGAGCTAACTTTCTTTAGTTGAATGTCATCAAGACTGAGGCCTCTTGCTTGGCTCCCATCAGCACCTCCACACCTTGATTGTTGACAGCATCATCATTAATCGATACTCTCTACACCTCACTGAGGCAGTGAGGAACCTTTGTGTTCTTGTTTGATGCTCAATGTTCTGTGGAAAGCATTATACTTGCTGTCCCCCTATAAACCTCCCCGCCCCCTCCGTTCAGCGGGCTCCAGCCTGCTCCATGTCCCCCGCCCTACCATAGGCGGAAGGGCTTTCAACCTCTCTGCCCCCACACTGTGAAACTCCATCCCACAGTCCCTTTGCCTCACTCCCTGCCTCACCTGGTTCAAGGCCGGTCTCAAGACCCTCTTCTTCGACCCTGCCTTCTGCTGCCCTCCTCTTCAACCGTACCTTCTGCTGCCCTCCCAACTCTTTCCCTCCCCTCCTAACTCTCTCCTGCCTCTCCCCACTACCCTGCCCTTCTCCCTTGTTCAGATCCCGACCTGACTGTTCAGTGCCTTGGGGTATCCTCCTGATGTGCTCTATAAATGTGATTTGTTGTTGTATACAAATGAGAAAACGGTGGACAGTGTTGAGGAGTTATACTGTCACTAGTATTGTTTGAGGAGTCACTGTGATACTCAGATTGCCTATCCTCATTCTCTGCACCTCTTTTTGCCTTTCAGTGACTAAGTGATTGTAACAAATTTACCTAATATCCGTACAGGATATTGTGGAGCTCCTGTAGCTCAGTGGTTAGAGCACTCGTCTTACAAGCGTGACACCTGTGTTCGAATCCAGGCAGGTCAGGGCGAAACCTTGAGCAAGTTTCCTTGGTCCACATGCCTAATAATAATCCCTCCAAAAAAACCACAATAATAATATTGGTCATTTCAATCCATGACTGTTTGTGGGACACTGCTGTGCGTAATTGGCTCCCGCGTTTCGCCCACAAATATACTGGGACTCCTCAATTAACGTTGGGGATTTTTTTTGGAAAGTGCGATTTTAAGTAAAACAACGTATAGCGAAACCTAAATGACCATAAGCCCCAATGCTATCAATGGAGGTTCAGTACATTTCTGGTCTAAATTTCCTTACACTAATATTAAACAAACAACAAAAATACCACAGCACTATTATTGAAAATTAAAGTTTAATAAATATATAAATAAAATAAAAATACATTTAAGAGAACACTTACTGGAGATGGTTGATGTGGTCAGGCCCCTCTGGGGATCTGTACAAGAGGCAGGTAATCCTGCCCCTTCATCTGAGTGACTGCCCCTCCCACTCACTGACCACATCAACCATCTCCAGTAAGTGTTCTCTCAATTGTATTTATTATATTGTTTATATATTTACTAAACAACTAATATAAAATGTAATCAGCATATATCCCTTCAATTAATCAAATTTTCTAATTTTTTTTCTAACTATTTATTAACTCATCAACAACTTATAATGAAAACAACGTATATTGGGACATTGTCTAAAGAGGAGTACCAGTACAGTCAATTCACTTTACAGTATATTCTGTGAAGCGCTTTGAGACGTCGATAAGATGTGAAAAGTGCTATATCGAATGCAAGGATTATTATTATTATTACAGAATCCATTCGTTTGCGTGAGTGTACGGCAGATGTTTAAGTTGCATCACTGATATACATACAGTACCTAGCTGGCTGCAAGGTGATATCCTTGGCAACAGAACTGATTTAACCCTCTATTCTATGGTGGTTTGATAATAATAATAATACTTGCATTTTGATATAGCGCTTTTCAAGTCTTCTAAACATCTCAAAGCGCTTCACAGAATGTACTGTAAAGTGAATTGACTGTATAATTGTGGGCGAAATATGGCAGCCAATTGCACACAGCAGTATCCCACAAACAGTAGTGGATTGAGATGACCAATTTTATTATTGTGTTTATTCAGTTTATGGTAACAACAACAACAAATTACACTTATAGAGCGCCTTTCACGTCGGGAAGACGTCCCAAGGCGCTGCACAGGAGGCGTGTGACCCGAGCTGGGAGGGGAGTGTTTGGGAAGAGGTGAGACACGAAGGGGAGGTCGAAAAATTTGGGGTGGAACAAAAGGCACGGTCGAAGAGGAAAGTCTTCAAACCGGCCTTGAAAGACGAAAGGGAAGAAACGAGAAGGAGGGATTGGGGGATGGCATTCCATAGGGTGGGAGCGGAGAAACTGAAGGCCCGGCCTCCGATGGTGGGGCGGTTCGGGCCGGGGGCTTGGAGCAGGCCAAGTCCTGCTGAACGGAGGGTCCGGGTGGGCTTGTAGGGGGAGAGTAGATTGGTTAAATAGGGAGGGGCAAGGCCGTGTAAGGCCTTGAAGGTGAGGACGAAGATCTTGAACTCGATCCTCTGGAGAATGGGGAGCCAATGGAGACGGGCGAGGGTGGGGTTTATATGGTCGCGGAGGCGGGTGCGGGATAGTACACGGGCTGCAGAGTTTTGGTTGACCTGCAGCCTGTGAATGGAGGAACTGGGGAGGCCGACGAGGAGAGAGTTTCCGTAGTCCAGCCTCGAGGTGATGTATGCGTGCACAAGTGTTTCGGCAGCGTGGGGGGTAAGATAGTTGCGGAGCCTGGCAATGTTGCGCAGGTGGAAATAAGCGGTGCCGGTCAAGGCACGGATGTGGGGGAGGAAGGAGAGTTTTTGATCGAACGTGATGCCGAGGTTCCTGACTGGCTTTGTGAGGTGGAGAGTGCAGCCTTAGATGTTGAGGCTGGCAGCGCCCGATGTGCGGAGGCGCTGGCTTGAGCCGATCAGGAGGGCCTCGGTCTTACTCACGTTCAATTGCAGGAAGTTTTCCCTCGTCCAGGACTCGATGTCGGACAGACATGCTGTCAGAACATCGATGATCTGGGGGTTGAGGGTAATCCAGTTTCTGAACCAGGCGGGTCCATCGTACATCGTCCATTGTACTCGTTTACTGCTGATGAAAGCACATCCAGCCTGGCACTCTAGTGAAACTTGGGGGAAGACCTGATACTGGGAGAAGGAATTCTTCTCATTCAGCTCCTATTAACCCTGCACATTTCACAGGGCAATTTCCATGTGTTAAGCAGTATACATATGTGGATCTTTGTCTGATTTGGATGTCCTTCCTTAAGTATTGTGATGAGTTTCTGCATGTGTCAGGTACCCGACTGACTAAAAAGTAAAGAGGAGAGGGTAAAAGGTGACAGAAGGGCGGGTGAAAGATAGGTCGTAAGGTGGGCTTTAAAGGTGAGGAAGGAGGGTATGAAGCAGAGACAGCTGAGTAAAGGGTTCAGGAGACCAGGAGCCAAACACCAGCCTGATCCAAAACTGATCTGTTAAAAATTATGCCAAGTAAGTTATTTTATGCAATTGTATTGCTGTGAAATACGTATCCACATGTTATTTATCTCATTTTGGAAAAAATCATGTGCTATTCACACTTCTTCAGAAGTGGTGTCATAATTGTACCTTCTGAGCAAGAAGGCCCGTATGTCATCAAGTGTTTTGACATGTGGTAACATTGCACCTATTCATAGGACTCTTCAAGATGTAAACAGTTTATACAGTTTTATGTTAATTGTATATTTCACCAAATCGTTGTATCATTGCTAGTGTTAGTGCTATCAGTGCTAGTACCAAATCATTGTACCATTGCTAGTATACGTGTTTGTGTTTCCATCTAGAAGAGACGCCATCCGGATACTTTAAAAGGCCAAAATTGGATTCTTTGCAAAGCTGACTGTAAACGGCTAAACAGAAAAGCTTTAGAAATTGAAAAATTGTATGGAAGAGGATCAGTAACTGTAAGTACTAAATATGTTTGGCCTAAAATGGCTTCTTTATGAAGCTGGACAACTATAGATTTTTATCTAGGCTTCTGCTCACATCAGTTTAGAAAAGCAGGGGAAATTCAATGCAGAGAATTTTCTCTTTTTAAAAAAAAAGAATTCTGACAATGTGTCCGGATGGACCATGGTTGCAAACATCCAAATGCCCCAGATATATCACTAAATTGAAAACTGTAGAATGCCTTCAATCCTAGAGTCGATTGTGTTCTATTTGTATGCCATGTGTATTGTGTGCCATGTGTTATCCTATATCTCTATTGTTATGTTTTGCTGCTAATTTGCCTAGTACAGCACCACCAGCAGCAGGAGGAATGATGTGTTGTGAAATTCTACAGCTGTTAATTATATTTGAATTTCAGATTGTCCGTAAGAACGTCATACCTAAAGTTAATCAACAGAAAACTGCAGAACAGAGTAAGCAGAGTAAGTTACACAGACCTGAACAGTCTGTACTTTTGAGGCTTAGTAAAGAATATTGAAATAATTGTTTACAATCACTTTTTCATTTTTATAAATCTATTAGGTTCAGGTTGTAGATCAATGGGCAATCTTGATCTTGTTGGGATGCTCCCTAATTATAGGCAATTATCAGCATATTTGAGTTGTATTGTTTTTACCAATTTCCCCTCCACTTAATAGTGACTCGAACGCGGTTAATTTGTATGGCACCAGCCACAAGCTAGTGGCCTTTCTTTAGGTGTAGACCATTGAGGTTATTTGACTGTAGTCAACATCACAACAATTCCAGGTTGTGTCTTCCCTGGTAGTCATCCGTATGCTCCTCTGGCTGAAGAGCAGGCATCAGTGGGAACATTCCCATGGCACTGAGATGGATCGATTATTCTCTCAAAGCCACCCTTGGCTCATTCAGCTAAATCAGACGTCATCAGTAGTTTAGATTAGTTCTACAGTGGCTCTCCAAATATATCTGTCTTTCCCCCCTTTACATTTTCACTATTATTAAACCACCAATGTTTAACAGCAAGTGGTGGGGGGGGTTTATACATTTTTTAGTTTAGAAGTGGGTTTTTTTAGTTTAAAAGTGGTGTTTCAATCTCGTTTGTTAAGGTGATTATATGATTAGTGTTTCTTTTCAATATTTTCCCATTTAAAAAAAAGTCCATTGTAAACTTGCCATTCATAAACAATGCATGCTTGTGTATTTCAGCTGCTGTGGAGTTGAAGCCTGAAACACAAAACTCTGAAGCTACTTCAGGTGTGATTATTGACGTTAACAATTATTTAATATTTAATACTTTCCTCTTTACCCATGTCCCAAAAAAGATACATTGAAGTTGTTTGGTTACCTTTTAGATTTTCTTTTGACATGAAATCATGTAGTAAAGATGTTTTTGTGGGTTCCATTGTACTTTCGAGGTATAGGTTGCTGTGGATGACTCCTGAACCTTAAATTTATGTAACTTTTCTAACATTTGTTCAATTCTTACAGAACTAAACCAATTGTGTTGTCGTGTATATAAATTTAGAAGTTTTAATGCAGTAGAATGCTCCATGGCGTATACAAGGGGATCCTGTTTTAATAGTATTTTGTAGGGTCCGTCGATATGGCAATTTTCCGATTTAGATATATCAATGGGCTCATATCGAGATCTACAGATATATCGATATTTGAGGGGTTTCGTGCTGTGCATGCGCATTCGGAGGTGCGAGGTGCGCGCGCATTCAGGGCCTATCTCCTCAGGAGGTAAATATCTCTCTCTCTCTCTGTCTCTCACACTCACTCTCTCCATCTCTGTGTTTTTCTGTATGTGTCTCTGTGTCTCTCTCCTCTCTCACACACCCCCCATCTCTCTCTCTCTCTCTCTCTCTCTCTCTCTGTCTGTCTGTTTGTCTGTCTGTCTATTCTCACATCCCCCCGTCTCTCCCCCCACCCCGCCGTCTCTCTCTCCCCCCCATTCACCCCCCGCTGTCTCTCTCTCCCCCCTACCCCCCCCGCCGTCTCTCTCTCCCCCCCCCCACCCCCCCACCCGCCATCTCTCTCTCCCCCCCCACCCCCCCGCCATCTCTCTCTCCCCCCCACGCCCCCCGCCGTCACTCTCTCCCCCCCCCATCACCCCCCCGCCATCTCTCTCTCCCCCACTCCCCCCAGCCGTCTCCCCCACCCACCCCTTGCATACCTGTATATTGTATTCGAGGACTATGAATACAATATGGCGGCTTTGCACCTCGGTCTGTGCATTGTGTATAGAGATGAGCATTCTGGGTCGTGTAGTTCAGTGCGTGCGCAGCCCGATTTTTTTCGATATATCGACTTTTTTGATATATCGATATTTTTGAAATGGCTATATCGGCGTATCGATATGAAAATTATATCGGATATAACCGATATATCGATATATTGCCAGACCCTAGTATTTTGGATCAAAAATAAGTTAGACGGTGCAATAAAACGTCTGCATAAAATGGCCATTTAGTTCTGCTTCCAGGTTGTGAGGTCACTGCTAATGTTGGCATGGACTGATCGGCTTCCTTCCTGTATACACATCTGGTTTATTTTATGTTTTCACAAAAACTCGTATGGATCTGTGTTTCAGCTGCTGTTAAGCCTGTGGCAAAACCAGTGCATTCTGCAACCATTCCAGGTACAAATATTTTCCTGTAAAATGGCAATACTAATCCTTGGTATAGTAAACACGGAGAGCTGCATAAGGAGATCCTGAGATATATAGGAAGGGTTACTGGTTGCAAACTGAGTTTGCTTGTTTAGCTATGGCTCCATGAGATGTCTTATAAATGGCCTCTATAGCTACTTTTTAAATCGGAAGAATGGGAAGAGAGCCCAAGGGGGGTGGGAAACATAAAAGATGTCCAAAGACTCAGTCAAAGAGGTACCTTGATTGACCTTGAATGAGGGGAGGAAACTAATGATTTGGACAGACTCTGAAATGGAGTTTCAGAGAGCAGGGCAGAATGGTTGAAAGCCCACCTGCTGATGATGGAGTTGATAGGGTGGAGGACATGAATCACACTGCATTGCTCTTGATTGCAATGTGATGACCTTTACTGAACTTGTGCACATGAAGACTCTGGCGTGTACTCTCCTGATCCAGGCTCCGAATCCATCTGTCTTATCACCCCATCCTCGCCCTGCTCCACTGACTCACCATCCCCCAGGGAATAAAATTCAAGATCTTTGTCTGCTATCAAAGCGTTCCATGGCCTTGCTTCTCCCTACCTCTGACCTGCTAACCCAATACCAACTTGTGGTAACACTCCAATCCACAGTATCACGCAGGGTAGTGAATTTATGGAATTCGCTACCCCAAAGGGCTGTAGATGCTCGGTCCTTGAACATATTCAAGACTGAGATTGATAGATTTCTTGTGGATAAAGGGATTAAGGGATATGGAGGTAACAACAACAACAATTTAAACTTATAAAGCGCCTTTCACGTCGGGAGGACGTCCCAAGGCGCTGCACAGGAGGCGTGTGACCCGAGCTGGGAGGGGAGTGTTCGGGAAGGGGTGAAAAACGTAGGGGAGGTCGAAAAGTTCGGGAGGGAACAAAAGGCACGGTCGAAGAGGAAAGTCTTCAAACCGGCCTTGAAAGAGGAAAGTGAAGAAACAAGGCGGAGGGATTGGGGGATGGAATTCCATAGGGTAGGAGCGGAGAAACTGAAGGCCCGGCCTCCGATGGTGGGGCGGTTCGGGCGGGGAGCTTGATAAGGCGGGTAGGTGGAATTAGATTAGAAGATCAACCATGGTCTTATTAAATGGCGGGGCAGGCTTGAGGGGCCGAACGGCCTACTCCTGCTCCTAATTCTTATGTTATGTTCAATCTTTGCCTCGCACCCTTCCTTGCCTCCTTCCAAAGCTGTCTCAAGACACTCCCCTTCGACCGTGCCTTTGGCCATTTTCCCACTTTCACTGCCTTTCCCCTACATCCCTCTAGATTCCAACCCTCAGCTCGTGTATTGCTTCACTGTTCAGCACTTTGGAGTGCTGAGAGTACTTTTAGCTTGAGAGGCGCTAAAAATTCCAATTTATTGTTGTTGTTGTGCACATAAATTGTTTCTGGTTTGCATTTCAGCTGCTGTGAAGACTGAGCCCAAACCAGTGCACTATGAACCTACTGCAGGTACATTCACATTGACATTGTTTTCTTGTAAAATGGTGACATTAATTTATTTCAGAATGTAGAGACTTGTCAAAGTGTCTCAAAGTGCTTTGAGACAGACTGTGCTGGGGGTGAGAGCCCAAGGTGGGTGGGGGAGGGGAAAGTTGTGCAAGGCTCAGTCAAAGGCGTACGTTTGAGACAAACCTTGAATGAGGGGAGCAAATGATTTAGACAGACTCTGGAATGGAGTTCCAGAGAGCAGGGCAGAGTGGATGTGGTGGTGGAGGGTGGGAGACACTATATTGCTCTTGATTGCCATGTGATTGCCATGTGATTGCCATGTGGTTGCCATGTGGTTGCCATGTGGTTGCCATGTGGTTGCCATGTGGTTGCCATGTGATTGCTATGTGATTGCCATATGATTGCTATGTGATGACCTATACTGAACTTGTGCATGTAAAGAAAAGAACCTGGTTTACTGTGAAGCTCCACACAATTGAATAATCTGCCCACTATTTGGTTTCTCATTTAAAGAGTACCACTTGAACGAGAAGCTGTTAGCTGCTAATAACTGTAGCTTAGCGTAAACAAATGGATTCAGAACAAGTGAGAGGAAATTTAAAGGGCTAGAAAAAACCTGGTGTTCTGACAATAACGTTTTTCATGTCTTCTATACATCTCAAAGCGCTTCACAGAATATACTGTAAAGTGATTTGACTGTACCTGTATATTTGTGGGTGAAACGTGGCAGCCAATTGCGCACAGCAGTGTCCCACAAACAGTCGTGGATTGAATTGAAATGACCACTTTATTATTGGGGTTTTTTGAGGGACTCCTGGATTCCTGCCAGGAATCAAACTCGGTTCTCAGGCTTGCAAGGCCAGTGCTCTAACCACTGAGCTACAGAACTCCAGTGTGGAGGGGCTGGGGGAAGCACAGCAAGCTTGACTAATGAATGTAGAGGAGTGAGGCGAGAAAAGCTCAATGAAATAGGGAAATTACGCTAACACCCTGTCGATCTTCCCTAATCAAGCTGCTGATTATTCAGAACTCCCCAACTCATGCTGTCCTGCTCCAGGCTCCATGAAACCAGCACAAAAAAAAACACAATAATAAAATTGGTCATTTCAATCCACGACTGTGGGACACTGCTGTGCGCAATTGGCTGCCGCATTTCATCCACAAATATACAGTCAATTCACTTTACAGTATATTCTGTGAAGCGCTTTGAGACGTTGATAAGATGTGAAAAGCGCTATATCAAATGCAAGAATGATGATGATGATGATGATGATCCCCCAGGGGATAGAGTTCAAAATCCTCATCCTCTCCCAAAGCCTTCCATGACCTTACTCCTCTCTACCTCTGGGACCTGCTAAACACATACTGGTTTGTCTGCTCTCTCTGCTCGGCGGACTCTACTGCTCCACCATCGATGGTCGGGCCTTCGGTCTTCTTGCCTCCAGCTTTAGGAACCAACCCACACCCCCTTCGTCTCGCCCCCTCCCTTGCCTCCTTCAAAGCCTGTCTCAGGACCTTCTTCTTCAGCCGTTTCTTTGGTCGTCTTCCCACCTCCCCTACCCTTGCCTTCCACTCCTCTTGATTCCAACCTCCAACTCAGGTACAATTCCTTCACTGTCCAGGGCCTTGGGATATCCTTTCGACATGAAAGGCGCAACATGAATGCAATTTCATAGATAGATTCATAGAATTTTACGGCACAAAAGGAGGTCATTCGGCCCATCTAGTCTGTGCCGGCTCTTTGAAAAGAGCGATTCAATCCCACTGCCCTGCCCGCTCCCCATAGCCTAATAGACCTGTTCTCCCTAAATAAAGATCTAATTCCCTTTTAAAAGTTGTTATCGAATCAGCCTCCACCACCTTTTCAGGCAATGCATTCCAGATTCGAACAACTCGCTGAGTGAAAAAAATTCTCCTCAGCTCCCCTTTACTTCGCCTTGAAACTATTTTAAATCTGTGACCACGAGTCACAGATTCGCCCACGAGTGGAAATAGTTTTTCTCTATTTGCCCTGTCGAAACCCCTCATGATCTTATAAACCTCTAATAGGTCTCCCCTCAATCTTCTCTGCTCCAGAGAGAATAACCCTAGCCTATCTAGCCTCTCCTCATAGCTGAAGTCCCTCAATCCTGGCACCATCCTAGTAAATCTTCTTTGTACCCTTTCCAATGTCTTCACATCCTTTCTGTAGTGTGGTGACCAGAATTGAACACAGTATTCCAGCTGAGGCCTCACCAAAGTTTTATAGAGGTTAGTCAGCACTTCCTGACTTTTGTACTCTATACCCCTATTTATAAAGCCTAGTATCCCATATGCCTTCTTAACAGCCTTGTCTACCTGTCCTGCCACGTTCAACGAGTCACTAACACAAATCCCCAGGTCTCTCTGTTCCTTCACACCATTTAAAATTGTACTATCTAGCTTATATTGCCTCCCTTCATTTCTTCTCCCAAAATGCATCACCTCACACTTCTCTGCATTAAACTTCATCTGCCATGTGTCTGCCCACTTTACCAATTTGTCTATATCCTCTTGCAGATGGCTACTATCCTCCTCACTATTTACTATTCTCCCTAACTTAGTGTCATCTGCAAACTTGGAAACTGTACTCCCTACACCCAAGTCCAGATCATTGATGTAGATTACAAAGAGCAATGGTCCCAAAACCGATCCCTGTGGCACACCACTGCTCACTTCCCTCCAATCTGAAAAACAGCCGCTCACTACAACTCTCTGCTTTCTGTCTCGCAGCCAGTTGTGGATCCACTCTGCCACTGTCCCTTTTACGCCGTGGACCTTTAATTTCCTAATAAGTCTCTCATGTGGCACTTTGTCAAATGCCTTTTGAAAGTCCATGTAAACTACATCAACTGTGCTACCATTATCCACCCATTTGTTGTAGTTGTTCACATAAACTGTTACTGGTCTGTATTTTAGATGCTGTGAAGCCTGAGCCAAAACCAGCGGACTCTGAACCCATTCCAGGTACATTCACAATTACATTGTTTTCATGTAAAATGGTGACTGATAAGAACATGAGAATAAGGAGCAGGAGTAGGCCATTCGGCCCCTCAAACCTGCCCCGCCATTCAAAAAGATCATGGCTATTCTAATCTAACCCCACCTATCTGCCTTTTCCCCATATCCCTTTTTCCATATGAAATATGTCAATTTTTCTTATGTTCAAGGACTGAGCATCTACAGCCTTTTGGGTAGAGACTTTCTAAATTCACTACCCTCTGAGTGAAGATGTTTTTCCTTAACTCAGTGCGCAAAGGCTGACCCCTAATCTTAAGACTATGACCCCTAGTTATAGTTTCTCCAACCAGGGGAAACAGTCTCCCACTGTCTACTCTGTCATGACCCTTAATAATCTTATAGCTGATGTATTTCAGAATGTAGATAGATACCTGTCACATATGTAAAATGCATTTCATGTCAAGAGGATGTCTCAAAGTGCTCAACACCGTGTTGGGGGTGAGAACCCAAGCGGGATGAGGGAGGGGAAAGATGTCCAAATGCTCAATCAAAGAGTTATGTTTGAATGAATGGGGGTGCGGCTACCAATGATGATGTGGAGGGACTGGGGGAAGCACTGCAGGCTTGACTAAGGAAAGTAGAGGAGTGAGGTGTGAGAAGCTCACTGAGATAGGGAAATTATGTTAACACCTGCTTGTTGGTCTTCCCTAAACAAGTAGCAGATTGTTCAGAACTCTGCAGCTTGTGTTGTCCTGCTTGAGGCTCCGTAAACCCATCACTGCCACCCTCGCCCGGCTCTACTGACTCCCTATCCCCCAGAGGAGAGTTCAAAATTCTTGTCCTTGCTAAAAAAAAGCCTGCATGGTTTCGCTTCTCCCTACCTCTGTGATCTGTTAATCCCATACCAGCCTGTCTGCTCTCTCCAATCAGCGGACTGTTCCACGTCCCCGTCCTGTCTGCCCCCACCATTGGCAGTCGGACCTTCAGCCTTTCTGCCCCCAGCATTAGGAACTCCAAAGTCCCTTCACTTCCCCCTCCCTTGTCTCCTTCAAGGCTCGTCTCAAAACCTTCCTTTTCGACCATGTTATTGGTCATCTTGCCTCGTCTACAGGCCTTGCCCTCCAACCCTCTTAATTACAACTGCCAACTTGGATAAATTCCTTCACTGTCCAGCACCTTGGGACATCCTTGCGACGTGAATAGCACTACACAAGTTGCTGTTCTTACAAACTCTTATGGTCTATTTCAGCTGCTGTGAAGCCTGAGCCGACACCAATGCACTCTGAGCCAATTCCAGGTACGTTCACAATGACATTGTTTTCTGTAAAATAGTGACTCTGATGTATTTCAGAATGTAGATACTTGTCAGATATGTAAAAACTTGCGTTTCACATTGGGAGGATTATTTCAAATGCTTAACATCGCACCTGGGGAGAGAGCCCAAGGGGCGTGGGGGGGGGGGGGACGGGGAGGGGAAAGATGTCCAAAGGCTCAGTCAAAGAGGTGCTTTGAATGAAGTGGGTGGCTACCAATGATAGTGTGGATGAGGGTGGGGGACGCACAGCAGGCTCAACTAGGGAAAGTAGAGGAGTGAGATCTGAGAAGCTCATCGGGATAATATATAAACAATAATAATAATTCTTGCATTTGCGCCTTATCAGGTCTTTGAGGCATCTCAAAGCGCTTCACAGAATATAGTGCAAAACTAATTGTGCACAGCAGTGTTCCACAAACAGTTGTGGATTGACTCACCAAATTATTATTTTTTTTGCTGAAGGGATCATTAACCCCAGAAAAGCAATCCGCCAATCAACTAACAACTAAGTTCATACTAACTGCGAGGTAAACAGAGACATGTGGAGTAAGAAAATTTGCTCACTGTTTCTCCTTGCCCGGGAATTGAACCCAGGTCCTCTTACTTGTGAGGCCTCTAACCTCTGCGCTACAGGACTCACACAGATAAATTAGTGAAGCTAGCCAGATAGGGAAATTATGCTTACACCCTGCCCTGCACCCATCCTGTTTCCAACCACCAGCTTGGGTACAATCCCATCACTGTCCAGCATTTTGGGATGTCCAGTCAACATGAGATGTGTGGTACAAATGTAATTTATTTGTGTTGTTGTGGCTCCATACAGAACCTAATTGTAGATTTTTCTTTACACAGTTCGAGTAGTTACTCGCAAGTTTTCGGCTTCAAAAATTCTAGAAAAACAAATCAATAGTTATGATGTCAAAGAACGAATAATTGGTATGTTCCTTTTTGTACAGTTCGTGGTGATTTTAAAAACAAAATGAGTTTTCAAATGAGTTTCTATATGGTAAATATGTATTTGGACTAAAACCCAGCAGAGTGTGCTCCATAAACTACTGGTGTATTACAAATCTTGGAAAATCAAGTGGAGTGGAGGTGTTAAAGGCTTCTGTAAAATAGATACTTTAACCATTGTCTTGTCAATGAAAATTGTCTTCCAGGTCCTGAGATCCCTGCTAATATCAACCCAGACCTGATTAGTTTCCAGAGGCCAGACAATCAGCTATGCTGGTTGTTATGAGTGTTTCTTCAAAACGCTCATTGGAACATTTTCATTAGTCTGTGCTTGAAATGGTCCTCACTTCCTGGAACTGCAGAACAACAGGACATTTGCATTAAAAATAAACTTGCTACTCACTGGAAAAAGTCAGAGAAATTAAAATTGCAGTAACAGTTTTTGTTTTGTGATTTGGTTTATTTTCACTCTTGTTTTATGTTGTTCACATGAACGCTTATGGGTCTGTATTTCAGCCGCTGTGAAGCCTGAGAAACCAGTGGACTCTGAACCCATTCCAGGTACATTCATTCACAGTAACATTGTTTTTCTGTAAAATGGAGACACTGATGCATTTCAGGATGTAGACACGTGACAAATATGTGAAACATGTATCATATGATACTATACATTGAATAATACGAATTAGCTCTGATTTCCTATAAAACTCCTGTGGTTATAATGGTAGGAGATCCAGAGCCATCTAGGAATGGTCGCTGAGTTTGTTTATTTTAGATATGGCTGTATGATGTCCTCCCGATGTGAAAGGCGCTCTATAAATGTAATTTTGTTGTTGTATGAGAGGTAGACTGTATCCTTGTGGGATGAGATATATTTGCCAGGATTCTTCCCCTTGCAATACAAATTACATTTCTGAAGCACGGGGAGGATGTCTCAAAGTGCTCAACACTGCGTTGGGGGTGAGAGCCCCAGGAGAGTGGGGGAGGGGAAAATATGTCCAAAGGCTTAGTCAAAGAGGTACCATGGAGGCAGATTTTGAATGACGGGGAGGAGAAAACTATTTGGACAGATTCTGGGATGGAGCTTCAGTCTGCTTCCACCCAGTATTTAGACTCGAGTTTAAAGAATAACACTTGAATAATTCGAGAAGCTACTAGCCTGCTCATAATTATATTGATTAGCATAATCAAATGGATTCAGAACAAGTGGGAGGAAATTTAAAGGACTAGAAAAAACTCAGGGTTACTACAATAACTTGGTTTATATAGCACTGGTCATGTAGGATAATGTCTCAGAGCTCTTCACATTGGTGGGGTTGGGTGCTGAGCGAGAGGAAGTAGAGATGACCACAGGCACATTAAAGAAGCAGGCTTTAAGGTCGCATTTAAAGAAATAGAGCAGCGGTGAGGCAGATAGTTAGTGAGGTAATTCTAGAGATTAAATGGCATAATGACTGAAGGGTTGGTAGTGGTGGCGTGGAAGGGGTGGGTGAAGCACAGCAGGCCCCAATTAGAGGAGTGGGAGGTGAAGAAGATCAGAGAGATAGTGAGATGCTATTCCATACTGTATCTAATTGTGCATTTTTCATTCCACAGTTCCAATGGTTACTGCCAAGTCTTCTGGATCAGAAATTCTAGACAAACAGATCATTAGTTTAAATGTCAAGGAACCAATAATTGGTGAGTACCTTTCCTTTTGTGGTATGAATTTGTAACTCTTCCACAGAAGTCCATCCTCCAGTTTGTCAGCTTGAGGGGTGGTAGCACTCTCATATCTGAGTCAGAAGAATGTGGGTTCAAGTCCCATGCCACAACTCGCTTTATTGATGGAGTGCTGGAGGGTGTATTGCATTGTCGGAGGTGCATCCTTCGGATGAGATAATAATAATCTTCGCATTTGATATGTTAAACCGAACTCCCGTCTGCCTGTTCAACAGGATCAGATCTCATGGCACTATTCAAAAAGGGGAAGGATTTTTTTCCTGTGCCAACGATTACCCAAATAAAATCGGTCACTTTCTCAAAGAAAATAAGTCATTCATTACATGGCTGTTTGTGGGACATTGCTGTGCACAAATATGCTGCTGCGTTTGGCAAATACAGTCACTATATTTCGCATTAAATGCTTTGAGACATCCTTCTGACCTGATAAGATTCTAAACCAAATGCAAGATTATTTTTGTCAACATAAAACCACCCGTCTGATGGTAGTTGCTGAATATTTACTGTATAGGGCTCTGGTGAGACTGCACCTAGAGTATCGTGTGCAGTTTTGGTCTCCTTATTTAAAAAAGGACATACTTGCCTTAGAGGGGGTGCAGCGTAGATTCACTAGGTTAGTTCCTGGGATGAGGGGACTGACCTATGAGGATAGGTGGAATAAACTAGGGCTGTATTCTCTAGAGTACAGAAGAATTAGGGGGGATCTTATTGAAACATGTAAGATTCTTAAACGGCTAGATAAAGTAGACACTGAGGGACTGTTTCCCCTGGTAGGAGAATCTATAACCAGGGGTCACAGTCTTAAAATTAAGGGTCAGCCTTTTAGAACAGAGTTGAGGAAACATTTCACTCAGAGGGTAATGAATTTACCCTCTGAGTCTACCCCAGAAGGCTGTAGATGCTCAGTCCTTGAACATTTTCAAGGCTGAGACTGATAGATTTTTGAAAAATGGAGGGATTAGGGGATATGGGGATAGGGCAGGTAATCAGAGTTAGATGAGAAGATCAACCATGATCATATTGAATGGCGGAGCAGGCTCGAAGGGCCGAATGGCCTACTCCTGCTCCTAATTCTTATGTTCTTATTTTGGTCATCTTCAGATTCCTGTATTGTCAGACAATTATGTGGTTAGCTCTGCAGCCTCTTCTCAAATATAAAGCCTATGTTTTAGTGTGGAAGATAAAACCCACCTTTTTTGTATTATAGTATTTGAATTTCCTTCACATTATTACCTCGAATTCAGATTGTTTGTTTGGTCATTTTATAGGTGCTTGAAGATTACAGAATAATAAATGTATATTTCTTTGTGCAGGGTTGGATTTTGTGGTTGAATACCATTATCTGGGACAAACGGAAACAATGTACTTTTGCGAACTGTGCAATTTTGAATTGCCATTGAGATGTATTGTATCACATCTCTATGGAATGAAACACAGAATTGGTTATGTGGTAAGTACAGTAGAAGCCCATTTATCAGTGACTCAATGAACCGGCACTTCCGTATAACCATCAAGCCCCCCAAAAAGTCCCCATTCGATAAACCGGAACTTATCCGGAACAATAGCGGTGGAGCATTTGTGAGTCATTGTCGCGCAGGTGCAGTATTTTGGTTTGCCACTAGGAGAGTCTAGGGTTATCGGCTTGCCTCTGGTAAGGCTTTAAAGTCACACTGCCGTTTTTTTCACCCGCTTGGCGTCCTCCATTTTAAAAAGAATCGCTGGGCTATAAATCTCAACCAGTAAAGGTGAGAAGTGGTGGGTTTTCAACAGCGCGTTGCCTGAATATCCGGCAGGTGTTTTGGTCCTGCGGGTGCCGGATAACCGGGCTTTTACTATATGAATGCCCTCCTCCCCAATGTTTTATTTGACTTCACCTTGACTAATTATGCATATTTGTCATTTTGAGGCCATAATTAAAAATTGTTTGTACTGAGTTCAATGAATACTTCCAATTACACCTGGGGAGCTGGCAGCATCAGCATCCATGGCTGCAAACTCCATCTAATGAGGCCAGTCAGGAACCTGGGTGTCTTGTTTGACCCTGAACATGCCATCAACCTGCCCATCCCCTCTGTTTAGTGGGCTCCGGTCTCCTCCCCCCCTGACCTGCCGCTGGGCTTTCAGCCTCTCTGCCCCCACACTCTGGAACTCCATCCCACAGTCCCTTTGCCTCACTTCCTCCCTTTCCTCCTTCAAGGCCGGACTCAAGACGCTCCTTTTTGATTGTGCCTTCAGCTGCCTTCCCGACTCTCTCTCCCTCCCCTCTCCCCCACCCTGCCCATCTCCTATGCTCAGGACACGACCCCTGACTGTTCAGTGCCTTGGGACGTCCTCCCATGTGAAAGGCACTCTACGGATGTAATTTTGTTGTTGTTGTTCTATCCTTTTTAAGAGCGTGACATTTTTAATGCAATTTTCCAATCTTTTCTTCATAAGACAGAGGAAGGCAGGGGAATGAGGCAGGATGTTCTTAGGGAATCGTGGCTAAAGCACAGCCACTGATGATTGGTTGAGGGATATGCAGAAAGCCCTAACTAAGCAAAGGGGGCGGGTAGAGAAGTGGGATGTGATTCATTTTTAGTTTATTTAAAATCCTTTAAAGTCCAATTACAAAGAACATCTCTGATAAAGCTTTCAGTGAGGGGGATTGTGACTTATGACTGTAGGCCTTTTAAAATATAATGCATAAATCCATTGTGTTTGCATTTTATTTTTCAGAAACAGAGGCATCCAGATTTATTGAAATTAGGTTCAGCAAAACACAAATTTATCATCAAGGAAAATATTTCAGAGATCGAAAAGAGAGATGGAAGAGGCAGCGTGAGGGTAAGGCAATACAAGTGCTTATTATTGGAAACCATGGAAATCTATTTTATTTTACCATCAAAACAACAAAATTACACTTGTATAGCACCTTTCACATCAGGAGGACGTCCCAAGTCCCTGGACAGTCGTATAACAGCATACAACAGCAAATTTACAAGTAAACTCATTAACATAAACCTTTAAAGGTTTCATTGTTCTGCACAAATTGACCGCCTTGTTCACCCACATTGTCTTGTGACTTTGAATATCTTGTGACTGAGCACTTTGGGATGTCCTTTCACCGTGAAAGGCACTATGCCAAATTTATTATTATTAATAAGTAACAATAACTTGTATTTATATAGTACGTTTCACACAGGTTAGTAACCCAGAGCATTTGACAGGTAATGTGTGCAGCAGTGTTAAACTTCAGAAAGAGAAGGGGAATGAGAAAAGAACATTTGTTTTACTGATACAGTGAAAGCAGGTTTAATTGAATCATATTTCAGAACAGATTTGATTCAATTAAGACAATGAAGTTTCTAAAATTATTTCATCTGAATTGCAGATTGTCCATGGTCAAATTCAGCATGAATACAATGAGAAAAGCACTGCTGTGAAGAGACCTGCTGCTGACTGTAAGCTACTGGCGTTCATTACTTCTGTTTTAGATAGTAAATGGCTAATCTGCCTGACACAGTGACTCTCTGAGTCAGAGAGTGCGTTTAAGTCCTGTTCGGACATGGAATCACATAGTCTATGGTGACAATCCAGTGCAGTGCTGGGGGTATGTTCCATTGTCGGATGAGGCGTTAAACCGAGGTCTACCTGTTCAGGTGGATGTTAAAGATCTTCTGGCACTATTCCAAAAGAGAAGTGAGTTTCTCTTGGTGTTCTGGCCAACAATCCCTCAAATAAAATTGGTTAATCACTCTGGCGGGTTGTGGAACATTGTTGTGCGCATTGGCTGCAATGTTTTGCCCAGAAAATACAGTCAATCCACTATACAAGTATATCTTGTGAAGCACTTTGAGACATCTCAGCGAGCTGATGAAAGCACTATTATCAAATGCAAGTACAGTGGCATTTGCCGAAACTACAATTAGAATGTAATCCTTGTTTAAATATTACTGTATTTATCAAACTTGTATGATGTTTTTTTTATTTTTATGCAAAGGATTGGTTTTGGACAATGATGTGTTATTTATTTCAGCAATTAAGCAACCTGATGCTAAGGTTCCACGACAGAGCTCCATCACTGATAAACCAAACCAGAGCTCCAAAGATGAAACGGTTCAACGTTTAACTTCTGATTCTAAAACGAAAAAATGTAAAAGCAGCTGTTCAAAATGTCTTAGCAAATTGAAATACTCCAAAGGTATGCTACTATGATTTAATATTCCTACCCCCATGTTTGTTTAAATGTGCCGTGGACACTTCATTTCAGATTTAAAATGAGAATCGTTGGTACAGATTTTTAGGAGCTGGGTGTATCTCCTTTGTCTTAAATTCACAACTCAGCTTTTTTTCACCCACCTCTTTCCCACACTTTTTGTGGTCTGTGAATAAGTCCAAGGAAAAATAATGTTTTTTCTTGATATTGCTGTTGACATTAATTCAACTCTAAATGCAATGATGGTCTGAGATTATTTACAGCGCAACACTCGGAATATAGAGTCCTGTGAGTTTGAGTAGCAATGCTGAAATATCTTCCCTATTGATATACTGTATTTAGAAAACTCATTTTCCAAGATGGCCAAATTTATTTTAATAGAAGTTTCAGAATTTGTCTTGTTCACTCCTCCATGCCTCCTATTCCAACTATCCAAATTACTGCCAATTCAATCTCTATTGAATATTCAATAACATGTTACCTTCATTAGGAATTCTGATGTAATTTGGCAGGCAAATTTGACCAATTTAAGAATCCCAGCTGTGAAGGCTAGGTCTCATCTTGAGAGTAACTTATTATGTTTTGTTGTGACAGCCAAATTAATTATGCCTGAATGCATTCACTGATTATTTTCACTGACTTGTTAACCTAATGTGGTCTTTACATTTTCCTTTAGTGTAATGAATAGATTTGTTTTAAATACATTTTAAAAATATTTCATTGTCGTTGACTGGAGTTGTGATTTTCTTTGGTTATAAATGCCAATTTTAGTGTGATAATTCAGAATACGTGACCCTTTTATTTTTACAAAATAAAAACTGGAAAACTGCACTATGGGGAAAATAATAGGTTAGCTTCATCTTGTTTTAATTTCTATTAACCTAGACAGACATAAAGCAGTGGCAAGTTGCTCCAAGCAAATCTTTTTGCCTGAATAAAAATTGTATCTGTTAAAGTGGCCGTTCATGGTGCTGCATTTAAACACACTTTATTGTCGATAAATTCCTATGTCATAATAGATTAAATATCTTTATTGAAACGGAATGCTTATTTTACATTAATGTTCAGATTCCAGAGGTTCACCCCGAGCTTCCTCGAGTAGCAGACATGAGAGTGATCGATTGGAAAGGTCCAGTTCCTATGATAGAGCTGGAACAAGTTCAAGGCATAGTTACTCCTCCAGAGGTACTTGCTTTACACCCAAGATTTGGTCAAATTGAGGGGAGATAATCCTCAAAAACCTGTCAGGACACTGTATTTTCAAGTATTTTCTTTATCTGTTGTAAATTTAACCAATAGCTCTGAGCAAATTGAAGCAAAAGCTTTTGTAACGATATGATTAGAAATAAACTCACTGCAGAAGTATTAACTTTGTCGTCATGTTGTTCAGTGAGCAGCTCATCCACAGCATATTAACTCTTATTTTGTTTGGAATAGGTAAACGTATTGAATCGAATAGATCCTCAAAGAGGAAACAAAGTGAAAGCAGAAGCGAGAGAGACCGAGACAGATATGCAGACCGATATATATCGAGAAGGCATAGCAGATGGGAATCTGAACACTATTACAGAAGAAAGGATACATCAAGGTAATGCAGTGTGCTGTATAAGCAATAATCTTTTACTCAACTGTAAGGCATTACTCAAACTCACTCCTCGGTGGTCTCCCCAGCTCCTCTATTCAAAAGATCCAACGCATTCAGAACTCTGCCGCCGGTATACTGACCTGGACCAGACTCCATACACACATCTCACCAGTTGTGGCCTGGCTCCACTGGTTCCCTCACCAAATGCATCGACTTCAAGATCTCACACTCGTGTTCAAATGGCTTCACTCCCTGACATCTCCCGACCTCTCTGACCTCTTCACTCCCCAATTCATCACCTGGTCCCTCCGCTCGATTGGCATCAGCCTCCTCGTCCCTTGCATCCTCTGTCCCACCATCGGAAGTCATCGTTCAGTCACTACACCACAACAAATTGCATTTATAGAGCGCCTTTCACATCGGGAGGACGTCCCAAGGCTGAACAATCAGGTCGGGACTTGAGCATGGGGGAGGGGCAGGGTAGGGTGGGTGGGGAGGAAGAGAGGTGGGATGGCGACAGATGGCATGATCGAACAGGACGGTCTTGAAACCAGCCTTGAAGGAGACGAGTGCGGAAGCGAAGTGAAGGGACCGGGGGCTGGAGTTCCCAAAACTTCCTGAAACTCTGGAATCCCTTTATCTTGTCCCCACTCCCCTTCACGATCCGCTAAATGAGAGATGCTAATTCCTGAGTATATTAACTTTGAGTCAAAATTGGTGGGTTCAAATCCCATGTTGGAACTTGGAACTCATATAGTCCAAGCTGCCACTCCAGTGAAGTGCTGGGCTGTGCTGCATTGTTGGAGATGCCATCCTTCAGATGAGACATTAAATCCCACCTTTGAAAATTGATGGAGCGAGAGAGAGAAGTAAATTATGAAAAATCCCTTGAAAAGAGCAAGAATTTTCGCTTGAGAGCGTGAGGTACAAAAAGGTTAACATCAAACAAATGTTATCAAGCAGTACTAGTGCTGGATTGTATCAAATACGATATGCACACAGTACATGTAGCTTGTTTGAAATTTTGAATTCATTGATTTAATGCCCAATGATGATGAGAGTATGGTTTGCTAGAAATTGTGTTTGTCATGTCGTGTATAAATTCCGATGTTGATGCAGTATTTTACAACAACATCAACAACTTGCACTTGTTTTAGTGATGCCTTCAGTATAAAAATGCATTTGTCTTTTAGTTGGAGCTATCGAGATGATCGCAGATCTACCAGCAGTTACAGTATATCTGACAATGATGGCAGCACATCTGACAGTGATCGCAGGTCTTACAGCAATCACAGATCTGACTGTGGCCGCAGGTCTGATAGTGACAGCACGTCTAACACAGATTGCAAATATGAAGATGAAGAAAGGGTAAGTGATAATAAGGGTGTTTGCGGTGTTCAGCTTTTCAAAACCATATACGTAAATCCGGAAGAGTCCGGCGATATATCAGTTATATCCGATATAATTTTCATATCGATATGCCAATATCGGAATTTTTAAAATATCGATATATTGAAAAATTCAATATATTGCAAAAAATCGATATATCGCAAATATCGATATATCATTTCCAACGATATATCAATATATCGGTAAAATGCGGAGTTTTTCAACTTATCTTGTTGATATCCGAATGTGCGCGCACACCAGAATACGCATGCGCATGCGCAGGACAAAAAAACCCTGTGATATTGATACATCGATATATTGCTATATTGATGTATCGATATATCGCGATCTCGGTATAATGATATGGGCAAACCGATATATCGATATCAGAAAATTTCCATATCGACGGACCCTAAAATCCGGATTTAATTTTCCAACACTTTAAGAATATTGTTTGTACTTTAAATGTTGTGATTAAATAGAGGATTAAATCCTTTTCTTTATTAAAAGTACAGGAACCACAACATTGTATTTCTTAACCTTTGCAGTATGTAGTGGGAACCTGTGGCTTTGTAATTACAAAGTCCACATTGATGAAGTTGAGTTCCAAGCAGTGAGGTGGTTTATGTTTAAAAAGGGGGAAACGGTGGGAGGAGGGGTTCAGGGCTACACTGAGCGGTTACTGAGCGTCCTGGAGGTGAATCAGTGTTATGATGGGCACATGTATTGACCAATCCGTTCACAGGAGATCCTGAATTCAGGAGTTGATATTGAGTAAACATGTGGCATTAGATTTCTAGAACATCAAGATGACTGTCACATCACAAGTTGCCCTGTATAGGTCCTCTCACCACACTGAACTCAGGGGTCCATTGAGTAGCTGCTGAGGGAACTCTGAAGCTTGGGACGACAGCATTACTTGCATTCTAAGTTTGTGAACAGACACTGGTATTCAGGGCTTGGTACTGTATTGTTTAGTACACAGAGAGGTAAGTGGGTACAGGAGTGAGTCAGGGCTCAAACCTTTGGCTTGTTGGATGTCAATATACTAATAATTGACCATTCTCATGGAGAGAGGAAAACTGATTGGCTACAGAATGCTAGAATCTAGTCTTGCCTTTGTAGTGGTTCATGAGCTTGTTGAGGCAGCAGTACTGTACACCAGGGCGCCCCAGCATGGTTCATCAATACCATTTGAAAGGGCGGACCAGTCACTAGGAGCAGGGATTCTTCTCAATCAGCTCCTGTTAACCCTGCTTGTTACCTTATCCAGTGAGTAAATTGGTCCTGGTTTGACAGAAAGCTGTATTTGTATTTGTGTATTACCGTGCCAGTCTAATTGTGGCCTGGCTTGTATTGATTTGTTGGATACTGTATATTAACCAACCAGTTCTGTTAAGAAATTATTTCATTATTTCCAGCAAAGTCATTATGATCCCGAGGACAACATAAAAGAAGAGTTTTTAGATTATTTGGTGAGTACAGATGTTTTAAATTAATATAATAATCCTTATATTTGGTATAGCTGAGGATATCTCAAAATGCTCACTGTACTGGAAGGTGCAGTGGCTGTTTCTGTGGGTAAATGCAGCAGCAATGTACGCTCAGCAAAGTCCTCGAAACAGCCAATAATATAGAAATGCATAGCAAAATGGAACAATTAAGAACATGAATATTTAAAAATTGAACTTTTAATTAAATGGAGCATTTTTTGTAAAAGTTTAAAGATAGTCATTTTCATTTATGCAATAATACAATTGGGAAAAATAACAACATGTGACTTTCAAATCAGCCTTTAAACACCTCGAGAACTTGTCCTGGGAGCTGTTTGTGTCAAACATTTAAAGAGTCCATGAGAATGTTCCTTCTCACACAAAGTCAATGAATGCACAGAGCTGCAAAAAAAAAAAAAAACTTAAAATATTGCAAAGATGGACCTGGTTTATTTCACCTCAGATCTTTAAAGGGCCTAAGACATCATTTTGAACTACCTAAATGCAGAGCTGTGAAGTCCTGTAGCTCAGTGGTTAGAGTACTCGTCTTTGCAAGCGAGAGACCTAGGTTCAAATCCAGGCAGAGCAAAACCGTGGCCAAGTTTCCTTACTCTGATAATAATGCCTTGAAAAAAAACAATAATAAGTTGGTCATTTCAGTCCACGACTGTTTGTGGGACACTGCTGTGCGCAATTGGCTGCCATGTTTCACCCACAAGCATACAGTCAATTCACTTACAGTATATTATATTCTGTGAAGTGCTTTGAGACGTCTAGAAGACGTGAAAAGCCTTGTATTAAATGCAAGGATTGTTATTATTATCAAGTTGTTTAATGGAATGCAATTTCTACATATACATTGTAATTTCTCATGCATTGTATTTCAGAAACATTTTCACGTCATCAGTGATGTTGATGCCAAGGAGGTGCAGGCTCTTATGTATAAACTCAGCAATGGATTGGTGGAATATCATCAAAACCTCCAGAAAATGAAGGTACAGTTAAAGAAAAATGTTTCCCCCAATTCATTCATGTGGCCTTCTTTTATCCCCCACCCCCTCTCTAATTCTGTTTGCTTATTCCTCCTCACTGAAAAGCAGTAGCTAATGTTGGGGGCTGCTTTATGAGTGAGGCAACCCCTTGGCTAAATGGTAATTTCACACATGAGCTTTGACTCTATCAATGAACACACAGTTCTACCTAGGAACTCCTCTTTCCGAAGCAGGAGGCACAGACTAAATGTAACATTACAGTATTTCATGATAGTTCAGATTAGCTTGATCTGTATTGCAGTGTCTATTATGATATGCATGCAACCATTGAGCTGTAAAGTCAATTGAGATATCATTTGCAAGCATTTGTTTTGCTTATCGTTCCCTTCTGAAAATGTGTAGATGGTCTACGGTCTCAAAACATATTTCCTACTCTCTCTACGTTCCATTGTAGGCAGCCTATTTTGTTAGTCTTGTCAATGTTACTGTTTGCTAGCTGTTGTGTGTCAGCCTGGCTCAGCTAGTAGCACTCTCCCTCCTTTCAGTCAGGATATTTTGGGTTCAATAGCCAGTCTAGGCTGACGCTGTACTGGGGGAGTTTAAAAACTGCCTGTTCAGATGGATTTTAAAGATCCCATGACACGATTTGAAAAGAGGTAGTTTCTTTGGGTATTCTGCCCAACCATCCGTAAAGAAAATCGTGCATTAATTCCACAGCTATTTGTAGGTCAGTGCCCTGTGCAAATGAGTTTGCCAACAAAAACAGGGCCACTAGACTGTACCCCGTGAAATGCTTTGAGACTAGACTAAATGCAAAAATTATTACTTCTCTTTCCTTATTATTGTAACTCTGTGGTTAGAGCGCTCACCTTCCAAACGAGAACCCTAGGTTCAATTCCAGGCAGGGCAAAACATTGGGCAAGTTTCCTTACTCCACACGCCTGATAATAATCCCGAATATATATATATTTTTAATTGGTCATTTTGAATCCACGATTGTTTGTGGGATTGCTGTGCGCAATTGTCTGCCGTATTTCACCTATAAATATAGTAAATTCACTTTACAGTATACTTTTCACGCTTTGAAACGTCTAAAAGATGTGAGAAGCACTGTATCAAATGCAAGGATTATTATTATTATTATTATGCTCTTTAATGAAGTTGATACGTTTATATAGTCTTTGCTGCATCCGGTTTTGACACCATTTGCTTTGCTTCATCTAGAATTCTGTAGAGAAATCAATCGGAGCTTCACAGACTAGTGCAGGTAATTTATGTTCAAAATGCATGTGAATTCTTTGTTTAATTCTGTACATTTAATACTGGTTTATGTGTTTCAAACTGGCTTATTCTGCCTTAAGTGTCATTTATAAATATGTGGCTCTTGAAAGTGAGTGTCCGTGAGCCATTTAACAATAGGGAGCTGAGCTAAGGTTCCCTTTATTTGCCCTTCACACGCACTTGCCTCCGACAGATGTCAGGGATGTGGAGTGAAGCCTGTCTGATTTTATTCTCTCTAAATGAGGCGCTTCAGTGAGATTAACAGATTACACCATGTACTTCAGGACAGGAGTTGGTCCTACAATTGAATGCTTTTATAGGATATTCTGTGAAGCATTTTGAGACATTTCAACGACGTGATAAGGTGCTATATCAAATGCAAGGATTATTATTATTGCCTATCTGAGAGAATCCCTATATCCAACCTGACTTCAGTTAGGAACAGTCCAAGGTTGATGGTGGACAGCCTGGGCCATCAGTGAGACTTTAACTTTTGTTTTAAACCCCGAGAGCCAAGTGTGATTATAATTGAATGCAATCGGACACCTGTATACATTTCCAAAGCTAATAACATTTCCATTTGATTGCAACACACTGAGACCAGGACGCAAGTCAGAGCAGTGAGAATCTGTGCCTACACGGATCGTATTTCAGCCAGAATTTTTTTGGGCCCAATTCCATACATCTCTAGAATTTCCATGTGCAGATGGGATGCATGGAACTCTTGGTTTGATTTGGATATTCTTAAGCATGGGTTTGTGCATCTGTCAAGACACCTGACTAACCAAACAAAACTGTGAAGAGGGAACTGGCAATTTGTGGGGCTGAAGGAATACAAGAAGGAATGTTAATGTGTGTCGGGGAAAGGGAGGAGGTCAGTAACTGTGGGGCAAACTGGGAGAGATGATGGCTAGCTGTATAGTGTATTTTGGACAGTAACCTGATTTCCAGACGTTTTTCTTAATTACAGTATGACAGGTCCCAATTTGTGTGCATGTAAATAGGAAACAGATTAACAATTTGAAAGTTATTTTTATCTCTGTATATTTTTAACATGTTGTCTTTAATATCTTTGTAAACTTGATGAATGTGGCTAGATTCTTGTCGTAGCCCCTCTGACCTACTTACATTCCAGTATCCATCACTTTTCCCCAGTTGGCTCCGGCTTCCGCACATCCCTCATCCCTTCCGCTTCACCATCCACTAAACCTCAAAACTATGGAACTCTGCTTCAATCCCTCCTCCTTGCCCACCTTCAGATTACACCTGAAGACCTTTCTCTTTGCAGTGCCAGTGCTCCCCTCCCCTCTCTCACAGCTGTTAAACTCTGCCGGTTAAGTGATCCAAGATGACACCTTGTGTGAAGGGTGTTATGTAAATGCAAGTTATTGAATGTTTTATAATCTTAATATTGCAGATGCTACTGTAGTGCAAAATGCTGATGGGTCAAATTCACTAAATTCTCATAACATCCTGACCCCAAACGTGCTCAAGTCTTTCCACAATATGGATGTGAGAGCGATTACTGCTACCCTCACCAGGATGGCTGATAATAATCCAGCATTTGAAGGTAAATCATTTTCTTTTTTTTAATCTCTACTTCTTGATGGCCTATTGTGTAATTAAAGGATAGGAAATGTTTGCATGTAACAGTCAAACTTCCTTTTTAAATGAAAAGTGAAGTGACTTTTTAAATGAGGAATTTATCATTGTACATTGCCAAACATCATATGTACATTGTGCTGCTTTGTTTTTTTCTTGGGGTTCTGTTCAGCTTCATAATATAACATCCTTCATGTAGGTAATGCCTTGGGAATGCTTAAATCCAATGAGCTAATACAATCAATGTTCTCATGATTATACTAGGGTCCGTCGATATGGAAAATTTTCCGATTAGCTATATCGATGGGCTCATATCGAGATATACCGAAATATCGATATTTTCAGTTTTTTCGTAGTGCGCGCGCATCCCAGGTGCGCTCGCATTCGGGGCCTATCTTCTCAGGAGGTAAATATCTTTCTCTCTCTGTGTCTCTCACTCTCTCCATCTCTGTGTTTTTCTGTCTGTGTCTCTCTAGGTCTCTCTCCCTCTCTCCTCTCTCACATCCCCCCCATCTCTATCTATCTGTATATTATCACATCCACCCCGTCTCTCCCCCCACCCCCCCCCCGCCGTCCCTCTCTCGCACCCCCCACCCCCGTCGTCTCTCTCCCCCACCACCCCCCCAGCCGTCTCTCTCTCCCTCCCCCCCCAGCCGTCTCTCTCCCCCTCCCCCCAGCCGTCTCTCTCCCCCTCTCCTCCCCCCCCCCGCCGTCTCTCTCCCCCTCCCCCCAGCCGTCTCTCTCCCCCTCTCCTCCCCCCCTCCAGCCATCTCTCCCCCTCCCCCCAGCCGTCTCTCTCCCACTCTCCTCCCCAGCCGTCTCTCTCCCACCCCCAGCCGTCTATCTCCCCCTCCCCCCAGCCATCTCTCTCCCCCTCACCCCGCACCCCCAGCTGTCTCTCTCTCCCCCCACCCATTGCATACCTGTATATTGTATTCGAGGACTGTGAATACAATATGGCAGCTTTGCACCTCGGTCTGTGCATTGTGTATAGAGATGAGCATTCTGGGTCTTGTAGTGCAGTGTGCTCGCATCCCGATTTTTTACCTCGATATACTGTTTTTTCGATATATCGATATTTTTCAAATGTCTATATCGGCATATCGATATGAAAATTATATCGGGTTATATCGATATATCGCCGGACCCTAGATTATACTAGACTGCTGCAATTTAGGGAAATCCGCATTTAAAAAATATGACTGTATTATGGATGTAGATGAAATCTAATCAATCCACTGTTGTCTTCTATATAGGTATAAGGATTTCAACCTTGGTGACTGTGCTATTTAAGACTGGTCTGCTCAGGAAACCACGAAAAAAACATCAAAAGTGATCTTTTCAGCTGTTCATCTGCATAATATTTGGATACGTTGAGCAATAGCCATGAGATTCAGTAACTGTTCTCCTGTAATCCTGTTTTTTATGGTGAGATGTGAAAGAAAATTTATTTTGTGCAATACACACTGTTGTAATGTCTGTTTAGATTTATGTTTAGACTTGAAAGAAGACTAAACTTGCAAAGATCGCTATAGTGTACTTTTAATTTTATCTAAAACAATGCAGTTAAAGTTAACAGGCATTTATAATATAATTTTTTACTGTAAGGCGAGTGAGTAACAAGATACAATATTTGATATGACTGGCGCTGTGTTTTCTGGAAATGCTGCAAGATTTAATAGTAAATGGTGCCAACTTGCATTGGTCTGAATACTAACCAAGAAGAAAATGTGCAACTGATAAATAGCTGCATCTGTTTAAAAACTTCCACTGGCTGCAAAACAATGTTTAATTAACATGAGGAGCAAATAATGGTGTGGGTAAATAACTTTCTTGAAGACTAGCATTTTTGTTGTAAATGTTGATGTACATTCTCAATTAAATCTGTAAATTTCTAAAACCTTGGTTATACCTCCTGACTATGTACCAGTCACTGTTTAGTCAGTCAATTGCTTGCAATTCTATAATTTAATGTGAATATTACAAGATTAAATGAGAGAGAGATTTGTACAGAAGGACAACCCAAAGTGCATGACTTATTTGGGGCTGGAATTCCTCTTGCTTGGTATGTAATTCGTAGCCATTTATGATGCAATTAAAGAAGCATTTTAAATTACAATTCATATTTGCTCAATGTTCTCATTGAAATTAAAGGATGCCAAACTTAAAATAAATCCATCATCCCATGTTATTTTGATTAGTGTGGGGGGGGGGAAGTTTTAGCTTTGCAGACATATGCTCAGTGGTTAGAGTTTTCGCCTTAAAAGCGTGAGACCTGTTTGAATTCAGGCAAATTTCCTTGATCCGCACGTCTAATCCCTCAAAAGAAAATTGGGTCATTTCAATCCACGACTGTTTGTGGGATACTGCTGTGCGTTGTCAAGGCTGAGACTGATAGATTTTTGAAAAATAGAGGGATTAGGGGATAGGGCAGGTAATCAAAGTTAGGTGAGAAGATCAGCCATGATCTTATTGAATGGCGGAGCAGGCTCGAAGGGCCGAATGGCCTACTCCTGCTCCTAATTCTGGTGTTTTTATATGTAATTGGCTGCCGCGTTTCGGCCACAATTCACTTCACAGTATATTCCGAGACGCTAGGGAACGGCGATATGGGAATTTTCCGGATATGGATATATCGGTTTGCTCATACCCACTTATACCGATCTATCGAGTTTTTTATACTGTGCATGCGCGTGCATTCGAAGTCGCGCGCGCATTTATGGTGCGCGCGCAGTCGCGGTGCACGCACATTTCGAAATGCGTGCTCTAGGCCCAGAAAGTTTGTAATGTTGGTGTCAAGGTCTGTTGAATTATACAATGTTGTTTGCTAGGTTAAGATATACCAGTCAGTTTCCCTTCCCTTCTCATTCCCTCTCTCCTTCCTTCTCTCCTCTCTCTCCCTACCTCCCCCCTCTCCCCTTCTGTCCCTCCCTCCGCTCTCTCCTTCTCTCCCAACTTTCCCCCTCTCCTTCTCTCCCTCCTCTCCTCTCTCCCTCCTTTCCCCTCTCCTTCTCTCCCTCCTTTCCCCTCTCCTTCTCTCCCTCCCCCTCCTCCCTGTCTCCTCTCCCTCCTTTCCCCCTCTCCTTCTCTCCCTTCCTCCCCTCTCTCCTCTCCCTCCTTTCCCCTCGCTCCTTCTCTCCCTCCTTTCCCCCTCTCATTCTCTCCATCCCTCTCCTTCTCTCCCTCCTTTCTCCTCGCTCCTTCTCTCCCTCCTTTCATCCTCTCCTTCTCTCCCTCCCTCTTCTCTCTTCCTCTCTCCTTCTCTCCCAACATTCCCCCTCTCCTTCTCTCCCTCCCCTCTCTCCTCTCCCTCCTTTCCCCCTCTCCTTCTCTCCCTCCCCTCTCTCCTTCTCTCCCTCCTTTCCCCCTCTCCTTCTCTCCCTCCATCTCTAAACACAAAATAAACCCAAGCGTCTCAACAAGCGCCATTGGCAAGCTCTCCTTTGCTATGCAAAAAGTGACAGCGTTCGTGATACTTTGCCACTTTTTGTCCCCTCTCTGGTACAATGTTCTCCTCTTAAATAAAGCAGGAATTGTTTGAGCTGCACTGGCCCCACTACCTGTCGCTTTCTCCGAAGCGCTGGTTCGACTTCCTGCTGTTGTCGACAATGATTTCGCTCTGAGGGCAGCGTGCTGGGCGGGGTGGTGCTGCTTAATGTGATGTCGCAGGTTGCTCGTGCTCGAATCAGATGTCTTAACCAAGACCTTGCAAACTGTACATCTATACACACCATTACTGACTGCATTGTTTTCAAAGTAGTCCCATACGGGGCTTCTTTTCCCCATGATGAGAAAGGTAAATTTTCAAACTACAATTTTCAGCGATGCGACTTTGTTAAGACGCCACGACTCACGTCGAGTATACACAGTAAAGTGTGCGCGCGCATCGGATGTGCGCGCCCGTTAATTGTGCGCGCGCACCGAATGTACGCGCATTCCATGCTCTAGGTCTAGGAGGTTGCAATGCCGGCGACAAGGTAAGCTGGAAAAGATCGCATTACACTGATAATACCAACAATATTGATATATTGCCAGGAACGATATTAAAAATATAACGATATATATTTTTTAAATCGAATTTAGCGATATAACGATATTTTTAGAATCACCATATCGGCATACCGATCTGAAAATCATATCGGGTTTTACCGATATACCGATATATCGCTGTTCCCTACGAGACGCGCTTTGAGGCGTCTAGAAGACGTGTAAAGCGCTGCATCAAAATACAAGGATTATTATTATTATTGTAATTATGCCTTAACCTTCAATTGGGACTTGTGAAACAAGTTTATTAGGACTGGAGATGCTGAACAGTCAGCTTCAATCCACTCTCATCCATTGTCTTTGGACTTCATCCTTATCTTGTCTGTAAGAGAGGTAAGTATCCACTGCTGAAGCTCTGCACCTCCAATTGTTCAATGGGTGCCTGGAAAAATGCAACCCTAAGCCTCTGTCCTCTGGTTCTGCTGTCTCAGTGCATTTTTAAACATATTGTTCTTGGTTCACTTTTTCAATGCCATTTAACATCTCGCCATCTGTACCTCTGTAAATAAAGTTATCCAATACATCAGCCACATGGGGCAAATTGGAAATCCAAATTTGGTGGAAATGTATTTGAATTAGTCACTAAAAAATTAGTTATAAACACCATAAACTGGCATGTGATTGCAGTATTCACATTTGCACAGCATGTACATTTACTAAAATAGAAGTAAAAAGTTTTTGTAGTTTTGTGTGCTTCCTTGGTTGCTGCTAAAATGGTGTGTAACACGGGTGAAAAATGCCAGTTTTCAGCGAGTGCCACTTTCAACAATATTGTATGGAGAGAGCAGTCAAACGTGGTCAGCTCAACCACTCGGAATAACCGCTTTGATTAGCAGAACAAGCCCAGCCAATAAAACCAACAATTACGATCTGGAATAGGGTGTGAGCATCTCTATTTTCCTTTCATGAGAAGACTGCAAAGTTTCACACTAAATAGTGGTAGATGTTTTAAATATAACAATATTCCTTGCATTTAATATCACACTTTTCACATCTGCTAGGTACAGTAAAATCTCGCTAACCTGGCCCGGTTGGGGACACTCAACTCCCGGATTTCAGAGTTTGCCGGTATTTAGAACCTACCCCATGAAACATAATTTGGTTTTAAATTCAAGTTTCAAATGATTTGCTTGAAAACCTGTTTAATGATGATGTGGTTTAGAACTCATTGTGATGTAGTGTAGCTAGAGTGGGGAGGATAAAGGTTAAAATAATTAAAGTTAAAAGGCTGCAAAGATGACTTGAAATAAAACACACAATATCTTGCATTTAAACAGTGCACTTTAAAAGTGTAGTATCCTGAAGCGCTTATTATGATCATCAAGTGAATCAGGGTTTCTAATGATGGGGGTCAGGGATGCTGTCACTTGAAGGTTAGAAACTCTTCTTGGGAGCTTGTTATGTTTGGGAATTATTAGGCTCCATCAATATATGAGCAATGGGCTAATGGCCAGTGTGTTCAACAGGCGTAAAAGGCTTGAGAGATGCAATGCATCCTTGGAAGATTAAGTTTCTGGGTGAAAGTTTCACACGGTACTAAGGGTGTAAAAGAATGATTGGATGAACTAGCCACATGGTCACTTGCCATTTTAATTTTCCTTCCCACTCCCACTGTGGCATCTCCAGTGATGGCACCTCCAGTGCTGGTCTCCTATGCTGTTCGAACAAAGCAAGTCCACTTCTCGCCTCAACATTGATTTCAATGAACACATCCCCTGGTTACAACAACACAATTACTTGTACAGCACCTTTCACATCAGGAGGACATCCAAAACTGGTAGACAGTCATTAGACAAAACTGTTCATTTTATTATCTCCCCCCACCCCCATTGCCCTGTGTCTTGCACCATCAACACCTCTAATCATTATTTTCTGTCCTCCCATCTAAAAATGTTTACGTCTTTCTTTCCTCACCCCCTTCTCTGCACTTTATAATTTGCCCCTTCCAACATCCCCCCTTTCTGATGAAAGCTCAAAACTGAAATGTTAACTAAATTTTCCTCTCCCTGGATGATGCCTGACCTCCTGCGTATCCCCAGCAACTTCTGTTTATACTTGGACTGAATTGCAGTATGGGGAGGTTGAGCTAAGTTCAGGAGTTAGGGATCAGTGATAGATCTAGCACCACTAACACCACTCAGGTTTTGAGACCTCCCCAGAAGAAGTTTAACATGCAAAAATCATCTTGACTATGTTTTCCAGGAGGTTATGATATATTGGGGCTCAGTTGTGTGTAGAATTTAAGGCTGCATGATTTATTTATGTTTAGTTAAACTCAATACTGTTGAAGTAATTTTAAAAGTATTGCTTGTGTGCTGAAGTGTTTTTTGCGTACCTATGCTGCATTCAGGAAAGTTATTGTTTACTAAATGAGTAGATAATTTTCAGCCAATGGAAAAAAATGTTTGGCCCCAATTTCCTAAATGACTGGTGGACGCGGGAAAAAAGGTATAAAACATTTTAAAATTAGAGAGAAAGATTTAATAAAAGTAGCAATTCATTAGCACAATGCAGAACTTAAAAAAAAAGTTGGATTATAGAGCCAACAATCATTTTTCAGACCTGCAACAAACTGATTAAATAGCAGAAAGGAAGAATTACAAAAGAAAGTAGCTCCTTCCCCCAGTTTCATAGGTCTGAAGCGATTGGAATTACCACCCTCTTGGTAATTCTTGAGGCCCTCTCGGTGGTCTGTCAAAATCTCTTGGTGGTGGACCAGACAAACGAACATCAGATCCTTGAGAATATCTTGGTCGTGGTCCAGGCAGTGGAACATTGGCTCTGTGAGAAGGTCTTGGTCCTGGCCCACAGAAAGGAGCACTGGATCTTTGAGAACCAGGTGGAGCTTCACCAAACATGTGAGATTCATATTTATCCGGTATCTCATCCAGAGGTCTCTTGTCGTAGGTCTGAATAAAAATAAAGCGTTGCACACGACATTCTAAAAATAATAATACAGTAAAAGCCCGTTTATCTGCCACCCGCGGACCTGGCCAATGCCGGCTAAAGCGCCTGCCGGATATTCGGGCGGCCCACGGCCGAAAACCCACCACCAAAAAATTTAAGTTCTTTTAACACACACCATACACACCAGACTAAATAATAACAGATAATAACAGAACATTGTATTGGAACTTATTGTTAAAACTACTCTCTTGTGCTTCTCACCTTTACCGGTTGAGGTTTACAGTCCAGCGATTCTTTTTTAAATGGAGGACGCCAAGTGAGTCAAAAAAACAGCAGCGCGATTTTAAAGTCGCGCAACTTTACTAGCGGCAAACCGATAGCCCTACTAGCGACAAACCAAAATACTGCACCTGCGCGACAATGTGGGTTATCGGCTAGCGTTATCTGCTTGCCGCTAGTATGACTTTAAAGTCATATATGCTCTGTTTTTTTCACCCGCTTGGCGTGCTCCATTTTAAAAAGAATTGCTGGACTATAAACTTCAACTGCAGCACCATGGCTTCAAGCGCAGCGTCTACCACCAAAGGCAAAAAGCGCAAGAAAGTAGTTTTTAATAATAAGTACCAATGCAATATTCTGGTATTATATTATTATTGATGCATTTACAAATGCTCCACCGCTACTGTTCCAGATAAGTTCCGGTTTATCAAACGGGGACTTTTTTTTTCAGCGTGCCAGATATACAGAAGTGCCAGTTCATTGAGTCATGGATAAACGGGCTTCTACTATATTTTATTAGAGTACTAGAAAGGTTAGTAACTATTTATAGGGCAACGTGGCAGTTAGTTTGTGCACTGCAATATCCCACAAAAAGGCATGAATTGAATGACCAATGTTTTGGGGGGAATGGTCAGGACATCGGGAGAAACTCCTCTTTTAGAATACAGCACCCCCTGGCTTACCAGCCTTCGGATATCTGAAATGCATATTTAGCTATACACAAATTCTGGATTCCCGGAGTGAAAAGAGAAGAACGTTTATCCTGACAACAACAACTTGGATTTATACAGCACCCTCCCCTCCAGATTGCGTTTCAGAGCGCTTCATAATAGCAGAGCCCGACATCCTGAACATTATCCTCAGATAAAATTGGTCATCTAAGTAAGATTAAATCGTAGCCAGAATATTTCCATATAAAACCAAGTCCAGCACTTACTAATCCACTTATTGTCTTTAGGCGATATTCCATCAGTCCATCAGTGAGACTCTGTGTAACTTTTAGGGCAAAGCTGGCATCACGGTCATTCATTATTTGAAAATGTTGCTGAAAATGTAATGCAGAAGTTCATGTTTTCACAGGCCCACAAACAATCACTTAAAAAATTGTAACCTTGCTAGATCGCAAAAATCCTAAATATTATAGCACTGGTATACATGTTCCTACATTTGAACTCACACGTGAATGTTAAGCGATTTTACACACAATTAGACAAGTGGCAATACCACAAAATGAATGGCAATTCACCAATTATTTTATTAATCTCCAGCAAAAGCACTGAATAAAAAACAAATCCTTAAACAACCTTTCCTTCTTCCAAGTGAAAATATTGCATTTTAGCAGGAAGCATTCTGCATCACCTACTGCTCAACAACTTTCTACTTTGCTCTTTTATCAAACATTAAAAATATTCATACTCACCAAATACTCAAAAAGTTCCTGGTTTAAATAGGCAGATTTGGAGGAACTCTCTGACTGGTAGGGTTCAAACTGTAATCCCAAGAGAATGAAAACTGAGTAATTCAAGAATCAAACAGATTAAAATATAACTTTGGACAGCAAAGTGACCATGATGACTACACATTAAGTATCATGCACATATTCTTTCAAAAATTGAACAGTAAAATTACACTTCACAATACAAATTTCTATTTAATATGGACAACAGTCAACCCAAATTTTGGTAAGTTTCCTCATGTTTTGCAGTTATGCTGCTTATTTGCTTTTTTGTGTAACTGTTGTATGAATTTATAACAGTATAAAATATAAATCCTACATATATAGTATCCTACAGTACAGTATCCTACCTCATTCTGCATCCAACGATCATCAATATCAGAACCTTTGCTGTAAGCATCTTGGCGGCTCCTATATAATAATAACATACATTGTTGGAATCCCAAACTTAGTAGGTTTAGGCAAATAACAAATTTGTTCAGAAAAATCACCTGTAAATTAGCATACCTTGAAATATTCCAAACAATAAATCGATTACATCGAAACGGTGTAAGATAAGACAGCATTAAATAAGGCAAAACTGGGCTATATTGCTAAATCAGTTGATCTTAGATTCCCCAGACATCATACTCAGGCTGTATAGTGCTTTGGTGAATCTGCACCCGGATTCTAGTCACCGTGACAAAAAAGAGCTACGGACCCTAGAGGCAGTTGCAAAGGAGAGCAAAAAGGAAGACAAGGATATCAGAGAAATGAGCTTTAGCAACAACTAAGACAGTCTAAAGCTCTTCAGTCTTGAGGGAAGATGCCCCAGAGGACTTTATGGAAAGTATTACTTTACATAGGATTGAAAAGGTATACTTCCCCCGCCCCAAATACTTAAAATTATACTGTACCAATACAGTTGAACAAGAGGATCAACGTTGCACAGGACAATTTTAGGGCAGATACCTATAAGTTTTCTTTATCCGGAGTGGATTAAAAACTATAACAGGAAAGGTGGTTGAGTCCAGAACACAGGGCTGATTTAAATGTTTTTTAAAAAGCAGCTTGATGCTGTGATAGCAGGATGAGATCAGATGGGTTGAAGAGCTGTCTTCATATGAACTAATCTTGTGATCTTCAGTGGCTTGAGGATGACAGAATCATATATATCTTGGATGGTGGGAATAAAGGAATCTAGTGATTCAGATTCACATGATTCTGAAGGTAGCAGCACAGCTGGACAACGCCATAAATTATGCAAATGGCTTTGTCTTGAAGAATACAAAAGTAATGTAAATCTTGGTGGGATGGGGAGTATTGTAGCATTGGAGAAAGTACAGCACAGATTTAACAATGTTACCAAGGATGATTGGATACAGCCATCAAGAAAGATTGAACAGGATGGAGGTTTTTTTCTCTACAGCTGAGATATGATTTAAAGGTGACCTGATAGAGGCGAGAAGGATTATGAAAGGATTCTATTAGCTGAATACCCATGGGCGGTTTCCATTTATGGATAAGTCGTAAACAAGAGGGCATATCTGTAAGATAGCTAATAGTATAAGATCTAAAAGGGAGTTTAGCAGGATAGTCTTCACTCAAGAGGACGATGGGATTTGAATTCACTGTCAGAAGCTATAGTTGAAGCAAAAAGCTTGATGCATATGTGAGGGAGAAGGGAAAACAAGGTTTTAGGAAAGGGGAATAGGAAGAATGGGGCTTGCTTGGCGTACAAACACCAGAGTACATTAGGTGTATCCAAACAAACTATTACTATATCAGTCCATGTAATTCTATGTAAAATATTGGTAGGGTTTCTCCTGCTGTCCTGGCCAACAATCCACTAAATAAAGTTAATCATTCATCTTGTGGCTGTTTGTGGGGCTATTGTGCTGTTCTACAAATACAGGTAAACCTCTATTTAGGACAGGGTTGCGTTCCTGAAAAACTGTATGTATATATCGAAACATCCTAAATTGAAATGTGATTTCCCATGCAGTCCCATTATATAACCAGAAATGCGTTCTTTTCACAAAATTTTCAGACCTTAAACCCACTAAATAACACACAAAACCACACAACATAACACACAAATTAACACACATAGGCAAGAATGGGTACTTGGGGTAATTGTACAGTATTGTTCTTTAATATTGGCAAACTTTAGTACAGTACACTTCTGGCAAACTTTAATACTGGCAGTGTGACGGATGGGAAGTAGAAGCCTCCCCCTGTGAGGAGGCTTCTTCTTCCTCATGGGGCGGTGATTCCACTATAGTACCACAAGGTCGGAAGGAAGAATCTAATGTTGACTGCCGTGCTCGTTTCTGCTTTTCTCTATAGAGCTACTTGTAACAGCTCATGGTATCATCAACTATTCTCTTCACTTTCTGGCTGTGGTCACGGTTGGGGTCATTTTTAGTGAGGACTTCAAGCGCATGCTCAACACTACTGAAGACGTCAGACAATTGCACGGTAGTCAGCTGATGCGGGGCAGCATTCCCACCCAGTAGAAGCGTCAGACGATCTTTGGCTGCTTTAAAGCCTGGCACACACTTCTCTTCCATTGAAATAAAAGTTCTTGCGGGCATACACTTCCAGACGAGGCCAGTCTCGTCAACATTAAAGACCTGCTGAGGTGTATACCGCCTTCATCAATTATCTTCTTAAACTCAGCAGGATATTCTTGTGCAGCAACAGTGTCAGCACTTGCAACTTCCCCACTCATCTTTATGTTGTGGAGCCCATAGCTTCTTTTAAACCTTTGAAGCCACCCTCTGCTAGCACTGAAAAATGGTGCCGTCGAGCCTTCTCCTTCCTGATCATTTAACTCCCTAAACAATTATTTTGCCTTCTCTTGGATAACCAGGGTGTTGAGTGGTATATTACACCGGTTCTGATCCTCAATCCAGACACTCAGCATTCTTTCCATGTTTTCCATCACATCACTCCTATGTTTTGCTAATCTGCTTGCACCTGTAACACACCTTGAACTTGCCAGTATATTGTCCTTATTCTGTTTTATAGTAGCCACCGTTGATCTAGTTAGCCCTAAAGCCTTCCCCTCGTCTGTACTTTTTTTAAAAACCAGAATCGATGCGCTTTATCACCTCCAATTTGGTAAAGTGATGACTTTGCGGGGTTTCTGGCCACGAGTGGTATCACCACTGCTTATTTCACTTACTGCTCTCTTCCCCGACATGGTATAAATGTGTTAGAGGCTGTAAATCGCTCGAAGTCACTCGGGAATGTTAGGAAATTACTGTAATACTGACATGGCACGGTGTCACTTCAAAATCAGCTGGCTTTTAAACAATGACATAGTGACATGCTATTGGCAGTTCCAACGCTTGGATACACTCACTACATCAGGTGCGAGAGCGATTTACTCGGGAATACACTGTGGACTGCGCGTATGGACAAAAAGGACGCGCCAAATGTGACTGTGATATTCAAAATATGTACTGCGCATGCACAAAAAAAAGATCGTTAAAACGAATCCTAGTTTCCTATACCAATCAAAAGGTGTTAAAAAATTATGGTCCTTCAATCAAAACGTCCTAAATAGAAGCTTAGCTGTATTCAATTGCTCCACTTCTCAATAGTAGATTCTGTGAAATGCTTTGGGATATCTTTTGCAGGGCTACAACACCAACTTGCATTTATATAGCACCCATCATTCTGGGCGGAGTCTCAGAGCGCTTAACAATGATGGAGCCCAGGGCCAAGCCAAGGGGATGATTAGTGCGACTATCAGTGTGGTCGAAGAGAAACATGTACGAGTTAAGAGTGGGCAAACAAGACTAGTTGGTAGCGACACAATGGATCAAATGGCCTGTTTCTGTGCTGTAAGATTCTATGATCCTCCCAACATGACTGTTGGGAGGATCATAGGATCATAAATCAGATGCAAGGATTATTATGAAATAATCAACCTTGAAGGGTATGTCAACTAAACCCAAATTAGTTTTCATCCTTGTCTGCTCAGATATTTGAGATGGCTCAAAGAATTGATAAGGCGTTATATCAAATGCAAGGATTGTTAATTATTCTGCATAGTGGAAGCCACTTAAACAGGAAACACTGAGACTGGCCATGCGGTCCATCAAAAGGCATCTGAGGTTAACTGAAGTTCTTCCTGCCCAGGCAAAGGAGTGACGGCACATCCTACCCACCCACTGCCAGTCCCTGTGGACAGGAAGGGGACCAATTCATTGTCTGAAGTGACAGACAACCTGGAGACTTGTGAATGGATGCACACTCCATCCAGTCGCAAGCAGCAAAAACAATAATAAAATTGGATATTTCAATCCACAAAGTTTCTGGATGCTGCACAATTGGCTGCCGCATTTCGCCCACAAGTATACAGTCAATTCACTTTACACTATATTCTGTGAAAAGCGCTATATCAAGTGCAAGTATTATTATTAATCAATTGCAATTTGATTCCTCCCAATCCCTCCCTCATTTCTTCCCTGTTCCTCTGCCCCCCTCACTGAATGATAGCCCAGAGCTGCTTGTGAAAGGCTAGAGTCCACTATTAATCTCCCATTTCCGACCCTGAGCCACTCGAGATAGAGACAACCAGCATAGCATTTTGTCTGGATTAACCTGCGTATTTAAAATAGCTAAGAGTAGAAACTAATTGGCAGATGTTTTGTCTGATTTGCCCGGTGTCCGGTTTAAGTGGCTTCCACTGTGTTTCACAGAGCAATGTTCAGGATATGCAATGCTGATTTTTCCCAGTAACACAAGAGATATCACTCTAAATACCTTCATGGCTCAGGAACAACTACGCAGAAAGGTCAATGTTGATTTAAGCACCACACTGGCTAATTCACATTATTAGAGATAACTTCGGAAACTCATTTTCCAAGTTTTCCGTGCGGAAAATTTTCTTCAACTGATCTGAGATTTTAATTTGCCCCAACTGTTGGAATTACCTCGGCAGCTCTTCTCTCCAGTATTCATCCCGGGCATCTCGTCTATCATCGTAATGCCAATCCATGTGAAAGTTTCCTTCAGATCTGCTAGACTTCCCCCAATCATTTCGCAAAGTTTCATCAAATGACCTGAAATCTGTATAGAAATTACATTGTTAAAGATCTCGTTGGGAAGATTTACATCCAATTCAAATTCAGCCTCATCCAAAATACATGCAGTTGAACTCAGTTACAACAGGGTAGTTGGGGTCCATACAATCCCAACCTACCTATTAAATGCTAGTCAGCACTTCCTGCTTCACTGCTCAAGTGCAAAGTCATAGTTTATTTCCCGCACTAAAGGATGACAAGACATATATCAAGCCCGTACGCAGGGGGGGTGCGACGGGTGCATACGCACCCCCCCAAATTATAAAAGGTCCACATTTTCCGGGGTAGATAATTGTATTTTTTATCAAATTTAAATACCAAGTAAATTTATTGAACATTTGAGTAACAATCAGTTCTTCAAAACTATGTATAAATTATAAACACACATCTTTGAATGTTTTAGTATTAATATAAAATTATCGAGTCGCACACCAGAATCGGCGTCTACCCCAAAACATACCGCGTCGATAGACCAGTCCAGTCCAATCACGAGTCTGTGACTCGTGATTGGATAAACATAGGCGCGCGCCAAGACTCAAATCCTCGTTTGGAAATCATCCCGGAAACAGCCACAAAGGTAGCACCACTACTGGAAGTTAAATCATCTTTTCATCTGATCACTGTAAGTAAAAATTACTCAAGTTTTGAGAGGTGTGACTGTAATGCTAGCAAACAATGACAACATATTTACAAGCTTCTGAGAAATTAAAGCTTTTGAGAACCCAACAAAAAAGTTGTGTGTGGACAGGAATGCCTATCTTTAAAAAAAATACTCATGGACGTAGACCTATGCTTTAGCACCTATTCCACGTGGTGTGTCAATCGGAAATCATCCCGTATACAGTCACTACATAAAAAGGTAGCAACACTTTGTGGAAGCTGAAATCGTATTTTAATCTGATAAATGTAAGTAAAAATGACTTAAGTTTTGATAGGCGTGTTTCTGAAATATCATGTTTCTTGTTTTGTCTTGATTATCACATTTGATTTATATTATTAAAGATGTATTCCTGTCATTAAAAATTGCTTTTAGAGACGTCCACTGGCATGCAAAAAACATATGACCGCAAAGATAAACAGTGCGACTTTATTTCACATTCAGTTTTGTACCCAGAGTGAAAAAACAACAATGTCGCACGAATTTGGCATAAAAATAGTTTCACCGTCATCCGATCGAGCGAACTCGGGCATTGACAACCACACTTCTCCACTGATCCCTTCTCTCCATGCAGCCTGACAACTCCCGCCTGCCAATACCCGAATCGCGCTCCAGAGTATCGATGTAGGTTAGGGTCGGTCTACCTCGTGTTCTGTGACCGTGCAATGGTTCCCATAGGATAGTAGCACTATGGACAGTTTCCTCCCGGCTTCCCCAGCTATGTCCGCTAAACCTAAGATGCCTCTGCGGTAATGTCTGTGATACCAGTGTGGTAGTGTACCATATAGCTCACTATTTGTCAGATGCTGTCGCCAGTAAACGTTCAGGGCGTCTCTTAGAAGCCTGGTATATACCTCACGAGTCACCTAATCTCCTGGTCGAGGTTTGCCTAAGTGTCCAGCATTCTGCTCCGTATAGGAGCGACTTTCAGCCCTCGCATTAATGCACATTCATTATAATATGGAAATCGATATTGGTAGAGCGGTCGACGTATTGGCTTCAAAGCGACCGAGGCGTCTCGAATACGGAACGCTATTGAATAATTAATTTCCCCTCCCTTATTTTTTCAAGTATTTTTTCGTCAGGTCAGTATTGCTTGATGGGTCACTGCCTTTCATTTTGATTCTAAATAAAGAAATAAAAACTAACTACACTATTGCTCACAGTTCAACGATATTTTCAGGATAATGCTGATAACAGGCTTGTAACACGTGTGAACTGTTTGACACTGATTTTCAGTTTCTGTATATTTTCTTGTCTTTTATAAAATTTGCTTTGCTGGAATATCTGAGCACATCATTCATACTTTACTCTTACATTATTGTTCATTACAGTCCGAAAGAAATTTAGTCTTAGGATAACAATGCAGAACAACTTATTAATTACCGTCAATCTGTAGTTTATGATAATTTTCTCTATACGCATACATTTATCAAGCATTCATCATTGTACTGTGTTAATTGGATTGTAATTTACTTTATCGTTCGCATTCCTTACATCATCGAGTCAACAATCGTGTTTGCTTTTATCGGCGAACACATTCTACCTTCCCAATTAGATACGGACTACCGGGGAAAATAAAAAACACTGAATAAATAATGATGCTCTTAAACACCAAGGGCATGAAACATTTACCGTTCATATTGGATCTTCTGAATCGATTAAATAAGACCTCAAACTGTGTAAAACATCGGAGCCTCGAGGGGGCTTCGGGGGCAGCCCCCAAGCCGCCGGCCATTGTTGGTCCCATCACTAGCAATTCGCACCCCCCCCAAAAAAAATACTGCGTACGGCCCTGTATATGGGTACATATATGCAAGTGATGATGTAGGCAGCAAACCACATCTTTCAAGGTGGCCACAGGTAGTTGGCCAGTGTGTGGCTATCAAAAATGCATGACTTCTAGGTTATCTCCACCATCACTTCACATAAACAGTATATTGACAGTGTGCATGAAGAGACCTGAGCTGTGACCCTGAGCTGTGACCCAATGACCTAGAAATTGGGCATTCTGAGTGATAACCTGGCTGGTTTCAAAATGAGACACCAATGAAAGCCTGGCAGGCTTTCATTGTGCATTTAGATTTTTTGGTAAGCAAGTCCATACCCCAATAATTGTACTTGTGTTGAAATGGGGCTCCTCCTTACACTTTCTAACAAGTGTTATTATAATTATAATAACTATTATGGGACATTGCTGTGCACAATTGGATGCTACGTTTCACCCACAAACTATAGTCAATTCACTTTACAGTATATTCTGCGAAGCACTTTGAGAAGTCTAGAAGACTTGAAAAGCACTATATCAAATGCAAGAATTATTATTATAACAACAAAATTACACTTGTATTGCCACCTTTCACTTCAGGAGGACGTCCCAAGGTGCTGAAAGCCAGAATTAAGAAGCTCGACAGTATCCTACCTTGAGACCATGATATTCTCCTTTCATGTGAATTGAAACTTTGTGCGTTACCCCACTGATCAAAACTATTTTCAAAATTGTTATGTTGTGAAAAGTAGGGATCTGATGGCCCATCTGAAACACGAAAATTGATCAAAAAAAGTCAAAAAATAATACCGATAAAAACCATAAGGTCATTTTATTAAAATGAAAACAAAATCAAGATTCCATTTTCACTTTAAGACCCTAATCGGCCTTCTACATATCTCTTGTTTCATCAATTTTTATGTTTACATGTCCATACACAAATAACCAGACCAAATATAAAAAGTATAAAATAACTCAATCACAGGGCAATGGGGAAAACAAATGAAAAAAATAATGAAGAAAGTATTCCTCCGCTCCACGCAATCAATGCTTAAGGATTAATGTATCCTATTGGTAAATGTAAAAGCAGCTGCACACAAACTACACCTCAAAGAATCAGTGCTGTGGCTTTTCTATATCCAGAACATAAAACAACAAACTACTATAGTGCTCAACAGTCTGGAACCCTTTGCCTCAACACTAAACTGGGTAGAAAAGGGAGGAAGCCTGAGGCATGGTCAAAGAGGAAGGGCTTCAGGTGCATCTAAAGATGGGCAAGGAGGGGGCAAAGTGGAGGGATTGAGGCAGAGGATTCCAGAGTTTGGGGACATAGTGGCCGAAAGTATGACAAAAATGGTAAGGGGGTGTAGAAGAAGGTGGTGCAGAAGGTCGGGGCTAGGTGAGTGATAGGGACCGGTAAAGCAGTGGGGTGTAAGCAGGTCAGAGAACTGCTAAGGCATGAAGTAACTCGTATACGAGTGTGAAGAACTTGAAATTGATCTGTTCGGCAATCGGGAGCTAGTGGAGCCTGGAAAGGACTGGAAAGATGGGGACACAGAGTTTGGGACAGGTAACTATGGCAGTGGAAGTAATTCGATTTGATGAGTGGTGATACGGGAGAGACCAGCAAGGAGGACTTTGAAAAAAAGCAAGGTAGGAGATGACAAAAGCGTGGATAAAGTTCTAGTTGCATTGGATGTTTAGTTGGAGGTGTGCAAAGCGAGATAACTTACACTCGTCTTTACTTCTTTTTAACGGAGGTTTCCTTACAAGTTCCAATTCATCTAGGACAATCTGAAACATTTAGAACAAGAGTTAGCCAGTATTCAGTCCAACAGTATCACATTAATGGACCAGGAAATTGTTGCATTATGTAGTTTTGGAGAATTTCATTATTTCTAATTTTCAATCAATGTAAATATCTCATTAAAAACATTTCCAAATGCTTTACTTCTCGTGGAAAGGAGAATTGGCTAGAATCAATCTTATTAAGACTTGTACCATTTGAGACATTTCTGGATTATGAACCCACCATCCAAGTAGGTAGATTTAAAATTATTATTAGGCGTAATTATTAGGTAGCAAGAATTGAAGAGGGTTGGGGGATGAATACCAACAAGTTGCTGAGGCAGGCTTTGTGCAAACTCATCACCATGCTTAGGAGTATTCAAAACACTGTTGCATTTCAGCACCTTGGGAAGTCCTCTCAACGTGAAAGGCGCTCTATAAATGTAATGTTGTTGTTGTTGTTGTTCCATGGCATCCACATATTGAAACTGCAGTGTCTGGAATGGAATGTGCACCTCATTCTCAACCCTCAGAGGGGCTTGCGCTGTTTACCTAATTCCAAAGAAAATTAGGCACAGGATCACAAAAGCCAAGTGACCTTTGCGTGCACTGGAATTTAACTACTAAAACCACATGGCTTGCCATTACTTTCCATTGTTTTCCACTGATTGTCCTGCTAGGTCTGTTAGAGCTACAGATTGCAGGGTTAACAAGAGCTGAGTGGAATGAATCATAGTTTTGCCCCTCACCCACCCCAGAGTAGCAATCATTGTAGATATTGAACTGTGTTATAAGTTGGGTATTAAAAAAAATGGAGTCATTAAGGTTTCTTGGAAAGTGTGTTGAAAATATGTTGAAGTGGAAAATTAAATAGAATTTCTGTATGGCAGGTTTCCATCAAATCCATGGAATTCCTGTTTTATAGGCATGATATCCAACACTTTCTTCTTGTTAAATGCAAACATCTGCGTGAAATGTATCAATTGGTATCAAGTTAAAAGTGATTCTGCTTCACAAACACCTGTTGCAGACACCAATTGCTGCTGACAGTTTAAGATCAGAATCGCGGTAGAATGGATTTTTTTTTTACTGCCGCTTAGCACCACAGGCAAAATGTACACCGCAGTGTACAAAATTCCTTGAACAGAAAAGACTATTGTAAGTTCAATTAAAAAGTTCTTGAACAAAGCAAAATAATATTTGGGGATCAGCAAATTTACCTTAACTTTCCCTCTTCCATCAAGTTTTTCGATTAAAGCAGCTTTTTCTTTAACAAGGGCATTCATTTCTGAATGCTTTAGTTTTGTTCCTTCAAGTTGTAGTGCATCTGGGTACTCTTTTGACTAAAATCAAAAGGGCAATGGTTAACCATGAAATAAACAACTCCAATTTAGTATTCTAAAGTACAGTACATCATAAATTTCAATAACGGCCTTCTGAAACATTTCCGCAAACATTCTGATACATAAATCTTATATTTGAAGGAAACTATTTCAAGAAACAACTACCTTCCTATCTCAAAGGATTTTTTTTCCCCAAAAAAGCAATTTATAGAGCGAGACAGGCAGAGATCGTATAGCTAATTGGACACAACATTACCATCAACTGAGGGGTATCATCAAATTATTATATATAGCCAAATGGCTTCATATATTCATAAACCTGCATTGATAATCTTTATAATTATTAAGGATTATTATAGTGAACCAGTACATTCAATGGGTAATTCATTATTTAATGTATTTAATGTTCCCACATTTGGAAATACAGTATACAGACTTATACAGTATATTCTGGTATTTGAATGTCATTTTTCAGTTTTTTTGTTGATGCCCAAGTCTCCAAATAATCTAGCTAAAATACAAGGAAATTCCTTTGGAGTTATGAATACACATAAGGTTTTAAGGTTACTGCTATCAGATTTCTGAAGACTGGTTATACAATTAAATGCAGCAAGATTGATACTGCACAGACTTAGTGAAATTTTATCTAAAACAAGAAATGCTTACTATGTACTTTAGCCGGTGTTTATAACCAAATACATGTGACAGGCACGAGAAAATTCCTCCCCGATAGCCACAAAGCCTGCAGAAGAACAGTGGATCTGGTGCCCTCTCAGACTGATATTCAATCACATGTTTCAGTCCTGCATACATACAAGAACACAATCAGGTCACTAAGGTTCATTCGATCCACACTGATATCCAACCAAAAAAGATTAAGATATGACAAATATTAATCTTCAACACAGAAAAAGAAACGTGACTGGAACAAAGATATCAAACAAATTCAATTTCTTCATACATCCCATTACTAGCAGAGAATATGGGATAATTTTGCTTTTTCAACATCTCTAAAATTCAAAAGAACTACTGTGAGATGTCTCCACACACGACACTACAATGAAAATAACTCAATTTTTAACAATATGCTTTGCACTTCTGCATATTCAAGCATATCAAAAGGCAGTACTCAGAAAAATTAAACAGAACAAGAACAACTTTACTTTATACAGAGGCCTTCAGGCAGGATAGCAGCTTGGAGTGTTTAAACTCACTGAAAGAAATGGAGGAAAAGGGAGCATACCAATCAAAGGAACTAATGAACCCATTTCTTTCAGGCGTTCTTCCAAATATGAAGACCCATATTTGTACTGTACAGAAGATGTTGGTGCAGATTTTCCATCTAAAACAAGGAATCCAATGTTAAATTGTATATATATTGAAGCATAGCTGTGGCAATATAGAATACAAACAAAAAACAACTATGACACAAAAAAAATGAGCAAAAATTTGAATGATAAAAACATACATACCAACTGAAGGGGGTATGTTCCCCTTATTTTTAATTTCTCCTTTTGATGCAGATGGTTTAACTACAATTAAAATTGCAAAATCAGGAGCAATACAGTTAGGAAACACAATATTGCAACAGTCCATGAAAATTAAACTTGGAATGTAAAACATGGACATAAACATAAATAAACCTTTTTGATCATTTTACTTTATATAACATGAAAATTTAAATTGAGCATTTTGCATATTATACTGTCAATGTGGCTTCCCCGCATATTTCACAATGTTGTTCTGTATCACATTAGGATAATGTCATATACAAGACAAAGAAACCTATTCAGGACTCAGTCTAAATCAATGGTGGCCAACACATGTCCTTCCCCCCCCCCCCACTCCCACATCAAAAATACCATCAGCATTCACGCAAGTCTAAGCAAGTCTGTGTTCGATCTTTAATGTGTTTTCAGTTTTTTTTAGTTATTGAATATTTCTTGATTTATACCATAAAATCAAATATGTGGAATCCTGCAGCTCAGTAGTTAGATCACTCGCCTCAAAAGCAAGACACCTGGGTTCAATTCCAGGCAGGGCGGAACCTTGGGCAAGTTTCCTTACTCCACATGACTAATAATAATCCCTCAAAAGAAACAATAATAAATTGGTCATTTCAATCCATGACTGTTTGTGGGGACACTGCTGTGCGCAACTGATTTCTGAACAACCACCTGCAGCTTCTGTTTCAGATGTTCTTTTCCATAAAGTCTAGTTCAAATTGTTGACAAGGCACCAAACTGCACCCTTTTACATCAACTGAGATAATCAACATTGTTCTTTAAAGATTACTCACTTTTTAATTAAAAAAATGTAATCCCTCAACTGGAAACCAAACAATATTGGCTACAAGGTAGGGTGAGTATCTCTCATGCTGGAACACCAAACTACAGTGTTAAAAAAAGTTTCTTTTTTTTAATAAAATGGTGAAAATGTTCGCAATTCGAATGATTGTTTATCCAAAATTGTTATTAACCATGGCATCACACAGTGGTAAACTTAGAATTTCTGAGTTGGGACAATCTGTTTTTGCAAGGGGAGAGAATAGGAGAGAACAGAAAGGGAAGAAAGAGCAGACTCCTGGGTGTAATCCTCCAAACCATTTTTAATTTGATACTTTACATAAACATAAGCATTTCAGATCTGTATACTAATTTATATGACACAAGATTTCATAAGAGAATGGGTGCCCTGATTTAGACTAAAACTATAATGTCTCATAATGTTGGATGAGCAAAATTAATTTGCAGCAATTTTCCTGCTTCTACCAAATTTTACATTTTTAACAGGAGCATCCTTTGGGGCAATCAGAAAGTCCTCATTCTTTAAAACGTATATTAAGGTTAAGTTCCAAAATCATTTCAGTGATCAAAGTCTACAAACAATGTTGAAGCTATCACTTCAAATAAAATTCCAAAACCAACATAATAATTTCTGGCACAGATCCTCCAAAACAGGTAAACCCAGAGAGAGAGAAAATAATTCATCACTTACGTACAAATGTAATGTTGTTATGTTATAGTAAGAGACGGCTAATTGCAATACCATAGGTTAAATAATACACTTAAACAATGGCTACCCGAACCGGGGTGGAGTCCGGTCCTGTGGATTTTTGAAAAAATGTCTTTGGACTTCTTGCCTGGTCCAACTAGGTTCAAATCCCAGTTGAACCTAGAGGGAGGCACAATCTGAAGTGTGAGTTTGTACAAAGCATCAAAGTAAGCTTCAAGTTGGACAGAGTAGATTGGAAGCATGAAATACCTGATGCTTTCAATCAACCAGTTGCATAACAGTTTGTTTTTATTGAAACGAGATGGCTCCATCGATTCATTGGTTTATTTGTATTTTGTTTCAACATTAGATTTCATTTATCTGTGTACAATACTATATTTTTATTACAGAATGAGAAAAACATTTCCGATTTAAAATAATTATTCTAATTAAAAACAATTGATAAAATACACAGAGTGGAGGGGAAGATAAATTTTTTCACACAGCTAGATGTTCGGATTTGGAATGCATCGCTTGAAAGGGTGGTGGAAGCCAATTTGATAACAACTTTTAAGAGAGGTAAATAGTTATTTGGTCAAGACAAGTTTCCAGGGTTATGGGACGAGAGAGGAGTGGGATTGATTTGGACAGCTCTTTTCAAAGAGCCGGCACAGACATGATGGGCCAAATGGACTCCTTCTGGCTCTATGATTCTATGAAAGCATTGGAAATGTGACTTTTGTTCATTCATGACACTTCCTTAATGTGCCTGAAAACTACCAAAGTGAGGATTGCTGTCCAGGATCTACTCGCAATTCCTCCTCTCCTATTTCCCCCTCCCTCATCCCAAGATCAGGACTGCTTCTAGGACTACATAATAACTGATATTTTGTTTGGAAGAGATGCATCCTTTCATGGATATGGAGCAGCAATAGCTTCTCCCTAAATATGCCATACCTATTGCGGAGCACATGTGGAGACACTCTCAGGTGTTTCCATAGACAGTTGTTATACTGTTAAAGGATTAAGAACCTTCACATTTTCAATAGCAGAGACATATAATGTGGGCCAGAGCCCTCCCTCTGGACTCCCAGGTTTGCCACAAATTCCACAGCACTGCTTGATCCTGGATTTTACAAATGGGTCAAAGGTAGCCTCTCAGCTGTATCCCCAGCTCAGATCCATGAAGGAGAGCTGTTTGCAAACAGGTTGGGTATGCTACAAGCTTGACCTGCATTGGGACCTTGCACTTGCATTTACATGGTGCATTTCATATAGGATAACTTTGAAATAACATCTCATCCAAAGGAAGGCAACTCCAACAATGCAGCAATCCAAGCATTTCATTGGACTGCAAATTGAGAGGGAGCTCAGAGCAGTGACATGGGCTTGAACCCAAAATCTTATGACTCAGAGGTGAGTGTATTACCAGCTGAGCCAGGCTTCCACCAGACACACGAGATGAATAATGTGGCTTAGGCATGAAACGTATAGCCACTTAATTGTACAAGGTAAATTCCCCAAGTTACAATTGAATGTTTCTCGTTTTAAGTCAGTGTAGCACATTATGTACATGAGACTTGGAAGTGTCAGGTGGTCTATAACATTTGTAATTGTGGTACCAAGATCCATTAGGAATCCTGCAATGCTTACCATCATTCAAGGCTTGCTTAGTCTGTCATATGAAGTTTGAAGAGAATCATCCACGAAAATGAAAGGGGGTGGGGGAGAAGAAAGTTAGCAAGAATCGCTTCTGTTGGAACATAAAACTGAAAGATTTCATTAACAATGAACCTTTGCAGATTTTTCAGCTCCAAAGGGACATCTTTTCATTTACTATAAATATCTGCTAAGATATTCTGCAAAAATTCAAGAGCGCTTTCTCATACTTTTCTGATAACTCAGAAAAGTTTTAAATAACAATCTCAAAAAGGGTCCAAGAAATACTTGCATATTTCAGAAAATAGCCTCAGATAAAATTACTGTAAAAAGTAATTTTTACTATTCAATAATGTTATACAACTGGAGTTGAGATCTGTTAATCACACATTGCTGAATGTTAGAATCTTGGAAGAGTTTGGTGCATCACTGGGGCTTAAAGCAATTTTGTGCTAAGAACCAGAAACTGTACATTCACTACTTTAAAGTCTTCCTTGCAACTTCCATTGAATTAGTGAGCACACGTCTGATTTCTGGAACATTTTGGTTTCCGAAAAAACCCTCCACATGTCCTTTCATATACAAGTACACATTCTTTTTTTTTAAACATATATTATGTATACACACTATTTAACAACAGTGGAGGTGCTATAATATGTTTCACTGAATTTTTGAAAAGTGCTTTGAGGGATTCCTGAGAGTTTAAGTCAAGAAGTTAAGTCAATAAAGATATCTTCTTCCACAGATATTTTAAATCTATACAAGCCTTGATGTTTCCAGGACACCACAACTTTAAGATATTTTTTACCAAGGCTGCAGGACCATGCCTTAAGCTTGCTGTAATTCCAATTTTAAAGTAATTCTGTCAAATTTGCTGAGAACATTAGATGTGGCAATTTAATAAGTTAACAAGAGACATTCAAGTTGCATGGTAAATGACAGGATGTTTGCTCACTCAGTTTGGCTTGATCTGGTGTTTTGAAGGGATGCCACATAACAATGTGAAAAGAACACAGTGAGTTCAGTTGACAATCCATAGACAGAGGTCAATCAATTTGGGTAAATATTAAACAGGTTGTTCGAACAAGAAATATCCAAATTTATAAACCATTACATGTTAACACAAGTAGTTAACAACCACCAAAATCTGAATATTTGAACAAAATCAGAACTAGCTAACATTTAGTTTGTGGAATTACAGTAAAAGCCTGTTTATCTGTGACCCGATCAACCGTAACTTCTGTATAACCGGCACCGCAAAAATAAAGGTCCACATTCGATTGACTGGAATTTATCTGGCACAATGTATTATTTCAAAAAAAATGTTTTGAGTGTTTTCGGACGAATATCCGGCACATGCTTTAACCAACACTGGCCAGGTCCCAAGGGTGCTGGATAAATGGGCTTTTACTGTACAACAAAAATGTATGGAAGCAATATTTTTGTCTGGGATAACATTAATCAATTGGATAATAAAACACCACACACCTGTTTAATTTCCCAAATTCAAAGCACGGTCATGGTCAAGCTTCCAAGTGTTTCTTTCTGATCAAGAGCATAATGTTATTACGATGTCACAAAACATATGCTTCTCTTGAAACAGGTAAATCATATGTTGAAGAACGTCACTAATAGATCATTGACAAACTAATCAAGTGTTTATAAGAAACAGATTTCATCTGCATTACTTTGATCTTGAGTGGAAAGCGGTTTGTTCTTCCAGTAAGCAGATCACACAAGCATCACCTATTCATTTTAAATTGTTTTATTTCTGTATTTGTATAGCAGAAATAAAAACGGTTGACCTAAATCTATCTCACAGAATCTGTCAAACAACAATTGTAAGGAGAACCTTTATTAGGAAATATGTATACTGTATATTCTACAGTTTTGAGTAATTCAAGGCATTCGAGCAATTCAAATTAGTCCAGGTAGATGAAAAAGATTATAAGAGCTATTTCTGAAACAGAAAGCATTAACTCTTTTGATTTCAAACCCCATTATGAAATATTGTGTAAGAGATGAGTTTTGTTTCTACTGGAATGAAACTCATACTGTATTTCTAATAGCCACAGTGGATGGGGTTTGTCTTCAACAGTAGGATAAAAGAAAGCACACTGCATCTAGAATTAGCATTGGGTTCCTTTGAAACAGTTATTACATTCTCTGAATAAGAACATAAGAACTAGGAGCAGGAGTAGGCCATTCGGCCCTTCGAGCCTGCTCCACCATTCAATAAGATATTGGCTGATCTTCTCACCTAAGTCTAATTACCTGCCCTATCCCCAAATCCCCTAAGAATAAGAGCTCCTTCCTTTCAAAATTAACAGCCAAATACAACCTTCATCTGACCATTAGTTTCATGAAATGTATTCAAGCTGAATTTATGACAAAGGAAAGCAATTCAAAGGTGAAATCTCATCCTGAGGTGCAATAAGAGCCCCATCTGATCAGTTAGTTAGCTCTTTACAATCCACCAGTTGAAGTTGCAAGTTTTTCCAGTAGTGACAGAATGCAAAGCAAACTTTCAGTTGAGAATCTTCTTTTCTCAAGATATGGTCATACCAGTTGAGTGTGACTATATATTTTTTATCGACATCAGGCTATTTACCAGATTAGAGGGAGGGAGGGGGGGAGGGAGGGAGGGAGGGAGGGGGGGAGGGACGGATAGATAAACAAATGAAGGACCCAACTCTCAGGAAAAAGCAGCAAAGATCCACTGGAACATCATTGCACTTGAACAATTTTCAAAAATACAGCAAATGAAATTACCAAGGTAAGATTTTAAAAAGATTGAAAATGTGCATTAGCTTGGAAACCCCAATGGAATTTGTTTTACAGGAAAAACAATCACTCTTTGTCTGCCAAGAATTGTCATTCAGGTTTTAACAGACTCAAATGAAATTTTATTCAGCCTCCAGGTGTGGATCAAGATGCTGAGCAGTGTGTTCAGCAGTGCAGGGTTATGGCATTTTTAGACATCCAGCCATTGGGAAACTCATCTGGTTGGGGAAAAGCAAGTGCAAGAAAAAACAGGCACAGATGTTGCCATATTTTGGAACAGATTTCAGTGATGATACTGATTATGATATCATCATCATCCTTGTGGCTCATACTCAGAGCCAAAACCTGAAGCCAGGCAAATTCCTAATTCAAATTCTATTGGTCTATGCCATAATAAAATATTAAGGTACATTACCATGAGCCGTTTACCACTATTTTCAGAGACTACGGCAAATCTCATCAACAACTGTACCTTGTTCCCAATTCTATATCACCAACATGTTACGAATCAAGATTTTTCAAATTTATTTCAGTCTAATAAAATCACACGAACGCTCTTTATGTAAAATTACTGTGTTACTGAACCAAAATGGTACTTAATTTGAATGTAGTGCTCTTTCAATTATCAAAGCAATTTCAATTGTCTCTGACAGGAAGCACTGAAGCACAGAAGACTCATCAACAAGTCAAAATATATTTCCGCCAACTAGAATAAACAAATAAATAAATCTCAGTACTTTTATTTAGTAAAGTTAGGGGATTCCAGCAGGCCTATTTTTTTCGATCCTGAACATCAGGATCAGCTTATTAATATCCCATTGTTTAAATCCAGTAATGAATCATCAGAAATTTACATTTGTTGAAAGATTAGTTCAGGCAATCTAAGTAGCAATGGCTGCTCTTACCTTTTTATGTTTCATCCCAATCAAATGCATTTTAAGATTCATCTCAGAAGTACAATTGACGTTACATACCTAGAATTAAAAGAAAATTAAAGTTTTTTCAACAGTGCAAAATGCTAAACCAACATACTTGAACAACAACTTACATTTGTGTAGCGCTCGGCATGCAGCAAAGTGTTGCCTGTTTATCCGACACCCGATCAACCATACCTTCCGTATAACCGGCATCGCAAAAAAAAGGTCCGCATTCGATTAACTGGAATTTATTTGGAAAAATGCATTGAAAAAAACCATTTTTTTCGGTTTTCGGCCAAAAATCCTGCAGGCGCTTTAACCGGCACTGGCCAGGTCCCGAGGGTGCCGGACAAACAGGCTTTTACTGTACATTGGTTGTTCAAGATTATGTAATTATTTTCAGAACCTAAAGGACCATACAATAAATCATGGTATTTATTGGTCTTCATTTCTTTTTACAAGCATTTAAAATATTTATTCGTGCAATTTTGAACTTACTTCTTACTATCTTTGTTCATTCACATTCCATTCTCCATTTCTAAGTTTTAATATTGAATTGGTCATTTGAAAGTTTGCTATTCATTACCGATCGCTGTAGTTGACTGCTACCATCATCTTACCAATCATAAATCGCATTGCCCACCAACCTCCAACTGCACCAAACACAGCTGAGATGTTTGTCCGTGCAGTTGTCACCTCTCACCTCCACTACACCAGTGCTCTCCTCAGCTCCACTATCCACAAAATCCACCACCCACATACTCCAGTACTCTAATCTCCATATCGCCATCAACAACAAAATTACATTCGTATAGCACCTTTCACGTCAGGAGGACATCCCACAGCGCTGGACAGTTATTGCTTTAGACCCGAGCTGAGGGTGGGGGGGGAGGGGGGGAAGGAGAGGGAAGGGGGGATAAGGAGTTACCGATGGGTCCATCGAAGAGAGTCTTGAGGCGAGAGTTGAAGGAGGCCAGGGAGGGGGCGAGGTGGAGGGGCTGCAGGATGGAGTTCCAGAAGTTGGGAGCAGAGTTCTTCCAACATCGAAAGGATCGATATCAAGAACTTCAAATAATAATAATAATAATCCTTGCATTTGATATTGCGCTTTCCACATCTTATCAATGTCCCAAAGCGCTTCACAGAATATACTGTAAAGTGAATTGTCTGTATATCTGTGAGCGAATCGCGGCAGCCAATTGCGCACAGCAGTGTCCCACAAACAGTCGTGGATTGAAATGACCAATTTTATTATTGTGGTTTGTTGGGAGGGATTATTAGGCGTGTGTATTAGGCAAATCCCTTCATGCCTCACCACCCCCTACCCCTGTGGTCTGCTTTCTCCCCAAACCACTATCTGTTGCAGATGCTCAACTGGCTATGGCCTCCTGCTTGTCACTTGTACCCCATGGTCATGGTTTCAGCCACTATCACCCGAAACTCTGGAATACTCTCCCTCAATCCCCGTTATGCTTCCTCCTTTCCCTTCCTTGGCATCGTGCTCCCCACTATCAAACACCATGATACACTAACCTGCAGGTGCAAGTTGTTGCTACCTATAAATTTTAAAGAAAAATGGGTATGCGATGAATGTCACAGAATTTGTTTATCCAAACAATATAGCATTGTGGTTTAACTTCTCATCCAAAAGAACAAATTAAAATGCAAGTCTTACAATTAATTTTTTTACCTTTCAAATCAAGAGGTTCGCTTAAAGCACTTCACAGAATATAATGCAAACTATAGTGTCTGTGCATTTAGATAAATGCGCACCCAATTGCCGCACAGCAATTTCCCACAAACAGCTATGATGTGAACGACCAACTCTATTTGGGCGATTGTTGATCAGGACACCAGGAGAAACCCCATTTCTTTTTGAATTGTGACATGGGATTTTAAAAAAAGCGATTGGGAGGCAATACAGGAATTCCATTTAATCGCTCATCCAAAGGACAGCACCTGCGATAGTATCATGTTGATACGTCAGCATAGATGACGCTTCCTAAATCCTGAAGTGGGGTTTTGATTCAGAAGCGGCAGCACTTCCAACTGAGCCAGCGTGACCCACACAAGCTAAAATACAAACGGCAAGTTCACTCATTGCCAGCTCCTGTAGCTCAGTGGTTACAGCACCCGCCTTACAAGCGCAAGATCTGTGTTTGAATCCAGGCAGGTCAGGGCGAAACATTGGGCAAGTTTCCTTACTCCGCACGCCTAATAATAATCCCTGCAAACAAAACCAGAATAAAATTGGTCATTTGAATCCAAGACTATTTGTGGGACACTGCTGTGCGTAATTGGCTACCGCGTTTCACCCACAAATGTACAGTCAATCCACTTTACAGTATATTCTGTGAAGTGCTTTGAGAAGTCAATAAAATGTGAAAAACGCTACATCAAATTACAGGATTATTATGATGTTATAATTAACCCCATGTCACCGTCTGCAACCATTCAAAATGGCGGCTGGTGACCAGCTGGTTGTTGTGAACAGGCAAGTTAACAAGAGAGAGACAGCTGCGCCACAAAAGGCCTTCTTCATCAACACTCACTCACCTTACAGGTAAATACATTGGCCGCCACGACGTTTTTGGCCTGGGGGTTCGCTTGCTTTTTGTGCTGCTGGGTCTTATCTGCCTCACTCATGGTCCCAGCGGCTATAAAACAGCAAACCAACAAACAGCGTTTGTTATAAACTCCGCCGACACCTGGCGGGGGGTAATACAGCAGAACATCTTTGACAGGCTTAAGCTTCGCATTGCACATTAGGGACTCCCTCCATTTGAAGGATCTTCTGGATTTCCCTTTATCATCAATAGACTTACGCGACTTTACATTCATTCCCCTCTCCCTACCCCCCGGACACCACAAACCTACTGAGATCAGGAGGGGGAGCGGCGGGTTATCCTTGATGATGATGGAGCTCGAGTCGATCGATAACAACGCCGTCGGCGGTTTTTTTCCGCGTGAACCGTGTCCGCGAGCTCCTCCGCTGCTGCTCTGACGCGGTGGGTGGTCAGTCACGTGGCCGAGGCACGCGCGGGGTAGGGAGTGAGGGGGGGGGGGGGGGGGAAGAGCGCTGACCTGACACGCATGCGCGCTCGCACACGCCCGGGAGGTCGACAGCAGTGAGTTTTGTTGTTGATTCGCGCGCTCGTTATTTTTTTAATTGTAGCCTCCCCCCCCCCCCCCTCCCCTTCACTAACAAACAGACACACACATGCACACACAACACCTCACCCGCCCGGGGGGGAGGGGGGCGGGGGGAACCTGCCGTCTACAGATCACTAACCTCACACAAGATCACATGGATTAGAGGCGCTTCTCTTCGCTAACCGTTGACGTTGAGGTCGTTGTCCAGGGTAGCGCCAGCGGTGACGTCAGTGCGGCGCCGGAACTCGTGCCGTGAGCCCAGACTGAGACAGCGAATCATCTGAGCGGCTGGTTTGTCCCCGAGGGCGGGCACTGCAGCCCGTCACCAGCACTCACTCACTCACTTACCAGGCAGCAGCAACTGGCACCTATTTACTCGTGCGCTCGAGTCAAACCGGGTGACCCTTGTGCTCATTGGAGCAGGGATGGCTGTACCGTTACCCTGCGACTGGGAAGGTTCACAATGACGCGGGCACGACGTTGAGATGGGCACCAATGTGAAACCCGCTCTAGAAACACACCGTCGTTTAATGGCACGTTGGTTGTGGTTTTTAACGCTCTCACCCTTTCCTTGTTTTGATGGTGAGCAGGGAGGTTTGTACATTTAGTAACAATCAGAGCTTCATAAACGTTCTTCTCAATTCTTCCTCAGTGAGCATGAATAAGGCGGTGGTCAGGATACTGGTTGACCTCAGAGTCCCTGAGCTTGGAAGAGGGACAGTCAGAATTCCTGTTCCTAGTTGTGGTCCAGTGATCCGATTGGAAAATTCTATTGCACATCCCCGAATATGAGAAGCTGGGCTCAGTTGTGAAGCCTTCTGTATTGGAATATCCTGCAGACAACAGTAAAATTACATTGGTATTGCGCCCTTCCCATCGGGAGGACGTCCCAAGGCTCTGGGCGATCAGTGTTTTGGACTCGTGCTGGGGTCGGGATCATACAGGCGAATATATGAGCTCCCAGTACCTGTGATACTGTACGTAATGATTTTTACCAAGAGGAAGAATGTTCTGATGTTTTTAATGAGAAATGTTACAGTAACAGAAAATAGTAATATTTGGGGGAATTTGTGCATTATAGGTTGTTAAAGCACAGCATCCATCCAATCCAATTGAAGCAATGAATCGAGCAACATTTCCATCCAATAGTAAGTAAACTTGATGTATGGTATTTTGCATGTTTCTTGCAATGTAATGTAACAGGAAGTTTATATCTATGTTTCTGTCACTTCACATGTCTGGCTCATATGATGGTGGGGCTTCACCGATGACATCCATTTTCATATGTACTTGGTCGGATTAACTGATTTATATTAATCACACATGGATTGTGCTGGATGAGTTGGAGAGCCGTGCAAGCAGGGGGTTAGAAAAATCTAATTGGGATGAAACATACAAACAGGAATAGGCCATTCACTATACTGTCATTCTATAAAATCCTGGCTAATCTCTACCTCAAGTCCTTGCCCTCTTTCCCTTAATATCCTGACCCAACAAATATTTAGTCATCTCAGTCTTGAAAATGTGAATGGATCCAGCATCCCCAGCCTTTTGGGCGGGAGAGTTCCAGATTTCCACCACCCTGTCTCCTGATTTCACGCCTAAATTGCCTACCACTAATTTAAGATTACGTCACCTTGTTCTGGATTTCCTCCTATACAAAAGGAAATAGTTTCTCTGTATCTAATGTATCTCTATCAGCTTTGAGGTTGACATTTGCGAAAATGGAAGATGGAAAAACAGGAAAGAGCCTCTTTGAGAGTTGAACAAAATACTAATTAATCGGTCTCTCTTCTTAGGATCAGTCCCTCCTCCCCTCAAAACTGCTGTCATCAGCTCTTCCTTAAAAAATCTACCCTTGATCCCTCCAACCTCAGCTACCACCGTCCTATTTCAAACCTGCCCTTCATTGCAAAAGTTTTAGAACGCATTGTGGCCAACCAAGTCTGCATACATCTCTCCTACACCTTATTTGAACCCCTCCAGTCTGGCCTTCACCCTGCCCACAGTACAGAGACTGCGCTTGTGAAAGTCACAAACAATGTCCATTCTATCTGTGACCAGGGCTCCCTCTGCCTCCTTGTCCTCCTGGACCTCTCAGCCACCTTTGACACCGTCGATCACGCCTTCCTCCTCTACCGCTTGCCCTCCGTCTTCGACCTTAGTGGGACCGTACTCGCTTGGTTCGAGTCGTGACTCACAAACCGCCAGCACTACATCTCTGCAAACGGCCTTTCCTTTCACTTTCACCCGGCCACCTGTGGGGCATCCCAAGGATCCATCCCTGGCCCCCTTCTCTTCTTCATCATCTACATGCTCCCTCTTGGTGATGCCATCCGTAGTCATGGGGTAAACTTACACATGTATGCAGATGACACTCAAATTTGTTCTCAGTCTGTGTCAGACATCAAGAGCTGGATGAGGCAGGCAAGGTGGGGGACGTGAAGCAGGCTGACCCCTGTGAAGTTGAAGACTAGGATCTTGAGCTGTATCCTCTGTGTGATGGGAAGCCAATGGAGTTGGTCGAGGAAGGGGGTGATAGGGTCGCGGATCCCGGTGCAGGAGGGGACACGGGCTTCAGAGTTCTGGAAGATTTGCAGGCTATAGAAAGAGGAGTTGGGGAAGCTGACAAGCAGGGGGTTCACATAGTCAAGCCTAAATATTGTGATTGTGTATATGAGGCAGCTCAGGGAGTTACAGGAAGGGGGACCGAGCCGGACGACTACTCTAGCTCTGCCCCCCACCAGGCAACACCCGTGCCTTGCGTAACCTGATGCAGGAGACGCAGCGAGAATCTAGGTCCATGAGCAATATGAGTCTTGGTAGAAACTGGAAAGTAGAAGTGGAAAATAGAGGATTTTAGTCTAAGTGGGAAATTGATTACTTGTTTAATATAATTTAAAAAACTTGCATTTGATATAGCGCCTTATCACGTCTTCGAGACTTCCCAAAATGCTTAACGCTTACTGTAAAGGGAACTGAGTGTACATTTTTGTTTGAAATGCAGCAGTCAATTGCGCACAGCAGTGTCCCATATACAGTTGTGGATTGAGGGGCCAAATGGTGTCAGCGCCCGAAGTAAGGAAGCCCTGACAGGAGCCAAGCAGGAGAGCTTTGGACTGAAATTCAACTGTAGGAAGTTAGCTCTCATCCAAAACTTGGTTCCCTTCTACTGTGCTTGGAACTATAGATTAGAAAGACATTCAATGCGGATTAAAAAGACATTCAATGCGGATTAGAAAGATATTCAATGTAGTTTAGGGCATTCCCTGCTCCTTGTGAATCAATTGGTAACTTTGTACTTTACTCACTCAAGGTTCTTTCAGCATTCTTCTTATGCTCCTTCTTGTTCTCTTAAAACAATTTATTTTCAGTTTTCTTGGATTTTGTTCTGTTTTTTCAGAGCATACAAAGCTCTATTGTCTACATCCAGGAGCCCATGGTGATGCAAATCTGTTCTGTCTTGATGGTTAGGATCATTCTATTTATGGTTTTGTTGCATCTTTGTTGCATTATGTTTCGCCCACAAAATATACAGTCAATTTGCTTTACAGTTTCGTATGTATATCTCCAAGATGTGATAAACCGCTATATCAAATGCAAACATTTATTAGTGAATCCGTATAAAATGCCTCCATTTGTAACAGAAACAATGCTTTCTGGATGGCTACAAACCAAATCATCCATAAATAATAAATAGTGTATTGAATTCAATTTCTTGGAATTCAATTTGAACCTTATTCGTTTGCTACAGCAATGGCAATTGACGAGTATTATCTTCCATCTTTTCAAAGCATGTTTGTACAGAATAATTTATAATAATAATGTTTGCATTTGATATAGTGCCGTATTTCCCCCTACAAGCCCACCCGGACCCTCCGTTCAACAGGACTTGGCCTGCTCCAAGCCCCCCACCCGAACGGAGGCCGGGCCTTCAGTTTCTCCGCTCCCACCCTATGGAATTCCATCTCCCAATCCCTCCGTCTCGTTTCTTCCCTTTCCTCTTTCAAGGCCAGTTTGAAGACTTTCCTCTTCGACCGTTCCTTTTGTTCCACCCCGAACTTTTCGACCTCCCCTTCGTGTTTCACCCCTTCCCAAACACTCCCCTCTCAGCTCGGGTCACACGCCTCCTGTGCAGCGCCTTGGGACGTCCTCCCGACGTGAAAGGCGCTCTATAAATGTAAGTTGTTGTTGTTGTTGTTGTATGTCATTGAGACATCTCAAAGCACTTCACAGAATATATTGTAAAGTACATTGGCTGTTTTGTGGGCGGAATGTTGCAGCCAATTGCGCACAACAGCGTCCCAAAACTGTAGTGGATTAAGAGACTAGATTTTGTTTGTTGACCTTGATGTCAGTTTGATTAACCTATTGGTGTTAGTATAACTTGTTCCAACATTGTTTGTTTTTGGAGGAGGCTGGGATCAAGATTGGCAAACATCTCCCTCAAGATCAGAATTAAATTTGATGGAAGAAATCCGAACAATCCGAAGAGGTGACCATATTGTGAGCAATGAGATGGGTTACGCATCTGAAAGAAGAGATGGTGGGGTTCAGTATGAATTTGATGACAGAGACCCGAATATGTATCCTGATTCATTTGGACAGAGTCCTGGAACTTTGGATAGGTACTCAGACGTGAGAAGCGTTGATCGAGGAAGACATGACGAGGTTATTTCAAGTGGACACGGTGACTGGAGACGAGATAGCAAAGAACAATATGTAGATGGTAATGTAAGTTATGAAAGATATTCTGATCATCAATACCTTAATCACAAGGGTCCTGATCTTCAGTATCTTAATCAACCTCACCCTGATCGTTCATTTCCTGATCAGCAACATTCTGAACGTTCATATCCTGATCATCGTCATTCCGATCTGCGATATCCTGATCGTCGGTATCCCGATCCTCGGTATCCTGATCAGCAACGTCCAGATCCTCGGTATCCTGATCAGCAACGTCCAGATCCTCGGTATCCTGATCAACAACGTCCCGATCCTCGATATTCTGATCAGCAACGTCCTGATCCTCAGTATCTTGATCAGCAACGTCCCGATGCTCGATATCCTGATGAACAACGTCCTGATCGCCGGTATCCTGATCAGCGAGATCATGGATATCCTGCTCCACTACGTTCCGATCCTGGATATCTTGATCAGCAAAGTTCTGATTCTCGGTATCCTGATCAACAACCTCCCGATCGACGCTATCCTTATCAACGAGATCTCGATCATCGGTATCCCGATCAACAACGTTCCGATCCTCATTATTCCGAAAAACAACATCCTGATCCTCGATATCCTGATCAACAACGTTCTGATCCTCATTATCCCTATCAACAACGCCCTGATCCTTGTTATCCTGATCAACAACGTCTCGATCCTCATTGTTCTTCCGATCCTCGTTATTCTGATCAACAATGCTCCGATCCTCGTTATCATGATCAAGAACGTTCCGATCCTCGTTATCCTGATCAACAACGTTCCGATCCTTGTTATCCCAATCAACAAAGTTCTGATCCTTGTTATCCCGATCAACAAAGTTCCGATCCTCGTTATTCCGATCAGCAACCTCTCGATCCTCGGGTTCCCGATCTGCAGCCTCCTGACTCTCGGGGCCCCGTTCGGCAGCCTCCTGATCCCCGGTATCCTAATCAGCAGCTTCCTGATCCTCGGTATCCTGATCGGCAGCCTCCCGATCGCCACTATCCTGATCAGCGAGACCCCGATCCTCGATATCCCGATCAACAACCCATCGATCGCACGTATCCCGATCATCCACATCCAGATCGCCGGTATCCTCCTGATCTGAGAACACCAGACCGAGGTCAATATGGGGATAATGTCCAAGATTCAGATAGATATAGTGACTGGAGACACGAAAACCCAACACACTATGGAAATAAGATGGGAGATTTAAGCAGGCATTCAAATGATAAGCAAGGGCCCTATCAAGATGACGCCAGAAGTTCAGTCTGGCAGAGAGATGGCCAAAATCAATATGAAAATGAACATAGTGAAAGAGAACAGACTGGGTAAGTTTATATTGTATGTTAATAAATATAAATATGTACAGTAAAAGCCCATTTATCCGGCATCCTCGGGACCTGGCCAATGCCGGTTAAAGCGCGTGCCGGATATTCGGCTGAAAACACACACTTTTGTGTGTGAAAACACATACAAAATTTTTTTTTTTAATGAAAAAACAATGCATTTTCTGGATAAATTCCAGTTAATTGAATGCAAACTTTTATTTTCAGGTGCAGGTTATACAGAAGTTATGGTCGATAACGGAAGTTATGTTGCTGGATAAATGGCTTTTACTGTAGAATGATTAGTGAAACAAACTCTACAGTGTCAATAAATTATTTGCGTTTACTTAATTTTCAGATTTTCAGTATTCTGAGAATTTGTATTATTTTTAGAGATACAGTAGAAGCCCGTTTATCCAGCACGCTTGCGGGGGGTCGACTACTTGACTGCTGGATAATCGGGCGGCAAGTTGCCGAAAACCCAACACAAAAAATTTACTTATTTTAAAACATACTACATTAATAATATACTAAATCGTAACAGAATATTGTATAGCTACTTACCAATAAAGATTTCAGCACACTCAGTAAAAACCTCCAAGTTTGTAAGTTTAATAAGTGTGTATGCGCACGCATTGCGCTCATGCGCAAATTGAGCATACTCGCGATTGCTGGAATGGGGAATTGCCCCAGGAGGGGGGTCGAGCAATCCGGTTAATCGGGTCACGGATAAATAGGCGTCTACTGTACTACTAAATTCCACCTTCTGCTTGGATTGATCTATGGTTTGTTTTCAAAATTAAATATGGTTGTATGTAGGTAGCCTATTACTGTATCATGTTATCCTAACACACTCCAGTAGAAGCCTGTTTATCCGGCACCCGCGTGACCTGGCCAATGTCGCTTAAAGCACCTGTCGGATATTCGGGCGGCACGTGGCCGAAAACCCACTACAAAAAAATTAAAGTTATTTTAACACACACCATTCACACCAGACTAAGTAATAACAGATAATAACAGAATATTATATTGGTACTTATTGTTAAAACTACTCTCTTGCGCTTCTCACCTTTACTGATTGAGGTTTACAGTCCAGTGATTCTTTTTTAAATGGAGCCAAGCGGGTGAAAAAAACGGCAGCGCAATTTTAAAGTCGCGCGACTTTACTAGCGGCACACCTAGACTCTACTAGCGGCAAACCGAAATACTGCACCTGCACCACAATGTGGGTTATCGGCTAGCGTTATTGGCTTGCCGCTAGTATGGCTTTAAAGTCGCGCTCCGTTTTTTTCCCCCTCTCCATTTTAAAAAGAATTGCTGGACTATAAACCTCAACCGCAGCATCATGGCTTCAAGCACAACGTCTACCAGCAAAGGCAAAAAGCGCAAGAGAGTAGTTTTTACAATAAGTACCAATACAATATTCTGTTATTATGTTATTATTTATGCATTTACAACTATTGTTCCGGATAAGTTCCGGTTTATCGAATGGGGACTTTTTTTTGGGCATGCCAGTTATATGGAAGTGGCGGTACATTGAGTCACAGATAAATGGGCTTCTACTGTATTTGGCAGTTATTGTTAAACACGAAACCAACACCAAATCTCAAAATTTTCCCTTTGAATATGTTTCACGTTATATCGACTATGTTTAAATTATTGAAACATTTGAACTGTACTATGGAATTTGAAATATTTATTTTTGTATTACAGGAAATTTCATCACTGGAGGGTGGACAAGGTAGGTCAGGATAATTTCACTCCTAGTTTCAAATTAAACTCCTGTATTCCAAAGAATTGATACAGTGTTGAAAGGATCAGACCACAGCAATGAGGCCGATTCTCTGTTACAGGATTGAGCAATGATTGCATAAATTGGTGCTCTTAAAGCATGTAAACTCAATGAACAATTTAAATAAATTATGCCAGAAAGGTGGTGGAGTCCAATTCAAAAATAACTTTCAAAACGGAATTGTATATTTACTTGAAAAGGTAAAAAAGTGCAAGCCTTTGCGGAAAGAGTGGGGCAATTGGACTAATTTAGGAAGCTCTTTCAAGAGCCAAAACAGGCACGATGGGCCGAATGGCCTCCTGTGCTGTAAGATTCTACGATTTTATAAAACCTCCAAAAACTGTTTATGAGAAAATTTCTTGGGTTTATGCTTTTAGATGCGCTATGGTATCTGTACGAAAGCATAATTTTAGGATGATGAGGGAAAGTTTTAGGAGAAATACCAGAATATAATTCATTACACAAAGAGTAATCACAGCATTACCCGAAAAGATGTGCATGAGGAAAAATTGACTCTTTTAAGAAACCATTCGATTCTATTGTTGATATTGTAGAAGGATGAGATCAAATGAGCTGAAGGACATTCCTCAATTGGTGTTCTTGCAAAACAAAATCTGCTGTACAGTATATCTATATCTAAATGATTGACTACTGAGAATATAAAAAGGTTTCAAATTTTCAATGCATATTTATGCACTCTGGGGTGCTACCTGCATGAGGGGGTGCTAAATAAATACAACAAAATTATATTTATAGAGCGCCTTTCATGTTGGGAGAACATACTAAGGCACTGAAATGCAAGCTGTTCTTGTATAAGATAAATAATAAAGATGTGTGATGTACTCCACTTCTGACATTGATCATAACTGAGACTTCTGAGTTTTCTTTTGTAGGATAATTATTCCAGGACAGAAAGTGTATCAGATGTAGCTGATATTAAAAGAAAGAAATTGTATGACTATTTGGTGAGTAATTTAGATTGTATGTAAGATATATTCATTTTGCTGATTAAAGTTAATAGTTATATCCAAATTGATTGATGGTAAACTTAAAAAAAAGATTTTTTGAATTTAATCATTTTATTTATTTTTACCAAGGTTAAACCAAAAATGTTATGGAATTTTCTTTTATTTAAGCAAAACTTTCAGATAAAAAGTGAAGATGATGCCAGCTTTGTTCTGAAAGTTACCAAGGCTTTCAAGGATGCGATAATCACCTACTACAAACGGAAAGAAACTGTAAGTATAGTAGAAGCCCATTTATCCATGACCCGATCAACCGTAACTTCCATATAACCGGCACCGCATTCGATTAACCGGAATTTATCCAGAAAAATGAATTTTTTTGGTGTTTTGTGTTGCGTCAGTATTTTGGAATGCTGCTACTAGGTGCCTGATGGTGGCGCTAGCTCAGAATGTTGCCAGTACAGCATACTGCAGAATGTACAGAGGTACACTCTCCGGATTTGAGAGGAGGGAGAGCAAGGGTGAGTTCATTAATTTAGCCACAAAGCAGCAAAACACACACACACAAGCAAAGCTTGCAGATCAATGCATATCACAGCCTTAACTTTTATTATAATAAATTTAATAAATTAATAAAAACAAACCCCTGCAACACATCTCAAGTCTGGTTTATTTTACAAATATCTTTAAGCTTGGGAAGCTGCAGTGTATATCAGAAACACACTCAGTGCCTCCCCTTACCCCTGTCTGATGTTAAAAACAAATCTAACTTTAAAAATGAAATGAAACGTTTGCTTTCAATGCCAATCCTTGGATCATTTGGAAGGAAAGTTAACTGAACAGTGACAGCGGGTCTGCTTTCTCAATAACAGGTTTGCTTTCCTCTCTTTTGCCCCAATGAGAACAGTGTCATTCAGACCTGTAACTTTTGCACTAGTTTAAAGATCTCTCTGAACTGCCTGGTTGCTGTGTGTAAAATTATTTTAATTATTATTTGTGTATTATTATCATATAAATGATTATTTAGTCTATTATTAATATGCTATGTATTTTTTTAAATTAATTTTAAATTTTTTTAAATAATTTTTTTGTGTTGGGTTTTCTGCCGAATATCCGGCAGGCGCTTTAACGGCACTGGCCAGGTCCCAAGGGTGCTGGATAAACGGGCTTCTACTGTATTTTGAAATTGCTTTACTGAATGCAAGTTTATGGATCCAAGTGAGATGAATTACGAAGATCTTCATTGTTAATCAATTGTTTAATGTTAATTAAGAATGAAAACGGAAAGTTTTCATTAATAGATTTTGTGAAATATATTATAGGTGTTGTTATAAAACATCACAATTTTCCATCTGTTGGACATATCTCTCTTTGAACCAGCAATACAGCTAGTCATTAAGCCTTGGGGTTCTCACCATCTTCACGCACAAACATACTGCCTCAGAGAACTCTGAATATTAGATGTTTAATATAATATAAGCTGCAATATGGGCATTTCCACGATAGTATACGTGTGTGACAGAGAGGTCAGAAAATCTAATTGATTGCTGAACACTCATTTTTTGTACATAAGTGCCCTAGAGACCATACAGTATGTATCTTGTAAGAAATACATAACTTTTTTAACAGAATTATTTTTACCACCTCTGAAAGTTCACACCTCGTGCACTTAACCCTTTGAATGGGGACAGACATTACGAACGTGGACATTAGAGAACGGAACGTCATGAGTGAATTTTAAAAATGTCGGAGAAGTAAGCAATCATCAAGCTTACCAAAATAAATCAAACCACAAAGTAGTTACTTCATAGCTTTATGAATTGAGAGCAAAGCAGGATTTTTTTTAAAAAAAATTATCCTGAAATCCCGTTTTCCTCGTTCGTAATTCTTTGGACGGACGGGGTTATGAGCTTGTCGCATTTTCTAAAGAGACAAAACAATTATGATCAGGCTCTTGAATGAAACAGAAACTTATCAGCTTTCTGTCTTAAAACTTGATTTATGGATCTCATTATATTTAATAATAGTGAAGGTTAAAAATAAGATCAAATAGGTTTCAAAAGCAGCCTTCTTTGCCGTGTCATATTTTAGAGGTCTCTAGATAGGGTGGACATGATCTTTAATTTATTGTCATTTAAAAAACAGGTCTCATTTTAAGGCAAAATTATTTGGGCTATCTCTTGAGAGTGTGTTATCTCTGATTTTCATGCTTGGAAAACAAAATAATCCACTCTTCCTCAGAAAATGGCATGAATATTTTGCCTTGCACAATATACCCCATTACCATGGAAATGCCCATATCAATTTTGTAGAAAGTCTTTTGGAAATGTTGATCTTGCGTATAGTGTCATCTGTGTTGTTAGCTTTAATTAGCTGGCTAGCAAGCAACTATTATAGGAAAGTTACTTGCAATGAAGAATTAAGAATTCTGAAATGTCGATTCACTTGGTCACATCTGAGTGATTGCAGTTGGGCTATTACATAGCTAGTGAGTAAAGGCAAGGTTCTTCTGCAGAGAAAGATAATCAGGTAAGTCAACGCAGCTTGGTTTGGGATACCTCTTGGTAATTTTGCTTTGTGTCATTGGCAGAGGAGTGATGCTGAGTAGAGATAAAGAAACCAATGTGCGATTTTTTTTAAAAAAGGCAATGAATAATAAATTTAAAGAATGAAATATCACTTATTCCAAACTGAAGAAATTAAAACATTTGATGATTAATAGCTGCATGTGTCCCATAAGAAACATAATTTGACTACAACAACAACAAAATGACACTTGTATAGCACCTTTCACATCAGGGGGATGTTCCAAGGCGCTGGACAGTTACTGCTTCAGACCCGAGCCAAGGACGGCAGGGAGAGGGAAGGGGGGGATTATGAGTTGCCGATGGGTCCATCGAAGAGGAGAGTCTTGAGGTGAGACTTGAAGGAGGTCAGGGAGGGAGCGAGACAGAGGGAATGCGGGATGGAGTTCCAGAGTTTGGGGTCATGGGGTCAGATTGGCTGAAGGCTTGCCCGCCAATCGTGAGTCAGGAGACATGGAGCAGGCCAAAGCCTGCTGAGCAGAGGAGGCGGGCAGGTTGGTAAAGGGATAGGAGGTCATGGATGTAGGGTGGGGCCAGGTTGTGGAGGGCTTTAAGTGTGAGTACCAGGATCTTGAATTGGATCCTATGGATGATGGGAAGACAATGAAGTCGGATGAGGATGGGGGAGATGGGGGATGGGGGTCATGGAGTTTGGAACGGTAGAAGATGCGGGCTGAAGAGTTCTGGAATATCTGTAGCCTGTGGAGGGAGGAATTGGGAAGGCCGACCAGCAGGGCGATTGCATAGTCGAGCCAGGATGTAATGAAGGCATGAATGAAGGTTTCAGCGGCTTTGGCGAAGAGGGAGTGGTGGAGTCGGACAATATTGTGGAGATGGGGAAAGGCAGAGTGAGTCATTGCTTGGATATGGGGAAGTAAAGACAGTTGAGGGTTGAACAAGACGCCCATATTCCTAACTGGCTTGATGAGGTTGAGTGAGCAACTGTGGAGGTTAATGAGAGCCAATCACTAGGGCCTCTGTCTTGCTGACATTCACCTTTAGAAAGTTAGCTCTCATCCAGGATTTGGTATCTGACAGACAGTCTCTTGGGATAGTGGTAGTCCTGGAGTCGAGGGTAGAGGCAGAGAGATAGAGTTAGATGTCATCTGCATAGATGTGGAAGTTAACCCCATGTCTGCGGCTGTTGTCACCAAGTGGGAGCATGTAGATGTTGAAACGTAAGGGGCCAAGGACAGAGTCCTGGGTGACAGTGGTCATAGGTGACAGTGTGGAGGCTGGAAGATAAACCGTTGGTGGCGACAAAGTGTAGGCGAGGAGAGAGCTAGGAGTCGAACGATGCAAGGACAGGTCCGCGGAGATTGAGGAGGGAGGAGAGGCAGTGTAGGAGGATGGAATGGTCGACAGTGTCAAAGGCGGCAGAGAGGTCAAGAAGGCAGAGAGAGCCCTGGTTACAGGTGTCTAGAATGTCTTTAGAGACTTTGACCATGGCCGTGAGCAACATAGATGCCAGATTGAAGGGGTTAGAGGGGTCTGAAACCAGCTCGCAGCAGAAACATTTGCCATTCTTACACAATGTTTGATGTAGAAAGTAAAAATATCACACTGTTGCAGGAGGCTTTTCTTAGAGTCTGCACTGAAGCAGATTTTTTGGGACAGAATAGAGGGAACTTTGCTTTATGTTTAGATGTGTGGTGATCAATACTACTGCTGGATCCTAAAAGGGGAAATGTACTTTGTTTCATTTCCGCCACTCATTTTTAGAGTTGCTTTTTTAAAAATATATATATTTTTGACTAAGAAAAGTAAAGATATAATTATTCTGAACATTAAGAATGATCCAACTCCTTTTATGCTGCTTTAAGTCCCTATTTCAAGATATAATTACAGATGTTACATTCAAAGTTGTTAAATAATTGATGTGGAAAAGTGGAGGCATCACCACTATGGTGATGAATAGATATTTAATCAGAACTTTTAATGAACTGTTTTGGCTTTCTCCCTTGCTTTTTCTTTTTGAACAGATCAAAGACAGAATTTAAAAACTACAGTACATCCATTGTGAATAGAACTACATCAAGAAAGCCTAATGTGTTCTAGGATCCAGCAGGCTAAGGAGCCTCTCTACTGTTATTTTTCAATATAGGATCCTTCAAGCAAATATATTCATACCTACAATCACAAACGCATCTAGATTAGAAATCCTTGAATTCTTGTTTCCACGGCCCTTCAGGACAGAAACTGAGCTATGCCTCATTCTCTGTCCTTGGAAATTATAATCTCAACACTTAGAACCATGGTTGGGTGGCTCCTGGAAGCATTTTAATGAAACCACCTCTTCTACACTGGTTCTTTGACTTTTGGCTGGCCCGAAATTGTTTGTCTTTCATCTCATTTTTTTCTTAACCGCAGATGCCAATTCTACTTTGCGCAATGTAATGCCTGATATTGTTATCCAAGGTCTTTGATACTGGCCAGGCTACTTTATCCTATAGTCTTGGCTGAACAGTTGCTATGATGGAGAAATATGCTACCCAAATATCTCTACTTAACATGTAGAATTTGTCATTGTACTATCCAAACCAGACTTCGAGTTCTACGTACATGTACCACCTGCAAATGGGAATGCCACTGTGTGTGGAATGGGTTGTGCATTCTCCTTGGAGAATAATAACGTGCTTACCATATGTTTTATGTGGATGTTGATGAGAGCCCAGGGTACTGCTGGAGTTTTAACCAGCTAAAACAATGCGAATGAAAGCACCGGCTGACAATTAGGGAATAATAGGAATTGAGGAAAATAATCTTGTGTCCCCAGTGCCTTTACAGGTGCTGCTAATGAGCCAGACTGGCTGGTCTTATCATCAGCAGACCCATATGGTACAGGAAGAGAATAACTGAAACCACCACAGAAGATTGACTTGATTGCGACATTCTGTTGCCATGCATGTCACCGAGGAGACCCCACACTCCTCCCCCAAGGATTGTATCCCAAATATATACAACAATTGCACAAAGTTATTAAACTCTCTCTAGACAATGTAGCCAGTGCAAGTAATTAGGAGGACTTTCAATGAACCATAAGTCTTAATCAGTCTTGCAACTTCTTTCTCAAAGAAGAAGTAGAGTCAAGAAGTCAATTAATGGGTTCCAGTTTGAAAGAAGTTGAGTATCTCATCTTAATATTAATGTTGCAGAAGAGAGGGAATAATTAATATCTTAATGTGAAAGATGGCACTCGGAAAGCGCCATCATTCATAATAAGGTATTAAAACCGAGATCTTTTCAACCTGTTCATATAAACATTTAAAATCTCGTGGCACTATTTGAAAAGAAAAATGATTTCCTCCCAGTATCCTGGACAACAATCTCCAAATTCAAATCAATCATTGGTATTGTTGTGTGCAAATTGCTGCTTTTGCCTACAAGATACACAGTAACTATACATTAAATCCTGTGAAGCTCTTGGAGATATCCTCCCAGCGGGAAAGTTGCTATATTAAATATCAGGATTATTATAGTCTGTTTCAACATTTGATTCTGATCAGCAACTGGAAGAAGTTTCATTCCTGGCTGTAGTTCAGTCAGGCTCTCAGTTCCAAATGGGATGATACTATCAAATGTAAATGGCAAGATATTCAAGATCCTACTGGGTCTATAATATAACATAATGCGTTATGTAGCACTGCCTGTCATCGCTTTCATAATATTGATGTTGATGATTTTGCTGAATGACGCATGTAGGACGTTGGCTATCGGTGTTTCCAGTAGTTGCCCGGACATTGGCAATTCCACGAGGTGTCCTGTGCAGTGTGCTGTTCAGAGATCTCCTGTGTAATGTGTTGTGCAAAATAAGTTGTCTAGTCAGCACTAGAAGTTGTCAACTGCCTGTATACTGCGAGTCTACAGTACACCTGTTTTCTATATAGGTGTGTTATACTGAAGAGTCCCAACAATAAACTGTACAGGAAGTTTTTCTTCTGACTTGTTCATCTTATCCATGCATTGTTTCTTACATGAATTTTGAAATGTACACAAGAAAGGTTTGAATGGCAAATGGTCGTTTGACCTCTTGTTTCAGAAACCTAACTTTACCATTTTCATGTCGAACTGTTTCTTAAGTGAGACCATTGCTCTGACCTCTACTACCAATCCTTATAACTTGTCTCAGCTGGCAATTACCCTTTGTGTAAGAAATATTTCCTTGCATTTGATCCAAAAGTTATCTTGCTAACAACCAAGCGAAGTGTGCTTGTGCACCTTCCTTAAGTGGCCGCAACAAGAACTGTACAAAGTACTCCAGATGCAGCCTGGCTGGAGGAGCATTCCGTTTGAGCACGTTCACTTCTAGGGGATTTGAACTTAACTGGTTTGGCAAAAATAATTTACATTCAACAATATAGTCCAACAACCTGTCTGCCTTGTTCATTGTAGCATTGGACGTCCTCCCGACATGAAAGGTACTATACAAATGTAATTTTGTTGTTGGAAATAATGAGCAACAACTTGGATTTATATAGCGCGCTCCACGCCAGATGGCGTCAGGTATTGCTGGGAGGAGAGAGGAGGTTAGAGAAGTAAGGTTTGCAGAGGAGTGGAGGGATTTAAATACAAGAGGATCTTGAAGTTGATCCACTCTTTGACAGGGAGCCAGTGAAGTCTGGCAAGGACTGGGGTAATCGGGGAGCGAAGTTTGGTTTGGGTGAGAATGCAGTGAATCAACTAATGTTCCTAGGTCAATTTCAACTTTCCCCTCAATAATTTGTTTATTTTGTTATTTTTACACTGAATTACTTTTATTTGAGGTGAACATCATTCATGTCTCTTTACATATGTCCGTCTGGACCCATATCTGTGTTTGCACTTGGATGCTAGTTGCAGTCCTAATGTGGAAAGTGTGGGAAGATTTTCAAATCTATTGTTGAGTATTATACTCAAAACTTCATTCGTCACACATTGATGAATATAGCTAGAGAACCCATGAAGTGCTATTTATGCCTATGCTTTTTGAGCCCAGAGTAATAGAAATTCTACATACTGTACTGTTTTCTTGGCAGCATCTATGAGGGAATATGGTACTTCGATCAATACCCTTATTGTAAAGTTTTTATTTTTAAAAACTAAGATGTTCATTCATTTTGGAGTCCTTAGTGGTTAGAATACTCATCTCACAAGTGAGAGAGGACCTGGGTTTGATCCTAGGGCAGGACATAATGATGTGCAAATTTCCTTACTCCACACCCCTCTGTTTACAGTAAGTAGGAACCCAGTTGTTAGTCGATTGGTGGATTGCTTTTCCAGGGGTAATAATCCCTTCAAAAGAATAAACTTTTTTTTTAAATGGTCACTCAATCCATGATTGTTTGTGGGACACGATTTGCAATTGACTGCCGCATTTTGCCCACAAAATACATTCAATTCACTTTACAGTATATTCTGTGAAGCGTTTTGAGGTGTCTTGAAAACTTGAGTCAAGTGTTATAGCAAATGCAAGGATTGTTATTACAACAAAAAAAATTATGATATTTGTATAGCGCCTTTCACATCAGGAGGAAGGGCCAAGGTGCTAAAAAATCAGCAAATTACTATTAATCTGCAATTACTATTTTAACCTTAGAATTTTATGTTTTTTTAATTCCACTCTTAAGTGAATCAATATACGAAAGGTACACTTTAATTGTGAAGGAGCATCTTTCACCTTATGAATTATTTTCTGATAGTCCAGCTAGCCTTTCCACCAAAAGTGGTTCAAATAGCTATTGGTTTTCTGTTACAGTGTTTGAGAGATGTCATGAGCAGAATAGAAAACCAGACATATTTCTGTTTTCTCATGCCGTTCTGTTTGCCTTCCCATGCCGTTTCTTGGATACTTAAGAGAATAGATTTTTTTTTAAAAAGCAATCGTTTAACAGTTCGTAATCTAGACATACGCATGATAATTCAATTGCTTTGACAGGCCTTGATTATTTCAATGAAAACAAACCACACGTATTTTGTGAGCAATGGAGAAGCTGGAAATCAAAACCTTTGGGATCTGACTTTGTTTAAATGTTTCTGTGAATACTGTGATGTAATACTCTTATCTTCTTGGCATAAGAGTATTACATTGTGTTGCCTTTGGACATCCTTCTGATGTTGCTGGGACCACATAAATGTAATATTGTTGTTGTTGTATCTTAAATGGATTACCAAGGTGACTGTAAAAATTGCAATGAACTTTATTTTCTGCTATCTTCAAAAAGAAACAGTAACCTTAAATTATTGCTGGGTTTCCTTCTTTTACATAAATGGATCTGAAATCTGTTTTATGAAACTGAACAGTAGGATCTGTGTAATACTTGCTGTATTAAGAGTTATAATGAAAGGACACCGCACTGCCTTTGAAAGATCTGCCAAGATCTAATAACTGGTGGTACAGGCTTGATGGGCTCAATGGTCTTCTCCTGTTTCTGTTTTTCTATGTTCCTATTGCGTTTCAAACATTTTTTCCTTGCCAACTTCAAAGGACCCAGCAACGAGGTTATCACTGGATCAGGGAATTGCAAGATGCTTCAAATCGCCAGATGACTATTCCAGATATAGGACTGAGGTGTCAGCTGCAGATCTACGAGATTCAGAAAGCCGCAGAGGTAATTTAGATTTGAAAATTAAATGCAGCATCTGTTTACAGGTTTAACAAAAACCAGATTGCCCCTTGCGCCTTATCGGTGGTTTTTGATTTATCAATCCAGTATTTTATCTGAATTTGGATTTCCAGGTGATTGTGTTAAGTTTTCCTGCAGACGACATTTGAATGTAAGCTCCCCCAACTCATAGCCCATTAAGATGCAAATTGCACAGTGCTATTGCAATGTTCTCAAAGTTATGTCAATCCTTTCCAATAATTCCTGGAGTGGGTTCAGGCATTATTTCTTGAGGGCAGCACTCTATTAATGTGGTTTCCTCCCTGCAATTAGTGTATCATTGCAGACTCGCAAGGAAGCCCCAGACTGAGCACAAATGCAACTCCGCAGTTTGCTTATACATGCTAGTCTTAATGTTGCCATCTCAACTATCACTTGTGGGAAATATTTGTTCAAGTGTCTGTGAACATTGTTCCTTACAGTCTCTGTTTCTTCTACTTGTGCAGTCACAACATTTTAGTCCAAATCCTTAAAAAATTCCAGCAGACTAAGTGTAGTTTTGAGGGATGGCAACACCATTGGGGCTAATCCAATTGCCTTTTGTCAATATTCTGGATATTTCTCATCAGCACAATTGAGAAAGATCCTATCCAGGACCCTTTTGTCTCATTGAAGAAGAACAGGGTCATATTGCAGAGATGAATGTGGTAAAAGCTTAATCCCTTTTGACCACTTTAATGTACAAGTGTTTCCAATCTTGTATTGGAATCCTAGCCTGGGAGAAATGAATCCTAGCCTGGCAGAAATGAATCCTGGATGTGACCTACTATACTCATTGAAGCACAGTTTTCTATAATTTACAATGACTGTATTGATGGAGCACGTGATTGTACAGAAGCTAGTTATACCTTGACAGGTGGGTGGAGAAAACAGCAGCTCCCTTGGAACCTATTCAAAGATTTATTTAATGTTCTCTAGGCAGAATTGCTATCTTGTCGGAATTTTCTCTGTCAAATACAAAGGAAAAATCCATACTGCAAAGGGACCTTATAGCATTACAGCAATGTAATACCTCTTAGATACTGGATCTAATTTTCATTTGATGCAAGCTTCTATCACTGCCAGCACACTGACTGAAGACTGTTTCCCACCTGGCGGGAAAGATAACATGTGGTTTCCAAGCACAATCTGCTTCAGACATGAAGAAACCACTTGTACAATATTATTCAGAGCTGAAATTGCAATTTCATATGTCACTTGATGAGACTAACTGAGGAATTCAAACCACTTTGGTTAATTTTCCTACACTGCCATACTTGTGTGTTTTGATTCCCAAATGCTGCCCAGAGCCTGACCACAGTTTGACCATTGACAAGTGGCCTATTGGAAGACGTCAAGGACTGCTGCAGAGTGTTCTGAACCAATAGGGTTTTTGTAAAATGAGACTGCTTTGAGAAAAGGGTTACTTCTCTATGAGCCTCAAATACACTCACTTCAATCAAAGGGCCCTACAATAGAGATCCAGCACAGTTGTGCTGGAAGCCAATATCGCTAACCAATTCCTTTAGAACTTAATGGATATTGCCAATTTCCGCTTTGTGTTTGAAACCCAGTTTGGGTCAGGGAGATCATGACTATGGATTGCTCCCTGTATTTTGATCGGAGATGCAGTAAATTTTAGGCATCTTTCCTCTGCTATTGTGGAGGTGGTCAAAGGATATGAAAAGAGCGTGGAAAGCTAGTTAGACTTTCCATCCTATTGAAATGGCTGAAAGCCATAACAGGTACAGAATGTGTTCCGGTATCTATTAGTTGCCAAGGATACAGATGGATTTAACTCATCTTTAATGTAAAGATGAGAACTAATTCTTTGGGATGAAAATGTTCACTCACATCAATTTGGGCTTGCAGCATCCTAACATCACAGCCTGAGCCATGTATAAGTGATGTAGGAAGTATCTTCTCTTTCAAATGGCAAAAAAGGCAATTTCTTTCATGTTGATGCTCTGATTTCTTGAGTACCATTAGCTTGGTAATCTTCATCCAGTCCATAAACAAATGCTGTCCCTTATTGTGATCTTTCTAAATGGTGCCAATGATCACTCTGCAAGGCTTCCCTGTGAACAAAGTGAAACTTGCAATTTTTCTAAGATATCATATTCATTGATATCTTTTACATAGTGGGCACAAGGATGGTCTCCTACATAATCTTGAATTTTGTACAATCTTTTGCAGCTCAGAATAGCTCAAAAGAGTTCTCACATAATTCTCTAAAAACTTGTATCAATCAATCAGTCAAACTTTAGAAATCATAGGGTGGCAATTTCAGATTTTTTTTTAATTATAGCTTTGGCGATTTTTTTAAGAGATGACCTAACATTTTTGTTGGCTGTCATTGCGGCTGGGTGGTCAGCCGAGTGTCTGACACATTCAGAAACCCAGCAACATACTTAAGCGTATCCAAACCAAACTCGGAATTCCAGGCAGCCCACCTAAGCATGGAAATTCCAGAGAGATTATTGGAATGGAATGAAATGCACACTCTCCCTGGAGGACGCATCCTGCTTACCTAATTCTGGAAAGCGTTTGGCAACAGCTAAGGCTTGGGGATCCCAGAGTGTGTATTATGGTACAGCTAGCGTTTAACTAGATAAAACTGCATAGCTTGCCATTGATATTGCAAGCTATCCAGCTTGGACTATCCTATCCAAACCTGGCTGTGCTGTCATCAGCAATGCACTGGAATACTGTGTCCCCACCTGGCTCAGGAACCGGACTACCAAAACCCACTACAGAGGGCTGACTTGATTCCGACATTCTGCTGTCAAGTATTCCATTCTGAAGCCAGTTCATCTCCAAGGAGACACCCACTCTTCCCAGGGACAATAATCCCTGGTTGACTGCTGAAATTTAATCTGAAGAGGTGGAAATGCAAGTGGAATTGTCTTGCATTAATCCATTTAAATGTGATGCTCTGGACTGAAGCCTGGCAACACAGTTGTTTTGGTGTACCGAAAATCTACTCAGGTTTTGTCTTGGTTTTCTGCATTCTGTATTTTCCAGGTGGCTGTGACTGGAAGCAAGATACACCGGCAAATGTGAGACCTCCGCTTGATCATCCATCATACGTTTCCTCTTCTACTTCTGCTAGGGATTATGCTTCCCCTTCAGGCAGAGCCTATGAATATAATTTCGGATTTAAAATCGAAAAATAATTTTAACTGGGGGTATGACCACAAACAACAGCTATTGTGGTCACTAAATGTAAATGGTTGGGGGTGTATGAGTAATGATACGTTAGGAGTGGAAAGAGTTGAAAGTGCCATATTCAACTTCCAAACCAACAAGGGGCCCATGTAAACTGTCATTTATATATTTACATATTCTCTAATTATCTTTTTAAGTACACAGAAAGCCTTGTGTTTGAGCCTTTTAGAAATGGAAAGCATCTGAACCAAGCAGGTAATATAGATAGAGCTTAGAGTACTCACCTCGTAAGCGAGAGGACCCGGTTTCAATTGCGGGCAGAGCGAGATCTTAGACAAGTTTTCTTGCTCCACCCACCTCTATTTACCAGCAGTAAGTAGGAATCCAGTTGTTAGTTAATTAGTCACTGAATTCCCAACTGTTTGTGGGTCACTGCTGTGCGCAATTGGTTGCCGTGTTTCATCCACAAAATATGGTCAGTCCACATTACACAAATTCTGTAAAGAGCTTTGAGACATTCCAACGATATGATAAGGTACAATATCAAATGCAAGGATTATTCTTTAAATTACCCTAAATATGCCTGCATTTTTTTAACTGGACTGCAGATGATCTTGAAAATGATCTTTTTGGGAAAAAGATAGTTCCTCCCCGCACCTCACCTATTTTCTCTTCAGAAAGTAATAATTTATAGTCGCTGATTGCTCAGGCTCCAGTATCTCTCAAGCCTCGATAGTGTTTCTGTGCTTCTTGTACCATAACAAGAAATCTGAACCTGATCCAAAATTATTTTTTGCCAAATAACCGAAGTTTCCTCTCAGCAAGAATCCAATGGCTGGTTGAACTCTTAATGCAATACTCCACCAGTAGGTACATTTACTCAGTCATTGGGTTAGCAAAAGATGTAAATGCAGTAGGGGATTAAATGGATAAAATGCACACATACTAATATCAGTCATTGCTATGTATTGTCCAAAAGAGAATACACTGGCATCAAATGCATTTGAAGTGTGAATGTGTGAGTGTTAAGTGTGAATATATGTGTGGATTGCCAGGTTTATGTACTGTGGAACCTTATTAACATTTTGTTTTGAAAAAATAACAAATGAAAAACACCCTTACTCATACTGAAAGTTGGCAAAAATGTGAAGTCAGAGTTAGTGTTTCTGATTAGGTTTTAATACCTTAGTAACTCCCAATACATTGAAATAGAAGTGATCTTCAATGATGATGGACATGCAAACTTATTATCTTTTCATGTGAATGTTGAATTATCCCTTTTAAGTATTAGATTTTTCCAATAGGGTGTAATAACTATTTTCAGAGCAATGTTGGTAAGATTCCGAAGTAGAATTGATAATTTTCTCATATTATGAGTTAAAAGCATTTAATTCATAAGTTCATTAATTCTTTTAATTCATAAACATTAAAATATCTTTAATGTTTCTTTAAAACTCCAGGCTTGAAACTGATTCATTACTTGGTAAATTCTACTATTGTTTTGATATTTTAAAAAGATTTACATGTGATTTAATGCACATTGGAATGGTAATGGTCTAAATCCTAAATTACGTGCTTATGCAATCTGTTCTTTATCAACTGTAACCTGAACCAGGAAGATTTCTAGTGCTGAATTTATGAGCTATTCTTGCTCAGTGCAGTGATCACTTGACCTTCTTTACAAGTCATTTCTAGGAGCATATGACTACTGCAATGAGCAGTTATCGTTCAGCTGTAACTGAGAAATGACTCGACCTTCACAAGGTCAGATGATAATAATAATCCTTGCATTTGATATAGCGTTTTTCACGTCTTCCAGACGTCTCAAAGCACTTCACAGAATATTCTGTAAAGTGAATTGACTGTATATTTGTGGGCTAAACACGGCAGCGAATTGCACACAGCAGTGACCCACAAACAGTCATGGATTGAGTGACCACATTTTTTTTTATGATCACAAAATTGAGCAAGGAAAGCCCCCTTTTTGCTTGTATTCAAAGATGTAACAAATGTTTACAAGAACCTAACACAAGGCAAGATTTTGTTACTCAAACACTTAAATTATCTACTAAAATAGACCGACCAGACTCATATCTATTTGTCTAACTTGTGCTTGCTACAGTTAAGAGGAATTTGTTACAGCAATTAACATGTCCATCATCATTGAATAAAAGACTTTGTACTTGTGGAAGAATATGTACTTGTGGAAGAATTAAATGAAAAATCCCTTGGGATGATGAAAATTGATGTCCGAGGTTTCTTGGTCAACTGACTTGTTTATAGAAACCTGAAGCGGGCAAACTCCCTATTCTGGATACTGGAGACCGCAATATACAAAGTTTAGATGAAGTTAACAATTATTTGTTTGTGATGATTGGTAAAAGGTGTTCATGTTTAAAATATTGCCTCCTCAAGAAACTGCACACAATATTTTCCCTCCCACATGCACTTCAGATTGAAAGGTAACCAGAAGATATATTTGACTTTGCGGCTTCACAATTATACTACTGTTTCCAGCAGCACGGTTTTCAGAGAATTACAGTATTTTTTCATGAAAAGGTGGTTATACATAAAATGGGATAAAAAAAATTGATTTCCCAGCTTGATTGATTTCATTAAAATAGTATATTGGCGGTGCATTTGTGGAAATAACTTGTATTGTACCATAATTTGAAAGCCTGGTAGATAATTGTGCCAACTCTGACTCTTCACTTGCAGTACTGAGAATACCAACTACAGTATTTGGTATACTCTCTGAGTGGATCAAAAATTGATTTAATCAAATCTATTTAATCAAATATGGCTGTTTTTAGGTGGTTGTTGTAATAATAAAGGTAAAAAATAACCCCAAAATACATCTTTTCTACATGCTAGTGTTTTTTTTTCTCTGATTGTCATCAGCGCCTTGGGACATCCTCCCGAAGCTCTATAAATGTAATTTTGTTTTTTTGTCCAAGGATGAGTGAAAATGTTTAGTAGTTTCCACCATTTTGGTGGGGGAGAGGTGAAGCAATATTTCAGCCTCTTAATTTTCAATATCCTTCACATCACACTCTAGGATTGAGTATAAAAATAGTATATATAAAAATATATAGTTGTTTACATGAAGATAGACTCAAGGAAGACTATGAGTTTACACTCATCTCCCCCACCTGGCTGTTAGATTTGGAGGACTTTCTTCAAGGCTGTTGTTGAGAGAAGTTACTAGTTTTATGTTTAGTCCCCTATCCCCTTACCAACCTGCACGCCCGCTCCGCTCAGCAGGCTCTGGTCTGCTCCACATCCCCCGACCCACCCACCCCACCATTGGCAGGCGAGCCTTTAGCCTTTCTGCCCCCCAACCTCTGGAACTCAATCCCGCAGTCCTTCCGCCTCACCCCCTCCCTGGCCTCCTTCAAGTCTCACCTTAAGATTCTCTTTGATCGACCCATCAGCAACTCCTAATCCCACCCCCCCTTTCCTCCCCCCCACTGTCCTCAGCTCGGGTCTGTGACTGTCCAACGCCTTGGGACGTCCTCCTGACGTGAAAGGCGCTATACAAGTGTAATTTTGTTGTTGTTGGTCATATAATAGGAAGAAACGGGAGGTAGTGAAGATATCGCAGCTATATTGATAATGTCTTGCATTATCTCTCTGTGACATAGGGTGGGGGACCTCAATGGGGTGGTGGTGGGGAGGATGGGGTGTAGGCAGGCGAGACACATGGACTGAAAAAGCATGCAATAAATGATCAGTTTATGGTATCAGGGAAGATGGAGGGAAAGGAGCAGAATTGGGGTGACTGATGGGACCATTGAAAAGGAGGGTCTTGAGGTGGGACCTGAAGGAGGCTAGAGAGGGGCCAAGTTGGAGGGACTGCAGGATGGAATGCCAGAGGTTTGGGGCAGAATGGCTGAAGGCTCGCCTGCTGATGGTGGGTCGGGGAATATGGAGCAGGCCAGAGCCTGCTGAGCGGATGGAACGGATAGGTTAGTAGGAGATTAGGAGGTCACGAAGGTAGGGTGAGGCAAGCCCATGGAGGGCTTTAAAGGTGAGAACCAGGATCTTGAATGGGGAGCCAATGGAGATGGAGTCACAGCTTGGAGTAGTAGAGGACACGGACCGCAGAGTTCTGGATGATCTGCAGCCAATAGAGGGAGGAGTTGGGAAGGCCGACAAGTTGGCGTAATCGAGCCTGGATGTGATGAAGGCACAAATGAGAGTTTCAGCGGCCTGACTTAGAGATCAAATAAGATGCACAGAAGAAACCAGTAAGCTTTAGGGTATTTTCCCTTACTTAAGAGGCGCAAATAAGGGAGCACCCTTATATTCCAAAATAATGTAACCCAAATATCTGGCTACGATGAACTGGAGGAAAGTTAAATTGAACGTGAGCAAGACCGAGGCCCTCCTGATTGGCTCAAGCCAGCGCCTCCGCACATCGGGCGCTGCCAGCCTCAACATCCAAGGCTGTATTCTCCACCTCACAAAGCCAGTCAGGAACCTCGGCATCACGTTCGACCATAAACTCCTTCCTCCCCCACATCCGCGCCTTGACCGGCACCGCTTATTTCCACCTACGCAACATTGCCAGGCTCCGCAACTACCTCACCCCCCACGCTGCCGAAACACTCGTGCACGCGTACATCACCTCACGGCTGGACTACGGAAACTCTCCTCGTCGGCCTCCCCAGCTCCTCCATTCACAAGCTGCAGATCATCCAAAACTCTGCAGCCCGTGTACTATCCCGCACCCACCTCCGCGACCACATAACCCCCACCCTCGCCCGTCTCCACTGGCTCCCCATCCTCCAGAGGATCGAGTTCAAGATCCTTGTCCTCGTTTTCAAGGCCTTACACGGCCTTGCCCCGCCCTATTTATACGATTTACTCTCCCCCTATAAGCCCACCCGGACCCTCCGTTCAGCAGGACTTGGCCTGCTCCAAGCCCCCCGCCCGAACCGCCCCACCATCGGAGGTTGGGCCTTCAGTTTCTCCGCTCCCACCCTATGGAATGCCATCCCTCAATCCCTCCGCCTTGTTTCTTCCCTTTACTCTTTCAAGGCCGGTCTGAAGACTTTCCTTTTCGACCGTGCCTTCTGTTCCCCCCCTAATTTCTTCGACCTCCCCCAAGTTTTTTACCCCTCCCCGTACACTCCCCTCCCAGCTCGGGTCACACGCCTCCTGTGCAGCGCCTTGGGACGTCCTCCCAACATGAAAGGCGCTCTATTATAAGTTTAATTATTTGTTGTTGTTGTTGTTAAATACAACAACAACATCTATCCCCTCAATTGAGGGGATAGATGAGTGACCAGCCGTTTCATCTGGCTGAGTGGCCAGATGTTGGTTGAACAACAACCAAAAATACATGTATAAATTACATTTAGAATTATGTCAGAAAGAGGTCCCAAGGTGTTGGATAGTTAAGGGTTTGCCCCTATTTTTGAAAAAATCGTAGACTCAATTTTCTCAATCCTTAATTCTTCACAAGAGAGATGTTGCCTTGGTTCAGTTAGAATTTTTGCTTCCTGAGTCAGATATTGTGGTTTAGGTCTGAAAGTGCTTTGAGAGCTTAGGTCTGCCCCTAAAACTCTCCAAACCTGTGTGCAACCTTGGCGTCAGGTTCGACCCCCAACTGTCCTTCCTCCCCCACATCCGGTCCCTCACCAGCACCGCCTTCTACCACCTCCGACGGATCGCCCGTCTCCGGCAATACCTCACCCCAAAAGCCGCTGAAACCCTGGACCAGGCCTTTGTCACCTCTCGGCTGGACTATTGCAACGCCCTCCTCGCCGATCTCCCCTCCACCACAATCCACAAAATCCAGCTAATCCAGAACTCAGTGAAGTCAGACTTCACTGACTCCCAGTCCCTGAGAGAATCGACTTCAAGATCCTCAAAATTCTCACCCTTATTTTCACTCTGCACCTCCCCTTCCTCTCTAATCTCTCTCCCCAAACCAGCACCCGCTGGCTTTGCTCCACTGGGTCTGGCGTCCTCCAGGTCCCCTGAATCCTCCGCTCTACCCTCGGCGGATGTGCCTTCGGCCACTACGCCCCGAGGCTCTGGAATTCCCTTCCTCACTCCCTTCGCCTCGCCCCCTCTTCCCAGTTTCAGGTCACAGTTAAAGACCTTTCTCTTCGACTGCGCCTTTGGTCACCTTTCTCCCCCTGCCCCTGCCTCGGTCCCGGGATCCGCTATTGTGAAGTGCTGTGAGACGCCGTCCGGCGTGGAGGGCGCTATATAAATCAAAGTTGTTGTTGTTGGGCACGGTCTGTAGTCCAGTCTGACACTTCCAATACAATGCTAGGGGTGCAATCTTTGGGAGGAGTCATCCTTTGGATAAACTGAAGTCCTGTCTGCTTCACAGTGCCCAAAGTGGCTGTGGCATTCACCTACAACTTGTTGTGAAACAGAAGAATCTTGTGAAACACTTTGAGACATCTCGATGAAGTGAAAAAACCCGATATCAAATCAATGATTATTTTGGGATGAAATAATTCCCTCTTGTGCATGAGAACCTAACAATGTCTCTCCCTTTTACACTCACTAAAACCATGCTGCCTTCAAATGAAGCAAATTCTATTTCCCTGCCTTGCTCCCATGTAAAGTGCTGGGAAAAGAATGTGTAGTAATTGTTGGCCACTGAGCCCTGAAGTGACAGTGGGCACAACAGCTGAACCAAACTGAACATGTAGAATTTATTGGGGGTGGGAAAGATGGTAGAGAAAGGGGTTGCTTTCATTTATTGTCTTGGAAAACGACTGACTTAGAGATAAAATCAGACGCACTTTACAGATGCATCAAGCTTGCTAGTTGCATACAGTCGATTTCATAGACTGATTCTCAGATACTGTATTCAGGCAACTTAGAGCTTCCTCTCCCTGGGTTAAGTCAATGGGGCGCCCACTCTGACTGACCACACTGACAGGACAGTTCCATATTGTACCTCACTGAGGCTTAGTTATCTCATTTGATGAACACCATAGTTTTGGGAGAGAAGAATACTCGACCGGAATACCTGTTCCTGACTGATATGTTAAGATCCTCTTGAGTGAAGAGATTGGATGAATTTAAATGGATTTTGGTTGTGAACCCCACTCTTACCACACACCTCCCCCCCACCCCACCCATCCCCCCAATCCCTTATAAAAGAGCCGAGGCGATTCACACATGAATGAAGCGCATTGGGGCTCAAACCCAACAATTTGTGACCCACAAGCGCTCAGCTACTCGGATTATATACAGTATTGATGTATCTGCTAATATATTTTTGTGTGAAATAAAAACCAATCAGATATTGAGCCCCTCCCACCCCTCACTGAATGCTGGGAGAAAGACTACAATTCCCAGCAAGCTCCGCGCGCGAGGACCCCCCCCGGCTTCATTCAGGGACGAAGCCACCATAGGTGTCCAGAGACTTCAGTGATATTGATATTTTCAGTGGGTATCAGGCTGACCCGGCCGGGTCAGGGTTTTCTCTCTCTCTCTCTCTCTCGTTATAACGCCTGCGACAAAATGAATTAGAAACTGTAGAGGAGAATTTCAGGCACCGACCAGGAGGGCAACCGTGGCGCGTGTGCCTCCGCGAGGGAAGGTCCCCGACTGCAGGCGGCGGCCACAGGTGAGGGGGAGACCCGGGGCACAGCTCACACCCCGGAGGCCGGGAGGCCGGGGTGTGGAGGCCGTGGGTGTGGAGGCCGGGGTGCCGGGGGCCGGGAGGCCGGGGTGTGGGGGTGTGGAGGCCCACACCCCCACACCCCGGCCTCCACACCCCGGCCTCCGCCCCCCGGCCTCCACACCCCGGCCCCACGGCCTCCACACCCCGGCCTCCACACCCCGGCCTCCGCCCCCCGGCCCCCCGGCCTCCACACCCCGGCCTCCACACCCCGGCCCCACGGCCTCCACACCCCGGCCTCCACACCCCGGCCTCCGCCCCCCGGCCCCCCGGCCTCCACACCCCGGCCTCCACACCCCGGCCCCACGGCCTCCACACCCCGGCCTCCACACCCCGGCCTCCACACCCCGGCCTCCGCCCCCCGGCCCCCACACACCGGCCCCCCGCCCCCCACACCCCGGCCTCCACACCCCGGCCCCCCGGCCTCCACACCCCGGCCCCACGGCCTCCACACCCCGGCCTCCACACCCCGGCCTCCGCCCCCCGGCCCCCACACACCGGCCCCCCGGCCCCCACACCCCGGCCCCCACACCCCGGCCCCACGGCCTCCACACCCCGGCCCCCCGGCCTCCACACCCCGGCCCCCCGGCCTCCCGGCCTCCACACCCCGGCCCCCCGGCCTCCACACCCCGGCCTCCACACCCCGGCCTCCGCCCCCCGGCCCCCACACACCGGCCCCCCGGCCCCCACACCCCGGCCTCCGCCCCCCGGCCCCCACACACCGGCCCCCCGACCCCCACACCCCGGCCTCCACACCCGGCCCCCACACCCCGGCCTCCACACCCCGGGCCCCCGGCCCCCACACCCCGGCCCCACGGCCTCCACACCCCGACCCCCACACCCCGGCCCCCCGGCCTCCACACCCGGCCTCCACACCCCGGGCCCCCGACCCCCACACCCCGGCCTCAGCTCACACCACCACACCCCGGCCTCCGCCCCCCGGCCCCCACACACCGGCCCCCCGGCCCCCACACCCCGGCCCCACGGCCTCCACACCCCGACCCCCACACCCCGGCCTCCACACCCGGCCCCCACACCCCGGCCTCCACACCCCGGGCCCCCGACCCCCACACCCCGGCCTCAGCTCACACCACCACACCCCGGCCCCGGCCTCAGCTCACACCCCCACACCGACACCCCGGTCCCAGCCCCAGCCTCCATGCCCCGACACACCGACGCCCCGGCCTCAGCTCAAACCCGAGCCCCGGCCTCCACTCCCGGGCATAACCAGCTCACACCCCGGGCCTGACATCCCCCCCTCCCACACACACACACACACAAACAGCCTCTACCTCAGCTCTGACACCAGCCTCCCCCCGGCATAGCCCACCCCGCCCTGACACTGAGCCCAGCTCTGACCCCCCCCCCCCCCCCAGCTCTGACACCAGCCTCCCCCCGGCATAGCCCACCCCGCCCTGACACTGAGCCCAGCTCTGACCCCCCCCCCCCCCCAGCTCTGACACCAGCCTCCCCCCGGCATAGCCCACCCCGCCCGGACACTGAGCCCAGCTCTGACCCCCCCCCCCCCCCCCAGCTCTGACACCAGCCTCCCCCCGGCATAGCCCACCCCGCCCTGACACTGAGCCCAGCCCTGACCCCCCCCCCCCAGCTCTGAACCCAGCCTCTCCCCAGGGTATAATACCCTGGCCCCGGCATCTCTCTTCCCCCCCCCCCCCCCCCCCACCGCGTATACCCTCTCCCCCCCCCCCACCGCGTATACCCTCTCCCCCCCCCCCCCCACCGCGTATACCCTCTCCCCCCCCCCCCACCGCGTATACCCTCTCCCCCCCCCCCCCCCACCGCGTATACCCTCTCCCCCCCCCCCCCACCGCGTATACCCTCTCCCCCCCCCCCCCACCGCGTATACCCTCTCCCCCCCCCCCCCCCACCGCGTATACCCTCTCACCCCCCCCCCCCCACCGCGTATACCCTCTCCCCCCCCCCCCACCGCGTATACCCTCTCCCCCCCCCCCCACCGCGTATACCCTCTCCCCCCCCCCCACCGCGTATACCCTCTCCCCCCCCCCACCGCGTATACCCTCTCCCCCCCCCCACCGCGTATACCCTCTCCCCCCCCCCCCACCGCGTATACCCTCTCCCCCCCCCCCCCCACCGCGTATACCCTCTCCCCCCCCCCCCCCCCCACCGCGTATACCCTCTCCCCCCCCCCCCCCACCGCGTATACCCTCTCCCCCCCCCCCCCCACCGCGTATACCCTCTCCCCCCCCCCCCCACCGCGTATATCCTCTCCCCCCCCCCCCCCCACCGCGTATACCCTCTCCCCCCCCCCCCCCACCGCGTATACCCTCTCCCCCCCCCCCCCCACCGCGTATACCCTCTCCCCCCCCCCCCCCACCGCGTATACCCTCTCCCCCCCCCCCCCCACCGCGTATACCCTCTCCCCCCCCCCCCCCCACCGCGTATACCCTCTCCCCCGCCCACCGCGTATACCCTCCCCAGCCCTGCCCTCAGCCTCTCCCTCAGTCGCTGGTTAGTGCCCCCCCCCCCCCCCCGTGAAGCGCGGCCTCGATGCACATTCACTATTTGCCCGGTTTTCACTTACACACAAACACACAATGCACTAGACTAGACCTGACTGAAACCCCGTGACTCTGGGGGAACCTGTGCAGAGAGAGCTTCTCTTGAGGGAGACACTCTTGAGCTCCACACAGTGAGAGAGGGACGTCCTCCCGACCTGAAAAGGCCCTACAAATGTAATGTTGTGACTTAAGGTCAGAGAGGAAGGTCTTCAGGTGCGATGTGAAGATGGGTGAGGAGGGGGCAAGGCGCTATTTGAAACGCAGCGATAAACAACAGCCACTGAGAACTGGGTGAGGAGTCTCTAGTTTGATCTGATATCATTGTGGCAGACAGTCCTGGATCTCTGTGCCCCTGAGTCTTGAGAGTGTCCGAGCTCCATCACGGTGCTCGGGACTGTGAAACATGCCCCCCCATTGTGCTGGAGGTACTGAAAGACATCTATGCTCCTCTGTTTCTTAATCTGCTCCAAACGCTGGCGGTCAATTTGAGATTAATTGTGTATTACAGAGTAAGTCAAAATGAGTAAGAAAAGAAAACGACAGGATGACTTCCAAAAGGTGAAGTTAAAAGTTGGAAAAAAGAAACCCAAAGCAGACAACGCAACCAACACCAACTTTAAAACACAAGCTGTTCACATTCCGGAGCAGCTTAAGACTGATGCCTCTTTGCCGACTAATAATCGCAAACTCAATGTTAAGGTAAGTCCTATTCTTAGTCTGTTTGCAGGACCAAATAAGATAGTAAATGTAATGTTCATTCTTGCCATTTTCTAAGGTTTTATTAACTTCCTTAAAAAGTATGAACTTGCAAGAAGTATAATAGTTCTTTTTTGGAGCCCCTGCTAGTTTTGTTGTGCATTAACTGAGATTGATATATTTCTAATGGATAAAGGGATTAAGGGATATGGGGATAAGGCAGGTGGGTGGAATTAGATTAGAAGATTAGCCATGATTTTATTGAATGGCGGGGCAGGCTCGAGGAGCCGAGTGGCCTACTCCTGCTCCTAATTCTTATGTAAGTCTTATATCCAAATTTTCATTAAAGAGGAATTGCACAAATATATTCATTGAAGATGTATAGGTAGCATTTTATTTATTGCGGAAGAGTGAGTGGTCACATAAAATAGGCTGGTGATTGCTAAAGAGTAGGGAGTCATAGAATCATAAGATATTACTGTACAGAAGGAAGCCATTTGGCTATTGTGCCTGTGCCAGATCTTTGGAAGAGCTACATTATCAGTCCCACTCCACTGCTCTTTTCCCTGTGTAATTGCAATTGTTTCCTCTTCAAGTACCTGTCCAATTCCCTTTTGAAAGTACAGTTGAAGCCTGTTTATCCGGCCCCCGCGGGACCTGGCCAGTGCTGGTTAAAACGCCTGCTGGATATTTGGGCAGCCTGCGGCCGAAAACCCCCTACAAAAAAATTAAAGTTCTTTTAACACGCACCATACACACCAGACTAAGTAATAACAGATAATAACAGAATATTATATTGGTACCCTCTGTCAAAACCACTCCCCTGCACCTTTCACCCCCACTGGTAGAAGTTTACAGTCCAGCGACCCTCCTCTAAATGGAGAATGCCAAGCGGGTGAAAAAAACGGCAGCGCGATTTTAAAGTTGTGCAACTTTACTAACTGTAAGGCGAAGCCCTAGACTACTAGCGGCAAACAGAAACACTGCACCTGTGCAACATTGTGGGTTATTGGCTGGCGTTATCGGCTTGCCACCTGTATGACTTTAAAGTCATATGTGCTCCGTTTTTTTCACCCACTTGGCATGCCCCATTCCAAAAAGAATCGCTGGACTGTAAACCCCAGACGCAGCATCATGGCTTCAAGTGCAGCATCAACCAGCAAAGGTAAAAAGCGCAAGAGAGTAGCCCCGACAACAAGTACCAATACAACGCTCTGCCATTACGTTATTATTTATGCATTTACAAATGTTCCACTGCTATTGTTCCGGATAAGGTCCGGTTTATGGAATGGGGACTTTTTTTTTGGCGTGCCGGTTATACGGAAATGCTGGTGCAACAAGTCATGGATAAACGGGCTTCTACTGTAGTTATTGAATCTGTTTTCACCACCATATTGTATATTGCCTCTCTGCATTCTTCTCTCAAAAATACATCACCTTACACTTCTCTACATTAAACTAATCTGCCATGTATCTGACCATTTGACCAGTCTGTCTGTGTCCACATCATTTACTAAATTCACAAGTTTTGTGTCGTCTGTAAATATGCTCTCTACACCCAAGTTATTTATATATATCAAAAGGAGCAGTGGTCCTAATATCGACCCCTGGAGATACACAACTGTATCCTTCCCTCCAGTCTGAAAAACAACCATTCACCATTACCCTCTGCTTTCTGTCTCCCAGCCAATTTCTTATCCACGCTGCCAATGCCCTTTCTATCTCATGGATTTCAATTTTGCTAACTAGTCTATTATGTGGCACCTTCCCAAACACCTTCTGAAAGTCCACATCAACTGTACTGTCATCAAACTCTTCGTTATATCATTAAATCCATGACTGAATGTAAGAATTGCTCATTGAAAAAAAAGACCCAAGGTCTAGCTAGTTTGCCTTCTACTTTCCCGTCAGTCACATGCACATATATCCTGAACTACCTATGTACTGTACTATATTCCGTAATGTTATTTCCTAAAAGAGAACTATTGAATCTGTAAAGACCTCAATTGAGTTTGTCAGACATGATTTTCATTTAACAAATCTGTTTTGACCATCATTAATTAACTTCTGTTTTTCCAAACGAAAATGAATCGTGTCCCATATTATGGTCTCTAGAGGTTTCCCCACTCCCAGGCTGACTGGCCTGTAATTACCAGGTTTATCTTTTATACCTTTCTTGAGCATTGGCAATCCTCCAGTGCTCAGGCACTACTCCCATATCCAAGGAGGATTGAAAGATTGTGGCCAGAACCTCTGTTATTTCCACCCTAACTTCTAATTGCGTTCAGCAGTGTCCCACAAACAGTCGTGGATTGAAATGACCAATTTTATTATTGTGTTTTTTTGGAGGGATTATTATTAACCGTGTGGAATAAGGAAACTTGCCCAAGGTTTCGCCCTGACCTGCCTGGATTTGAACACAGGTCTCACGCTTGTAAGGCGAGTGCTCTGTCCTATGAGCTATAGGACATCACAAATAAACATGGGTCAGTAGTGCAAGCAGCTCTTGTGATGTTGGTCCAGTTAAGAGGCCTGACAGTCAAGCCGCATTCTGCTAACATGTTGTAGGTAATTTTATATAAATTATTTATGATAAGATTAAATATGTGTTTTTATCAATAAATCTATTTTTTTTAAAATGTATTGCTCTGGCATGGAGTCAACCGTGCACTAGTTTACTTTTTCATATGAGTCCAGGAGCAGGTGATACGTCCTTGCAGTTGACAACCGGGGTTTCAATGTATAATATTACTGGACAAATATAGGCTGTATCGTTGTAGATGTTAAGACCCCATTCTTGGGCATCTTGCTTTTCTGAATCCGATGTTGTTCAGTCATTACATGGCAGAAATAATTGAAGTTCTCAATGGAATGGTTACCTGCATCCAATATGCATTTACTGTAAAGTGTTTTGCTATATGTAAAACACAAGTTTACACTTGAGAAATTAACTTTATGTTTTCCTTTTAACAGGATCTGCTGACACAGTTGCACCATTATAATTCAGGAGTTAAACAGAGTGCACTGACTGGCCTAAAGGACCTTGTCTCGCAGCACCCATCAGTAATTACCTCTCACCTCTCCAGTATTCTCAGTGACGTCTCAGCTGTATTCACAGATAAAGACCCCACTGTGAGGGCAGCAGCAGTCCGCCTTTTACACTTCCTTGCTCCCAGAATTTCTGGCGAACAAATGGCGCCCTTTTATCCCTTAGTTAGTGCACACCTTTCGAGTGCGATGACTCACATAGTGGAAGGGATACAGGAAGACGCATTGAAGGTGCTGGATGTCCTATTGGAACATTACCCGGAGTTGCTCACTGAGAGTAGTGACAGACTGCTGAAGAATTTTGTGGAGCTCATTTCGCACCAGAAGTTCTCAAAAGAAATGAAAGCTGGAGGGAAGACATCGTCTTGGATGCTGTCCATTAATCCAAATCGCCAAATCACTTCTCAGCAGTGGAGGCTCAACGTCCTGACGAGGTTGAAAAAGTTCCTCCAGGCAGTGGTTGAAGGCTTAAGCCACTCGGTAGAGAATGAAGCCATTTTTGAGACGGATGACAGAACTGGGTCTGAATATATGTCCACTTTAGAAGTGAATTGGGAGCAGTATGTAAATGGACAACAGCAAATACAGTTGTATGAACACTCCGGCTCTCAACCTTGCATAGCAACTCCGTTCAGACTCAGGTAAGAAATGCGGAGCAAACATGACAAAGGGTCGTGGACCCAAAACATAGACTCACTTTTCCTTTCTCCTTAGATGCTACCTGACCTGCTAAGTGTTCCCAGCGTTCACTGTTATGTACTTTGGTTGATCATTTGGGACAAAAGATTATATACATTTTTCAAAAAATGACCTATGAATAATTTCATTTTTTTTGTGTACAGAAAGTACATAGGCAATATTATACACATGACAGCAGTAATCCTGCGGTCTTCTGCTAACAACCTGTATTTACATCATTATATCATAAAATTATAGAATTTTACGGCACAAAAGGAGGTCATTCGGCCCATCTAAGAGCAACTCAATCCCACTGCCCAGCTCTCTCCCCATAACCTAACAGACCTGTTCTCCCTAAATAAAGATCTAATTCTCTTTTAAAAGCTATTATCGAATCGGCCTCCTCCACCTTTTCAGGCAATGCATTCCAGATTCAAAAAACCTGCTGAGTGAAAACATTTCTCCTCAGCTCTCTGCTTCGTTTTGAAACTATTTCAAATCTGTGACCACGAGTGACTCGTGGTTTCCACCAGTTTTTCCTTATTCACCCTGTCGAATCCCCTCATGATTTTATAAACCTCTATTAGGTCTCCTCTCAACATTCTCTTTTCTACAGAGAATAAACCTAGCCTATCTAGCCTTTCCCCATAACTGAAGTCCCTCAATCCTAGTACCATTCTAGTAAACCTTCTTTGCACTCTTTCCAATGCCTTAGCATACTTTCTATAGTGTGGTGACCAGAATTGTACACAGTACTCCAGCTGAGGCCTAACCAAAGTTTTATAGAGGTTAGTCAGCATTTCCTGACTTTTGTACTTTATATCCCTATTTATAAAGCCTAGTATCCCATATGCCTTCTTAATGGCTTTGTCTACCTGTCCTGCCACCTTCAAAGAGTCACTAACACAAATCCCCAGGTCTCTCTGTTCCCTCACACCCCTTACAATTGTACTATCTAGCCTATATTGCCTCCCTTCATTTCTTCTCCCAAAATGTATCACCTCACACTTCTCTGCATTAAACTTCAACTGCCATGTGTCTGCCCACTTTACCATTTTATCTATATCTTCTTGCAGATGGCTACTATCCTCCTCACTATTTACTATTCTCCCTAACTTAGTGTCATCTGCAAACTTGGAAATTGTGCTCCCTACACCCAAGTCCAGATCATTGATGTAGATTACAAAGAGCAATGGTCCCAAAACTGATCCCTGTGGCACACCACTGCTCACTTCCCTCCAGTCTGAAAAACAGCCGCTCACTACAACTCTCTGCTTTCTGTCTCGCAGCCAGTTGTGGATCCACTCTGCCACTGTCCCTTTTACGCCGTGGGCCATTAATTTCATAATAAGTTTCTCATGTGGCACTTTGTCAAATGCCTTTTGAAAGTCCATGTAAACTACATCAACTGCACTACCCTCATCCACCGTTACCTCATCAAAAACTCTCTCAGATTTGTAAGGCAAGATTTGCCTTTAACAAATCCTTGCTGGCTGTCCTTTATTAGCCTATATCTTTCTCAGTGAAGATCTATCTTGTCGCTGATTATAGACTCTAGAAATTTGCCCACTACCGACGTTAGACTGACCGACCTGTAGTTCCTAGGTTTGTCTTTCTACCCCTTTTTATACGGGGGAGTAACATTAGCAACCTTCTAGTCCTCTGGCACCACCCATGTATCCAAGGAAGATTGAAAGATTGTGGCCAGAGTCTCTGCTATTTGCTCCCGTACTTCACTTAGTAACCTAGGATGCATCCCATCCAGACCGGGTGACTTAACTACCTCCTTGAGTGCCGTCAACCTTTTTAGTACTTCCTCTCTGTTTATACTATTCCTATTCATTTCTTCTACCCTCTCCTCCAATACTACAGCGTTGGCTGCATCCTCTTCTCTTGTGAAGCCAGAGGCGAAGTACTCATTCAGTACATCAGCCATGCCCTCTGCCTCCACAATAAGGTTTCCTCCTTAGCCCCTAATTGGCCCCACCCTACCCTTGATCAATCTTTTACTCTTAATATGTTTGTAAAATACCTTAGGGTTCCCTTTAATGTTACCTGCTAATTGTTTCTAATGCATTCTTTTTCCCCTCTAATTTCCTTTTTCAGTTCTCTCCTACACTTCCTATATTCTGCTTGGTTGACCTCTGTATCTTGGGCCTGACACTTGTCCTAAGCCTCCTTTTTTTTGCTTTATTTTAACCCTAACTGCTCTGGTCATCCAGGGAGGTTTGGATGCCCTACATTTTATCTTTGTTGGAATGTTTTTGACCTGTGCCCGAACTATCTCTTCCTCGAAGACTGACCACTGCTCGTTAGCTGTTTTACCTGCCAATTGTTCTTTCCAGTCCACCTCGGCTAGGTCCTGTTTTAATTCACTGAAATTAGCCTTCTTCCAGTTGAGTGTCTTCACCTTTGAGTGTTCCTTATCCCTTTCCATAATTACTCTGAATCTAATGATATTGTGATCGCTATTACCTCGGTGCTCACCTACCGTACTTGCCCCCACTTCATTCCCCAAAACTAGATCCAGCACTGCATCCTTCCTTGTTGGACTGGAAACATACTGATATGAATAATTTTACATTACCACTAGTTGATGAATACTGCTCTGATTTTCCAGTGCTCACACCTATGCTCAGTAATCTGAAAGGATGAGATCAAATGGCCTAAATGCCTTTATTGGACTGTGGTTTTCCCAATTTTTGTTTTATTAATACATTTGTATGTTTTATCTCTTTTTACACCAAGATGTATTACATAAAGTGCAGTTTTTTTTCACCCATTAAGAGTGGGTTTAGTTAACTTATTATTGCGAGTTAGATTACACTTGTTTTTATAAATAAATGGTTTTGCCCCACCCTCCCTCTGTAACCTTCTTCAACCCCACCGACCAGCTGCTCGATTCATTCATTATGGAATCCTGTAGCTCAGTGGTCAGAGCACTCGCCTTGCAAGTGAAAGACCTGGGTTCGATTCCAGGCTGGGTGAAACCTTGGGCAAGTTTCCTTACTCTACATGCCTGATAATAATCCCTCAAGAAAAAAATTATAAATTGGTCATTTCAATCCACGACTGTTTGTGGGACAATTGCTGTGTGGGACAATTGGCTGCCGCCCACAAATATACAGTCAATTCACTTTACAGTATATTCTGTGAAGCACTTAGAGAGCCTAGAAGATATGAAAAACACTATATCAAATGCAAGGATTATTATAATTATTATTCAGCACCAGCCTGCATCATGTCCCCACCTTATCCGCTCCATTATCGGTTGGCCATTTCAGCCACTATATCCATGCTCTAGGACTCCTATCTTAGAATCCCTCTGATTTTCTTCCTCCCTCTTTCAAGGTATGTCTCAAACCGTATTTCTTTAACTGCAATTGCGGTCCTCTTTAACCTCCCCAGCCTCCGTGGGTTCCCATTCCCAGCTCTGGTGCCCAGCACTTTGAAGCACCTTGAGAATCCTAATGTGAATTATAAATGTAAATTGTATTGTATAGAGAAACCCAGGATGGCAGTGGCACTGCAGGGAAAGTGTACTAAGGACAGGCATTAAATAAACATATTATGGGGAACAAAGGGGATAAAAGAGTATAGGACTATGAAGGGAGGCTAGTAATAAATGTAAATTGTTGTTGAAATGACATTAGTGGTGACCTGACGATCCAATGAGCTGTCACAATTTTGTGCTTAATTTTAACACAAGGCCTGAGATGTTGTACTTGGATGACCGTATTATAATGTACAGTCAAACCTCAATAACCCCGCACAGTTGGGCCCACTCACCTCCTGGATTTTGGAGTTTAGAAATCTAACTGGAAACGGCTGGGGAAGCCCCGCACCATTCACCACGTGTACTGTAAACACAGCCCTGAAGCCAAGCCATGGCCGAGCTCCACTCACAGCGCTGAGTGACAGAGCGGTGACTCTGTCATCAGGAAAAAAATCAACGCTGTTTGCAATTTGAAATCTTGCCGGTTTTAGGGAGTTGCCGGCTTTCGGAATGTTGGATTATCGAGGTTTTGCTGCATATTGTACTCTGTGCCGCAATACTGTACTGGAATATATATTCCTTCCTCAATGTTTTTAAAATTACTGTACCCAGATCACTTCTAGGTATTGGTGTTGGTACAGAAGATGGTTTATCCTCCGTAGAGAATCTAAAGGCCTTCATTAAGACGCTGGTCCCTCTACTTTTGGACTGTTGGGTGGAAGCCTCTCCTTCTCAGGTTGTTGCTCTCATCCCAGGTAACCTGCTTGAGCCTGAAGCCATGATGCTCATGATGCAGGTCCTCAGCATTATCCAGCTCTTGTGGAAGCTGATGCAGCAACAGGACGAGACTCAGAAATTGGTAAGGAGGGTCCTACTTTGTTTGTATGAGGCTGACATACTGTAAATTGAGTGTGGGGAACGCCTAGGGAAAATTTGATGGAAATTATATCAGACACAGAAAAAGGAAAATAACAAAAGGCTAAACTCGGAAACATTGCTCGACTCTGTCACTACCTACTTGGTTGCTGAGACACTCATCAATACTTTTATTATGTCCTGGCGTGAGTACTCCATTACTCTGCTCACTGGACTCTTCCAGCTATTACCTATATAATTTCCAGTTTATATGAGGAACAGCAGGGAGTTCAGTGAGCACATCGTTATCGTAGTCAAGCCTGGACATGATAACTTGGCAGTCATTGTCCTCTTCCTCCACTGACTCAGCGAATCTATTACCCTCACCTTCTTCTTGGGACGTCCTCCCGACGTGAAGCAAGCTCCAATTTTGTTGTTCCCCCTGCTTCACCGCCTCCCCATTCCCCAGCAGATTGAGTTCACGATCCTTGTTCTTATATTCATATATCTCTATAATCTCATTCCACTTTATCTCTGTTACTCCCATCACTCAACAAACACTGGCATGGTTCATGTACTCTGCCCTATCTGCCCCACCATTGTCTGGTGATGTTTTAAGCTCCCATTGTCTAGAATGCCAACATGGAGTTTCTTTGAATCAATTGCTCCCATCCTTGTTTCAAGGAACATCTCAAAACTTACCTCTTTGACATACGTTTGGTCATCTTTGAGAAGTCGATAAGATATGAAAAGCGCTATATCAAATGCAAGGATTATTATTATTATTATCTTTTCCCCACCCCACCCAATTGACTCCCATCCTCTGCCCCATATGTGATGCTCTTTGAGATATCCTCCCTGCATGTTAAGGAGCTGTATAAATGTAAATTGCACTATAACGTCCTTGTGGAGTCCTGTAGTTCAGTGGTTAGAGAACTCGCCTTACAAGCAAGAGACCTGGGTTTGATTCCTGGCTGGGTGAATGCCTGAGCACGTTTCCTTGCTCCACACATCTAATAGTAATCCCTTAAAAAAAATTGGGTCTTTTCAATCCATGACTGTTTGTGGGACACTGCTGTGCGCAATTGGCTGCCTTGTTTCACCCGCGTAAATACAGTCAATTCACTTTACAGTATATTCTGTGAAGTGCTTTGAGACGTCTAGAAAACGTCTAGAAAAGCGGTACATCAAATGTAAGGATGACAATTATTAAACAGTTAGTTAATTTAGAGGAGGAAGCAAAAAATATTAAATCTTACATGGAATTAAAATACCAACATTCAATAGTTCGGAAACAATGTCAACTGGAGACATTGTAGTATGTTGGGAAGGAACTTATCTCTTATTGTGGGAAGCCGTGGCAAAATTCTGAGAGCAGGATGCACCCATGTCTTCATAGCAACAGAAATCTGAATGCCAAAACTACTTCCCAATACAGTAGAAGCCCGTTTATCCGGCACCCGTAGGACCTGGCCAATGCCGGTTAAAGCACCTGCCGGATATTCAGGCAGCTGTGGCCGAAAACCCACCACAAAAAATTTAAAGTCCTTTTAACACACACCATACACACCAGACTAAGCAATGGCAGATGGTGACAGAATGTTGTGTTGGTGCTTATTGTTGGGGCTGCTCTCTTGCGCTTCTCACCTTTGCTGATTGGGGTTTGCAATATCCTTAGGGTTAGGGGTTAGATTTGTATTGGACTTGAATTATTTGTGAATAGTTACTGTGATAGAAAGGCTCTTTACTGTACAAATGTAATTTTCAACCGTAAACCGTAACTTCCATAACTTATACTTCCGTATAACTGGCATCGCAAAAAAAGGTCTGCATTCGATTAACCGGAATTTATCCGGAAAAATGCATTGAAAAAATATATATTCGGCCGAATATCCGGCAGGCACTTTAACTGGCATTGGCCAGGTCCCGAGGGTGCCGGATAAACAAGCTTTTACTGTATTGTGTTGTAACAATTTGAATCAGGCAGGGAGCTGATCTAACTAACTACATCTATATTAAATACTGTACATGGGTTGTTTCAAGATTATCTGCCTCATTGGCTCTCAAAATGAGAGTAAGTAAACACAAAATGCTGCCTGTTGCAGTGAACAAAGCCAGTCTGAGATGCATATTTCAGCTCCCTATAACATATGACCAACAAAGCCACTTTTTATTTATGAGCTAAAAGGAGAAAAAAAGTAAATTCTTTTTCAGGAAAATTTGTTTTTAACCTATCAACTTTCACCAAAATCCTTGGATATTTAGTACTACTTTAAAGGGGTCTACCCTTAACTGACTTCACTAAACAGCATGTCTTTACATTAATGTTATATTCTAGTGGTTATTAGTTTGAACCTATGATTTTAAACATAGGTGTGGGATAATTTTTTCTGAAGCAATTGATTTTATACTTTTTAGTATCTTATCAATAGTGAATAATAAATTGCATGTTGGTGAATGCGATTTGTCAGAAAAATATGAACTTAAGCATTTTTTCTGAAGTTCATCCTTTAGATACTAGAATCCGTTTTTCCCCATAAAGAATAACTTCATTATCTACTGTTGTTTCTATTTATGATTTTTCTGTGTAATTAAAATAATGTCCATGATATAGTGAACATGTAAATGGACTAAATGGTATCCACTTATTCTGTGTGTTTCAGGAATCCTGGCTTCGAAATCAGTATCTCAACGATTTTAAAAATCATTTCATTAAAAAATTTCCATACTCTGTAATAGAGACTTTGAAACCCAAAAAGAAAGATGGAGCCAGAAAGTAAGTAAATTACAGCACTCTAGTGGATTAACGCTTTAGATAACATGAGTAACTAAAGGGCTTGGATGAAAAGTGTCTTTTCACCTTTGGAACAAACCATATTTGTGTTTTTGATATCAAATTACGTCTTGACGTGTTCTATTGAAATGGGGGCGGAAACCTGATCATGGTGGGGGGTGGGGGTGGGAGGGTGGGTAGGAGGTTGATATCTGATAATCTTATAGAATACAGAAGTGGCTTTTTGTATGTGCAGGGTGAAAACAAGTGTTAAGGCTGTGAGGCAATAGTAATAATAATAACAATCCTTGCATTTGATATAGCGCTTTTCACATCTTATCAACGTCCCAAAGCGTTTCATAGAATATACTGTAAAGTGAATTGACTGTATATTTGTGGGCGAATCGCGGCAGCCAATTGCGCACAGCAGTGTCCCACACACAGTCGTGGATTGAAGTGACCAATTTTATTATTGTGTTTTTTTTCGATGGATTATTATTAGGCGTGTGGAGTAAGGAAACTTGCCCAAGGTTTCACCCTGACCTGCCTGGATTTGAACACAAGTCTCCCAGCTTGGTCTCCCCAGCTTGCAAGACAAGTGCTCTAACCACTGAGCCACATCCTGTTCATTGGTTTTCTCACTCACATACCTATTTGCAGTCAGTGAACTTTACAGTAAATCCTGTGAAATACTTTGAGATGTGAGATGTCATCTTGATGTGAAAGGTGTTGGATCAAATGAAATAATATTATTATTAAATGGTTTTCAGCAATGACAACAAAGTTTTCAACAGGACTGTTGATTGTATAACAAAACTGCCAAGAATGTGGAATAGTTGCTTTATCTCATCTGAACTACACAGTCTAGGTACATAGCGGGAGTAGGAAATAGGCATATTATGTTGAGTCAGGAATTATGACAGTTTGAAAGTAAAATACATAGAAATCTATCTATTGTATATTTGAACTGTTTGATAATAATAATAATTCTTACATTTGATATAACACCGTAACACTTTGTTGAAACATCTCAAAGTGCTTCACAAAATATTGTAAAGTATATATTGTGGGCGATGCTAATATTCGGTGAAATTTGTGTACAATTGCCCAGTACTGACAACTCTTTTGACAGTTACTAATTCATTAAAATTGCATCTTAACTAAAGCAAATAGGTGGTGGAATAGAATTAAGTTCATACTTGCATTGCCATACCATTATAACTATAACAGGCTGCTGCATTTCAGCACATGCATCACTTAAGTCATGCTTCACTTGTGCTGTGCCCCACAACCCATAATAAATAACTAATTTTCTGTTGCTGATACACAGAGAACATATATTAATTTAACATTGCGACGTTCGCTATTACGTTGTTCGCGCGACTGGAAACAAACTACTTTGGGTAGCGTAGGCGTACATAGACGCTGAACATCCGGTATTCCTGTGCGGGTTCGCTTAATGTTGTTTCGCTTAAAGTCGCACTTTTCGCGACTGTGACATTAAGCAAGGACTAAGTGTAATGATACTGAAATAGAACAGCTGCTATTTTGTGTTTGCGGCTAAGTAGAATAAATATATGCATAAAGTTTCTTTCAACAAAAGAAGGTTGAGCTTATCAAGAGCACTTTAATTAAATCTATGATCAGTTGGCAACCAAACAATGTACAGTAATAGGTTCTGATTTCTGAGAGATGACTGTTTAGTTACCCACTTTTGCACTGAATAAATATTGTGAATAAAGAGCTCAGTCATAGGGATTTGATTTCGCTCCTTTTATTTCTGGGGTACATCACAAAGCACTTTGCAGGATTTCCTGTAAAATGTAGTAAGTATTTTATAGGTAAGGGCATTGGACAATTTACACACTATGTTCAATTTTACTAAATATAAACATTACAAAATGTTAGCAACTTCTGCATTTATTTCTTCTATTAGCTTTCTCTTAAGACTTTATTTCACCCGTTTCTAGCTTTTCCAATATATTTTAAGCTATTTCTAATTTTGAAATCTGTGCGACCTTGCTTTTCCTCTGCATCCTACTGCCCATTTTGAAGAATAGGAGCTTTCTCATAATTGCTTGTGTACAGCTCTTCAGACCAGCCTTCTGGAGGCAGAGGTAAACGGGGTTTCCTTGTTGCTTACCTGGCTTCAAATTAATGTACTTTGCAATGGAATCAGGTCAGTCCCCTTGTGGTGGTCTTGCTTGTCTTGTTCCTAGCCATGAACAGTTTCTCTGGGGCACTCCCTTCCTCATTCCCTTTGCCTCGCCCCCTCTCTTCCCGGTTTGAGGTCTCAGCTAAAGACCTTTCTCTTTGATTGCACCTTTGGTCACCTTTCTACCCCTGCCCTTGGCTCGGGCCTGGGATCTGTTGTTGTGAAGCGCTCTGAGACGCCGTCCGGCGTGGAGGGCGCTATATAAATCGAAGTTGTTGTTGATAACAAACCAGCCATCCTGGCTTATTGGCAGGACTTGTGAGAGGCAATCCTAAACAAATTGCAAGTTAACAGCTTCTGTTAACTGTGCAAGGCAGAGCCCTGACAGGTAAGGGTAATGCTATCTGCTCAAGCAGCATGAATCTAGTGCTCCTGATAATAAGATTAACTTTGTTTTGCTAAACAGCAGCAGTAACCCAACAAACCTTCAGTTTTCCCAAGCTTTGGCTCTTGCCAACCAGCGACTAATATAGAGAATAATATTTCCTGCCTGAAGGGCTCCAGGATGTCACCACCTGCTGCATCTTAGGGTCTTCACCGCACAGAGACCCAGCGAGACACATGCACACAGATCCAGGGAGACACATACACAGAGGCACACATAGACTCACAGACACAGACAAAGAGAAATACACACACGTACCCAGAGACACACATACAACAACGATAACAATATTACATTTGTATAGCAATACAGAGGAGGAGAGAGGTACACACAGTGTAGAGGAGGAGAGAAGCATAGCCTGCACAGTGCAGAGGAGGAGAATGGCACTCACAGTATCTCGATAGCAGGGTCTTAAAGTGGGATGAAGCCCATTTCTGTAAAGTGGAGTAACTGTGTTTTGTGGGCGAACTCAGCTGTCAATTTGCACGCAGAAATGTCCAACAAACAGCCATGAAGTCAGCAACCATTAAGAGTATGAACACATGCTAAAGAATGATTTGCAGTTATTCCTATGTTATTTTAATGACTATTGGGATTTTGATTCACTGCCAAGGTCCTGGTCCTTGACCAGGTTTCATTATAATAGTATAATAATAATACTTGCATTTGATATAGCGCTTTTTATGTACTCCAGCGCCTTGGAGATGTCCTCCTGATGTGAAAGGCGCTATACACATATGATTTTGTTGTTGTTGTAGACGTCTCAAAGTGCTTCACAGAATATACTATAAACTATCTTATTCTAATAATAAACAACTAATGAAAAGAAGCATAGTTTGCATCTTAAATAATTTTTACTGAATTGCCAATCTGTTAAAAATAATAATTACAACTGTGTGCCTTAATAACAGGTCATTTTATTTTCATAATAGATGTATAATAATTTTGAATTATGTTTTTCTTCATTCCCAGGGAAAAGCAAGGAGCGGCAGTTTTAAATGGTGCAGATCATATTCTTGCTTTGAACCTGGCTCTGTGTCAGGTTATGGTGTTACTTACCAACACTTCAACGGTCCATCTGGATACTGAGTGGCTGGAGCAAATTAGAAAGTTTGTGACTGAAAGTTTATCAGACGGCAGGAAGCTGAGCTCTCACCAGCTGAGTGGACTGTTAATGGTCGTGTGGCGGCTTGTCCTGATTCAGAGGAACAGAGGTGAGGTGAAAACAAACATCAACAGCAAGTGCTCTGAAGTCTTACATTTCCCAGATGAAGGTTTAACTTAACGTGGACATGAAGCACACATTATATGTAAAACATGTTAATAACCTCATGGATGAGAAGTTGGGAATGACTGCTGCCTCATCATACAGTGTTAACATAAATATTTTCTAAAAATAACTAGCCTCAATACATATTGTATTTTTATATATATTTTAAATTGTGGCTTGAGGCTCCTTTTCCCCCCTTTTCCACCCATGTGCATTGCCTCAGGCACTGAGTACCCAAGTAAGCATTAGTCCTGTGTTAATTTTGACATTCTGAGTATTAAGATTGCTATTCATTTCTTTTAATGTAATTTAATGTATTAAATGCTATATAAATCATCTTTATTTAAATTTACGCTGAAGAAAATGTAATGCAATGAATTTCAATATTAATTGCAGTGGAACTGCCTGCATAAGATTGGTTTTGTCTTAATCAGCAATTACTTCACAAACCTTTGCTCATTTATTTTCTACTTGTCCTTAGGTGCCTCAGAGGAGCTGCTGAGAGCAGTTTACACACAGTATCAGCAACAAGGCCTCACACTATCAGTTCGCACCCTTTTGCTCAATTTCTTTAGTGGTCTATATCTGAGAGAGAAGTCTTCCAACCTGTTGATTTCTAGGTAATCTGGTTATTTTCCTTCTCCATTGAATGAATGAAACATTCTTTTGCTTTCTTCCCGATGTATTCCAAGTTTTTAATAATATTTTAGTTTGCGGCTTGCAATTTTGGAGAGACAGGAAAGCTCAGTGTGAATTTTGTCATAATGAGGATGAACAGCAGTTGTCAGGGGGTTATGTCTGAACAAATTCCCCTCTCCCAGAGAAGGGACGTCTTCATTTTCTTTTCCAACTATCTGAACAGTTCTCAGCCAGCTAAGAACTCTGTAGCAATTGTTCGGAGGAGCATGAGATTGGACCATTGTGACACTAATGAGATCAGAATTTCCAATGCTAGTCATTGAGGGAGACTGTTGGATTTGGGAGTAGAACTGCTGAAAGCAAGAAAGCCTGGCTTTTTATAATGGAGATTTAGGACCCAACCTACTAAGTATCTATCTTAACACACATGCAATACTGTGACACATTAACATTTTTAGCTTGAAACCTTCCCTACATCCCCTCCATCAGTGCAGATATTTTGGTTTGTCAAATTTCCTATTTATTTGCCTTGTTTAAAATGTTTAGTTTCTCTCCCTCACAACAACAACAGAATTACATGTGTATGGCGCCTTTCACGACACATTTGTTGGAAGTTGTTATCAAATTATTGCAAAGGATTCAAGCTGCAGGAACCTAACTATAATGATACCCCATTATAACAGTGTGTTTGGTGATGTTTTGAATCGCAAACACGAGGTGACAACAAGGTTCCATTGTTTGTAGTACTCGAGCCAGGCACTGATACGCGTATATTTGTTTCAAGAGTTCTGATGCTCCGGGGTTTCTTGTATAACACCTGGTGTTACTTGTCGATTGTTGATGTTTCTTTCCCTCTCCTTTGTTTGGACAGAAGCAAGTTGCTGACTCGTTGGCTAGCAGGGTTGCCATTACAGCTTGCTCAACTTGGTTCGAGAAACCCACTTCTTTCAGCGCAGCTTATTAATGTAATACACGCTGCAGCTGCTCGTGCAAACAAAGAGCTGCTTCAGAGTCTTCAAAGTAATGTCTACAGGTTGTATGGTAAGACTGCTTTAAATCTGGACAGTATTGTAAGAGCCTACCGCTGTGTGCCAAGAATCAAAAGGTTACAGTTTTTATGTGACTTGCACAAAAGTTTGCGTCTCACCTCTACTATTTTTTCATCCCAAAATGTTGCTCGTGTCTTCCTTCAGCCAAGAGGATGCTACCCTTTGTGAGAGGTGCTACATAAATGCAAGTTGTTATTATAGAATCTTAAAGCACAGAAGGAGGCCATTCGGCCCATCGTGTCTGTGGTGACTGTTGGAAAGAGCTACCAACTGCTCCCACTCCCCCTTACACTTGCACTTTTTTCATTTAAAGTTACCTATCCAATTCCCCTTTTAAAGCTACTATCCAATCTGCTTCCTCTACCTTTGAGGCAGTGCATTCCAGACTGTACAACTCTGGGTAAAAAGAAATTGTTGTTCTGTAATAACAAGTTTTTTTTTAACTAGTCCTAAGTTCCTAGGTTCTAATTCTACGCCATTAATACACTGTTTTTTTTCTAAATATAGTTATTGTCTTTGCTCATCTTAGTTTTTTTGGGAAAATATATAATTATTAAGCTCTCCATTTAGTCTTGTTAAAAGTTGAAAGAAACATTTGCTTAGGGTTTGGCTCAATATACTTATTGTATTTCTGTGAAATCAGGGGAAGATTGCAGTGTAATACATTTTCTTTCCCGTTAGTTGTATAAATACTAACATGTTTATCTAGGCTGCGAAAGATATCCAATACTACCATGTGAAAATTGGTGCTCGTTAATACTTTAACAAGACTTTGTAATCATTTTCCCCAGACCCACAAATTCTGGTTAGACTATAAAATACTTGTCACAGCGGTGCTGAAATGGATTTGGTGCATTGGTGCCTTATTGATATATTGTTTAGGCAGAACTGGGCACATTTTCGTATTGATTTGTTCCAACTGCACATTTACTCATCAGACAACAATACAGCTTGCATATGTATAGTGCCCTTCACTTGTGAAAGCGTCTCGGAGCTCCAAACAGTGGTGGAACTTGATGCCGAGCTGGGAAGAGGGGAGGGAAGAGCAAGGCAGAGGGATTGAGGAAGGGAATTCCATAGTTTTGGGGCATGGTGACTGAAGGCACGGCCGCCGATTGCAGAGAGATCGTACTTCTCCAATTCCCTTTCGATAGCTACTATCTGGTAGGAGGCCAGAGGCAGTAGAGTGGGGTATAAGTAGGTCAGAAATGTAGAGGGGTGCCAGGGTATGAAGTGATTTGTAAATGAGTGTGAGAATTTTTAAATCAATCTGTTCTGTGATGGGGAACCAGTGGAACCTGCCAAGGACCTTTTGAAGCCATTTGTGTTGGCGAGGATGTGGGCGGTGGAGTTTTGAATTGGTTGGATTTTGTGAATGGTGGCACTGGGGAGAACATCAGATTGATCCAAAGCCTTATTTGAGTCTGTATGAAAATGAAAAAGCAATTTCCTAATTTGCATAAATGAATTCTATTATTGAAATATGTTATCATCAACTTTTGAACAAAAGATAGCTGAGCAAATCACTGTGTGCTATAGCTCAATAGGTTGAGTGTCTTGCTCCGCGATTTTGTTTTGAGCGAGACTCCCAGGGCCAATCCAGCAGAGGGAAAAAATGAATAGAGTAACCTAGGTTCTGGCCTTTTTCCTTTCCATCAGAAAACACAATGAACATTCATTTTCTCAAGGAAAGAACATAATTTGCTGTACAGGATTGTAACAATGTCTCATTTGGGCGATTGAGAGGTGGAATTGAGAGTTAAACCAGTACTGTTTTCCTGGATTATTTACAAAATGTCATTGTTTGCCCTCATTCCTTTCTTGAATGCAATGGATTGTTGGCTTGTTCTGGTGTTTAATTACATAGTCATAGCCTTGACCAAGTGGCCATTTCCATGAGACTGGTGAGTGGTTTTAATGTTTGAATTTGCAATTACTGTATACCGTAATACTATCATTTCTGTTTAGATCCACAAGATGGCACTCTGGTTCTTCTTCCGTCTGACAAGCAACATTGCTTGGTGCAGCTTGTGTACTTTCTACCGTGTATTTCACCAGAATTGTTATCCTGTTTGAGTCGGTGCTGCACCATGGGAAGGCTGCCCTCCAAACTAGCCACGTGTCTCATCCGAATACTACACACAAGGTAGGACAGCAAATTCAAAGTGGAGATGGAAATAGTGCTATCCTTTTGTCACGTCGAGTAAAATATTACTGTACTAACTTCAAAATAATTTTATTGTCTCAAGCCCATTCCATTGCTGTATGTTGCAGGAATGTTGTAGAAAGGTTGTGAGATTGTGTGCAGTAATGTAAGTTGCAGACTAATCATCTGGAGGATAGCTAATGTTACTCCCTTGTATAAAAAGGGGCAGAAGGACAAGCCTGGTAACTACAGACCAGTCAGTCTAACGTCGGTAGTGGGCAAACTTCTAGAGTCCATAATCAGGGACAAGGTAGATCTTCACTTAGAAAGATATAGGCTAATAAAGGACAGTCAACATGGATTTGTTAAAGGCAAATCTTGCCTTACAAATCTGATAGAATTTTTTGATGAGGTAACGGAATGGGTGGATAATGGTAGCGCAGTTGATGTAGTTTACATGGACTTTCAAAAGGCATTTGACAAAGTGCCACATGAGAGACTTATTAGGAAATTAAAGGCCCATGGCGTAAAAGGGACAGTGGCAACGTGGATCCACAACTGGCTGCGAGACAGAAAGCAGAGAGTTGTAGTGAGCGGCTGTTTTTCAGATTGGAGGGAAGTGAGCAGTGGTGAGCCACAGGGATCGGTTTTGGGACCATTGCTGTTTGTAATCTACATCAATGATCTGGACTTGGGTGTACGGAGTACAGTTTCCAAGTTTGCAGATGACACTAAGTTAGGGAGAATAGTAAATAGTGAGGAGGATAGTAGCCATCTGCAAGAGGATATAGACAAATTGGTAAAGTGGGCAGACACATGGCAGATGAAGTTTAATGCAGAGAAGTGTGAGGTGATGCATTTTGGGAGAAGAAATGAAGGGAGGCAATATAGGCTAGATAGTACAATTTTAAATGGTGTGAAGGAACATAGAGACCTGGGGATTTGTGTTAGTGACTCGTTGAAGGTGGCAGGACAGGTAAACAAGGCTGTTAAGAAGGCATATGGGATAACTAGGCTTTATAAATAGGGGTATAAAGTACAAAAGTCAGGAAGTGCTGACTAACCTCTATAAGACTTTGGTGAGGCCTCAGCTGGAATACTGTGTTCAATTCTGGTCACCACATTACAGAAAGGATGTGAAGGCATTGGAAAGGGTACAAAGAAGATTTACTAGGATGGTGCCAGGATTGAGGGACTTCAGCTATGAGGAGAGGCTAGATAGGCTAGGGTTATTCTCTCTGGAGCAGAGAAGATTGAGGGGAGACCTAATAGAGGTTTATAAGATCATGAGGGGTTTCGACAGGGCAAATAGAGAAAAACTATTTCCACTCGTGGGCGAATCTGTGACTCGTGGTCACAGATTTAAAATAGTTTCAAGGCGAAGTAGAGGGGAGCTGAGGAGAAATTTTTTCACTCATCGAGTTGTTGGAATCTGGAATGCATTGCCTGAAAAGGTGGTGGAGGCTGATTCGATAACAACTTTTAAAAGGGAATTAGATATTTATTTAGGGAGAACAGGTCTATTAGGCTATGGGGAGCGGGCAGGGCAGTGGGATTGAATCGCTCTTTTCAAAGAGCCGGCACAGACTAGATGGGCCGAATGGCCTCCTTTTGTGCCGTAAAATTCTATGAATCTATGAATCTATGAATCTGGCCTAGTCGTATACAGAGAATTGGATTGATTTTAGGTGTTTCTTTAAGGTTGGTTTGTTCATTGTGCTAGTTCTGTGTGATTGCATAAAATTGGTTTGAATTATAATCGAACGGAAACTACATTTGGGCAGAAAATAAATTTGAATAGAGTGAGAGTTAATATCTGACAAAGCACTTGCAATTTTATTTAAAGTATCCGGATGGAAAATTGTGTCCACTTGTTAAACAAATCACTTATTTTCTGTTGGATAGATGTGTAACTCTCAGCACGTGGAAAGAATTTTGAGGTTGGTGATTGTCCTCAGTGTAGGTGGTGCTACCTGTAACAGAAAGGAGTTGCCCTGCTTTCAATCCTATGTAAATTTACATTTAGACAAGCTGCTTTCACATTGGGAGGTCAGCCAAGATTTGCATCTGAGTTGGGGTTGGGCGCGCGTGGGTGAAAAATGAAAAACACGATCATAAAGGAAGGTTTTGAGGTGAGAAAGAAGGTAAAGGGAGGTGAAGGGAGTGGAGTTACTTATGACGGAGGCTTTAGTTAATTGTACATTTGTCAGAAATAATTAAGCCTGACTTTGTTTAGGTGACGTCACTTAATTCTATTGATTTCTAATTGTGTTGAGGTAAATCTGGTAGCTGTCTCCGCCATGTGTAGCTTTTTATCCAAAACCCTCAAGCAACAACATGGTGAGCACAGCTGAGGAGTTTCTCTGAACAAACAAACAAACAAAACTTACATTTATATAGCGCCTTTCACGTCGAGAGGACATCCCAAGGCGCTGTACAGTCAGGTAGGACAAGAGCAGGGTGGGAAGGATCAGGGCAGGATGAAGAATAGTAGGAAAAGTAACTATTAGTGGGCGAAGTGAAGTGAAGGGAGGGAAGGAAAGGTAAAGGGAATTCAGATCATTTTCATTGAATTATTTTAGAATTATGCCAGAAAACAGAATGATGCGTAACATTGGAGAGGAAGATTTAAAGGATTGTGTGGGAAGAAGGGGATCAAATTACAGAATGTTAGGTTCTGTACTTTATAGAATGTTGCAGCACAGAAACAGGCCATCCAATACTAGTCTGGTGTATACACTGCATTCCTCTTACTTGTCTCTCCTATATCCTTCTAAACCCTTATTCTTCATGTTATGCGGAAAGAGATATTTTCTCTTAAATAAGTTGATGCCTTTTTGCTTCGAGCACAGCTCGCAGCAGTGAATTCCACATTCTCACCACTCTGTGTAAAGACGAATAAGGAACAAAAGTCCTTGTGTGTGATAGTTTCAAAAAATAGTGTTTTGTTAGTATCATCTTAAAAGACTGACCAGTAATCTTTAGAGATAAATGGTCCAGGACAGAATGAAAACGGAGCCATTTACTTATTGTCAGGGCTGACATTTACACATTCATTAATAAACACTGGTGGTGTTTAAGAAAGATTTCACTTTATAAACCTTAATGTGCCTGAATAGTATCCTCTTGTTTGTTTCACATACTTTGTAGTTGCTTGTACAATTTCTAGCCTGAAATCTGAAGCCAGCACTGACGGCTTTTTCCAGACACAGGATCAGGTTACAGCTGCTAAAAATACTTGGAAGTGTTGAAGAGGGGATCCCTTGAAATGACAGCTGAGCATAATTTTAGAGACATTGACGTCGGCACAGATACCAGAAACAATCTGAAATTAGAAATTCCATGATCACATGCACTTCATATAAAACTTCTTTGTTTGACAATAATGATGGAGATAAATTTTTCAGTGGGCGTGGATTACATAGAAAACCTTTACCTCAATTTCAGTACAATGACTGGCTCTTAGCCAGCCAGAGAATTTGGCTATTAGATTTTATTACTTATATTTTCTGAAGGTCTCCCTGAAATCTCAGTTGAGAAATATCTATAGAAGAGTTTCCTTTTTTAAAATAAATTGGTGCTTAATTATTTTAAACTATTTTCTAATAGTTCGGTCACCTTTTTCCCCCTGGCTCGGGCCCGGAATCCGTTATTGTGAAGTGCTCTGAGACGCCATCCAGAGTGGAGGACGCTATATAAATTGAACTTGTTGTTGTCTTGTCTTCTAGTCCCCAGCCTCCTGATGCAGGTGCTGGTTACCTATGATACATTGTCTAATAATAATAATAATCCTTGCATTTGATATAGCGTTTTTCACGTCTCCTAGACGTCTCAAAATGCTTCACAGAATATACTGTAAAGTGAAATAACTGTCAGCGCCTTGGACGTCCTCCCAATGTGAAAGGCTCTCTATAAATGTAAGTTTGTTGTTGTCGTATATTTGTGGGCGAAACGCAACATCCAGTTGTGCACAGGAGTGTCTCACAAACAGTCATGGATTGAAATTACCAATTTTATTATTGTGTGTTTTTTAAGAGTTTTTTAAAAATTAATATTAGACCTCAGATGAAGCTCCTGTGGTTTAGCGGCAAAGCACCCTCATGGTAAAGCATATGATTGTAATATAGTTCTGCTCCTCTATGTCAAAAAGTACATGTTGGTTATAGTTAGCTTTGTTATTTGGTGACCGTTGTACATGGGCAAGCCTTGACAGTGAGTACTGGCAGACCACTCAACCCAAGTGGGTATCACAGCTGAGCTTGACCTCTCCTCAACTACACATGTGGGCTGAATATACTGTATGTATTGCATTTGAAATCTCACCTTTTACTTTGGGAGGCTGTTTTCTGACAGCATGTACTGCAAACTGCAGTGTCTGTGTATTTAGTTGGCGAATGCCAAAAGAGGGTGCTGTAGGGAGACAAGGAACGCCAAGATAATCTAGCTTTCCCCTGTCAACCCTGGGAATACCCGGTCAATTTATCCTCTCCATGCAACCAGGTTGAGTTCAGTAAACTTTTCTGAAAGCATTAAACCTTTAACAATATCTCCAAATCTTTATAATGAAGTTTTGCATGTTTGTTGTTTCTTTGCCAGTGTGAAAGCCTATTGTTTGGCCTGTTGACTGTACAGTACAAGCTTCTTCTATTCCAGTCCCATTATAGCTGCAGTCCTGCAGGAATAGGATGAAATATGTACCATTTACAATAAACCTGCAGTTCCAATAGATGGCAGTATTCTCTTTTTAAATCAACTGATTTGATTTGATCAAAAGGTTTTTTTTTAACACTGAGCATTGTGACTACTTTCCTTTCTGGAAGTTTTATTGTATATTTGCTGTATTTGGTAAATTTCTGTACTGATGCATACTGGGTTTTCTATATTTCTGTTTCTACCAAGTAGCCAGAGTTTGATTTACAATAGTAATACATTCAGGTTCTGCTAACTTGATAGTTATTTTAACTGTTATAATCATGTGGTTTTGTTAGAGTAATGCATCTATATGTAAGGTTGAGACAATTTTGATCTTCTTTAAGTGCTTTAGCTTAAACTCCTTTCTAGATTTTTTTTTAAAAAGCCTCGAAGACTAATGAACCTTTATTTAGTTTTGCTGTCCTCCTCACTTTGGTGTGATCATTGAAACATCACATTTATGTGACAGTCCGTTAATGAAGTGCCTGAGGGATTAGAATCCATTAAAATTTGCCTTGGCCTTTTTAAGGAGTGACACATCGTGATTGTTTTATCTTATTTGTATCCAAACAAAATCATTTGCTTTTTTAAAAACAATCTGTTTATATAATCTTTCATGAATGCAAACATTGTTCATGTGAATCAAATTACAAAGTGGATTCGTATGTTTAAGTAAATCTTTCTCATTTGGGCGCCCTGATGCCTTGTTTTCCAAATTGTTGCATCTTAAAAAGCCTAGATGACGTCTTTCATTTATCCTTATGAATTAAATAGGCGTAGACTTTATTAGTTTATTAAAGCTTAGGATAATTATAAATGACGTGTGCAGCTGAAGCCTATTGATGCTGTTTAGAAATGCAGTTGCATACAAAGACATTTCTTATTAGATTGTCCTTGTTAATTTTAAATTCAGATTTTAAAAAAATAGTTTCTCAGTGCACTCGTTTTTTTTGTGTACTGTTTCCAAACTTTATGTTTCCTCTTCTCCTGCATATACTTGCGTAAGTACTGGCTATCTTTGTAGCCCTTGAGTAAGCTAGACTCTGAATTCTGTTTTTGGTAGAAAGTTGAACTTGAGGGTATCTTCACTTGATATGTATACGCAAACCCTTCCAGCAAAATCTATCTTCACCTTCACAGTATATACATATCTGAGCCCACTGGCTGACTTCAGAAATGGGAACGTGAAATTTCTCCTCCACCTCGACCAGTGTTAACTGTGGCTAAGGTGTTTGACCCAGATAAGATTGGCCATTCAATTCATGTCTGTTTGTGGGACATTGCACACACTGTGCCCAAATTGGCTACTGCACTTGGCTATGAAATCCAGCCACCACACATTCCAGTGTATGCTTGAGACATCCTCCTGATGTAAAATGCACAATTTAATAATCTTTGCAGTTCGATAGAGAGCCTTATCATTGTCATCAAAATCTCAAACGCATTTCACATTATACATTGCAAAGTGGAGTGACTGTTTTGTGGGCCAATGCGCCGGCTAATTTCTACATAGTTGTAGTGAGCACAAGTTGTTGTTGATTTGCACGTGGCTTTACTTGAGGTGTTCCTGATTTACTAGTTCAGGTATCAAATTCCAAAATACTTAATTTATAGCATTGTCATCTGTAATGAAGAGATCCAAATATTTAAAATTTTAAAAATCAAAGATTGCCAATAGGTGTTGATCAATGTTATTCAACAAGCGTCATAGAAATAGAGTTCACCAAGTATAGAAGCCGGTTTTGTTTCTCTTCGTTTGTCTGTTCTTTTGTATTTGTTTGGGTTGGGTCATAATTGTGTTTTTATTTAGAACGTTTGACGTTCCCTATCTTATCTATACCTCCTGTGCGTGTGTGAAGGTGCGGTTTGATATTGCTGGGGGAAAAGAGAACGTCATTTGATTATACATATCTGATTACATCATGTAATCCCAGATCAGATGGAGGACAAATGTGTGAGAGTTACTATCAATACGGTCCAGACACTGACTTAAAAGTAGGATCTGTAAGTGATTGGTGGTATGGGTATTATGGTGGTCCCATCCCTCAAGTTACAGTTCGAGGGAGAATTTCGCACATTAACTAATGGAGATGATGAGACTATGGGAATTAATTACATTAATTCAATAATTTCCATCTCATTAATGGACATCCTTTCCTGCGTGCTCTGGCTACAGTTTGGGTTTTAAAGAATAAGTCAATTAATGGCTGCATTCTCACTCTACCTAACTAAATGCAGATCCTTGTGTCAGAAACTGTAGCAATCTCACCTGGACTGTCTATGGCTTAGTTTGCCTACACTTGAAAGAGAATTCCTGACAAACTGGATTTGACAACTTGAGAACTTGAACGTTCAATAGCTTTTCAGCTTTGCAATTCATTTTTCATGAACAGATATCCCTCCCCAACCACAGGATACGTTCCTCTAAACTCCGCGGTTGGTAAAATTGTGGTTGGAAAATACAGGGGCCTATGGGAAACTTGAGGATACGGGGAAAGTTTGCATTTAGTAAAACTAAACTTAAAAAAACAGTTATAACATACATGGGGATAGGGGGAGTAAGTTTGGGTGCATCTGCAGGAATCCACGAGGCTGTCTGACTGACTTGACTGATCTACACAGACAGAGAAGAGAGAGAGAGAGAGAGAGAAGTTGAGAGAGAGAAGGGGGGGTGGGAGAGAGGGGGGTTGGGGGAGGGGGTGGGCGGGGAAGATGGGCGGGGAAGAGAAGGTGAGATAGAGAGGTGAGAGAGAGAAGTGGGTGTGGGGAGAGGGTGGGTGGGGGGAAGAGAAGGTGAAATAGAGAGAAGGTGGGAGGGAGAAGTGGGTGTGGGGAGAGAGTGGGTGGGGGGGAGAGAAGGTGAAATAGAGAGGTGAGAGAGAGAAGTGGGTGTGGGGAGAGGGTGGGTGTGGGGAGAGGGTGGGTGTGGGGAGAGGGTGGGTGGGGGGAAGAGAAGGTGAAATAGAGAGAAGGTGGGAGAGAGACCTTTCTGAAGTCCGAGATGAACTCAGAGAGAAGGAGATCTGCAGATCCTGGCAGCCAATGCTCCCAAATTTATTAGCTAGGCTGAGGAGAAGCGACAATAAATTCATGTTACTGTATTTACCTTAATCCTAAAAGAGACCGTTATCGCTGATTGATTGCAACATCGCAACTGGGTCCTAGTGCTATAAGCTAGCTGTTCGCACACACACACAGTACCTATAGATCCATGAGTGCAGCTAGACCACGTGGGGTAGTAAAGATGCTGATAGGCGGGAAACGTGGAACGGATGAATACACACCAATACGCGGATGAATGCGGTCCCTTGTTTGGAAGAGTGAAATTTGAAAATTCTAAACTGTGGATTTAAATTGTGGATGTGCAAAACGTGGTTTGCGGCAATTGTCGCATTTAGCAAACCGTGGATGCTTGAGTTTCGTGGCTGACGAGGCCGCGGTTGGGGAGGTATGTTAGTGGAGTTGCCTTTTCACATGCAGAACGATTCATTCCAATGTCTTTGAAAGAGAATTTAAGTTCTTATTTTGACATTTATGGAGAGTCCTGGGATTTAAAAAATATTTTCAGAGGTTAGACTAATTTTTCATGCTTCAAATTTTTTCTTAATTCAAAACAAAATTGGATAACTCTGAAACTGCAGGTTGAACATGATTGAAACTTTGTTCTTTCTGGGTAATGCCAATCCAGACTGACTCACCTATCTATAACTGTGATGATATAAACAGGTACATCGCAGGAGCTATGATGGCATTATCAAAGAGTGAGGTGTTCAGAAGAGCAGTTGTTAAACTGCCTATGTTTTCTTACCTCACGCTGCTCAGACAACAAATCTAGTATTGCCAGAGGAAGGCCTCACTAACTGGTAGTTGATGTTTGATCATTGCTAACAAAGCAAATTGAAGTTATAATGTTCCTCATTAAAAATGCTATATATATATTTAAAAACCCTTCGAAAGGTTTGCTGAGTTTAGGATAAGGCAGTAGAGTTTTAACTGAGCGCAACAAAAATGTGATTTGTTTTACAGCCATTTGCTTTGATTTCAATGCGTAGAGAGTTAACATTCTGCCTTTACCCCATTTCCTACTTATCACTAGAAGACATTGTGTGGTGTGTCAGGCTGACTCGGTTGGTAATATTGTGAGTCAGAGGTTGAAAGTTAAAGCCCCACATTGGGACTTGAATTCATAGTGCTGGGGGTGTGCTGCAGTGTCAGAGTGCTGTCTTTCATTAAGTTGCTGTGTAGACCTAAGCTAGGAAGTGATGTTGACCTATTAAACTAGACATGTTAAACTGGGGTCCCATCAGCCTGTTCAAGTGAACATTAAAACATCCTATGTTACTATTTGCTAAGAAGGGAGTTTCTCCTGGTGTCCTGAACATCAAATCCAGGCAGGCCAGGGAAAAATCTTGGGCAAGTTTGCTTACTCCACATGCTTAATAATAATCTCTCCCAATTATTTTTTAAAAATTGGTCATTTCAATCCACGACTGGTTATGGGACACTGCTGTCGTGTATCTCCCACACATATACAGTCAATTCACTTTACAGTAAATTCCGTGAAGCGCTTTGAGACGTCTAGAGACATGAAAAACGCTATATCAAATGCAAGGATTATTATCTCTGGTACTCTCCCTGAGATGCTCCAGGGAGAGTACCAGAGACTAGGGAGTAAACTGAAAAGTGGAACTTCGAGAGTGGTGATCTCTGGGTTGCTTCCAGTGCCTCGAGCAAGCCAGTTCCAGAATGCTAGAATAAGGCACATCAATGCATGGCTGGAGAAGTGGTGTAGGAAGGAGGGTTTCTGGTTCCTAGACCATTGGGACCAATTCTGGGGTAGGTGGAACCTGTACAAAATGGATGGGTTACACCTGAACAGGGCTGGAACCAATCTCCTTGCAGGGAGGTTGTCGAGTTTTGTGGGGGGGGCTTTAAACTAATCCCGGGGGGTGAGGGTGGGAAACTGATCAGTAGTTCAAATACAGGAGGGGTAATAAGGAGGACAGGGGAAAAGGGAAGACGGGAGAAAAATGCAGAGGAAGTAATTTGTGCCTTAGAGTGCATGTATGTAAATGCACGAAGTTTGAGAAATAAAATTGGTGAGCTGCAGGCTCAGGTTGCTGCGAGGCGATATGATGTTATAGCAGTAACAGAGACTTGGCTCCAGCATGGGCAGGAATGGGAGTTGAACATTCCTGGTTATAATGTATTCAGGAGGGATAGAGAAGGGAGAAAAGGGGGCGGGGTGGCAATTTTAGTTAAGGACTCAGTGACTGCCTTAGAAAGGAACGAGGTGGAAGAAGGACTAAAAACCGAATCTATCTGGTTAGAATTGAGGAATAAAAAAGGTGCAGTTACACTGTTAGGGGTATACTATAGACCACCAAATAGTGGGGAGGAGATAGACAAGCAGATCTGCAAGCGTATCACGGAGAAATGCAGAGCTAATAGAGTAGTGATAATGGGTGACTTCAACTATCCCAACATAGACTGGCAGAATAGTAGAGTAAAGGGCAAGGAGGGAGAAGAATTCCTGAAGTGTGTGCAGGACAACTTTCTTGATCAGTATGTTTCCAGTCCAACGAGGAAAGAAGCATTGCTGGATCTAGTTTTGGGAAATGAGGTAGGGCAAGTTCAACAGGTTTCTGTAGGTGAGCATCTAGGGAATAGTGACCACAATATCGTTAGATTCAGAATAATTATGGAAAGGGATAAGGAACGATCACAGGTGAGGACACTCAACTGGAAAAGGGCTAATTTCAATGAGTTGAGGTGGGACCTAGCCAAGGTGGATTGGAAAGAAAAATTGGCAGGTAAGACAACTAACGAGCAGTGGGCAGCGTTCAAAGAGGAGATAGTTCAGGCACAGGTCAAAAGCATTCCCACAAAGGTGAAATGTAAGGCATCCAAACCTCCCTGGATGACTAAGGAAATCGGGGCCAAAATCAAACAAAAAAAAGAGGCTTATGATACGTGTCAGGCTCAAAATTCAGAAGGGAACCAAGCAGAATATAGGAAGTGTAGGATAGAACTAAAAAAGGAAGTTAGAGGGGCAAAGAGACTGCATGAAAAACAATTAGCGAGTAAGATTAAGGGGAACCCTAAGGTTTTTTACCAACATATTAAGAGTAAAAGGTTGGTCAAGGAGAGGGTGGGGCCAATTAGGGACCTAGGAGGAAATCTCATTGTGGAGGCAGAGGGCATGGCTGATGTACTGAATGAGTACTTCGCCTCTGTCTTCACAAAAGAAAATGATACAGCCAATGCCATGGTATTAGAGGAGAGGGTAGGAGAAATGGATAGAATAATTATAACCAGAGAGGAAGTGCTAAAAAGGTTGACGTCGCTCAAGGTGGATAAGTCACCTGGTCCGGATGGGATGCACCCTAGGTTACTAAGTGAGGCACGGGAGCAAATAGCAGGGACTCTGGCCACGATCTTTCAATCTTCCTTGGACACAGGGGTCGTGCCAGAGGACTGGAGGATAGCTAATGTTACTCCCTTGTATAAAAAGGGGCAGAAGGACAAGCCTGGTAACTACAGACCAGTCAGTCTAACGTCGGTAGTGGGCAAAATTCTAGAGTCCATAATCAGGGACAAGGTAGATCTTCACTTAGAAAGATATAGGCTAATAAAGGACAGTCAACATGGATTTGTTAAAGGCAAATCTTGCCTTACAAATCTGATAGAATTTTTTGATGAGGTAACGGAATGGGTGGATAATGGTAGCGCAGTTGATGTAGTTTACATGGACTTTCAAAAGGCATTTGACAAAGTGCCACATGAGAGACTTATTAAGAAATTAAAGGCCCATGGCGTAAAAGGGACAGTGGCAGCGTGGATCCACAACTGGCTGCGAGACAGAAAGCAGAGAGTTGTAGTGAGCGGCTGTTTTTCAGATTGGAGGGAAGTGAGCAGTGGTGTGCCACAGGGATCGGTTTTGGGACCATTGCTGTTTGTAATCTACATCAATGATCTGGACTTGGGTGTACGGAGTACAGTTTCCAAGTTTGCAGATGACACTAAGTTAGGGAGAATAGTAAATAGTGAGGAGGATAGTAGCCATCTGCAAGAGGATATAGACAAATTGGTAAAGTGGGCAGACACATGGCAGATGAAGTTTAATGCAGAGAAGTGTGAGGTGATGCATTTTGGGAGAAGAAATGAAGGGAGGCAATATAGGCTAGATAGTACAATTTTAAATGGTGTGAAGGAACAGAGAGACCTGGGGATTTGTGTTAGTGACTCGTTGAAGGTGGCAGGACAGGTAGACAAGGCTGTTAAGAAGGCATATGGGATACTAGGCTTTATAAATAGGGGTATAGAGTACAAAAGTCAGGAAGTGCTGACTAACCTCTATAGGACTTTGGTGAGGCCTCAGCTGGAATACTGTGTTCAATTCTGGTCACCACACTACAGAAAGGATGTGAAGGCATTGGAAAGGGTACAACGAAGATTTACTAGGATGGTGCCAGGATTGAGGGACTTCAGCTATGAGGAGAGGCTAGATAGGCTAGGGTTATTCTCTCTGGAGCAGAGAAGATTGAGGGGAGACCTAATAGAGGTTTATAAGATCATGAGGGGTTTCGACAGGGCAAATAGAGAAAAACTATTTCCACTCGTGGGTGAATCTGTGACTCGTGGTCACAGATTTAAAATAGTTTCAAGGCGCAGTAGAGGGGAGCTGAGGAGAAATTTTTTCACTCAGCGAGTTGTTCGAATCTGGAATGCATTGCCTGAAAAGGTGGTGGAGGCTGATTCGATAACAACTTTTAAAAGGGAATTAGATCTTTATTTAGGAAGAACGGGTCTATTAGGCTATGGGGAGCGGGCAGGGCAATGGGATTGAATCGCTCTTTTCAAAGAGCCGGCACAGACTAGATGGGCCGAATGGCCTCCTTTTGTGCCGTAAAATTCTATGATTCTATGATTCTATGATCTGAACGCCAACCTGATGTTTTGCTCAGCGTTTTGGGATGTCCTCTCGACATGAAAGGCACTCTATAAATGTAATTTTGCTGTTGTTGATCTAGCACGTTTCACATCAGGAAGCCATCTCCAAACACTAATCTGCTTTTCTAGAATCTTTACAGAAGTGTTTCACTTAGTTAATGTTATAAATCACTATTTTAAAAAAATTATGTAGTGTAACGATGAGTTTGTGATTCATCAAATGTTTGTATACAAGCCATATATAATGTAATGAACGTGTACAAATTGTTGTGTTTAATCCTGTTTTTATATTGCTTTAGCTCATTTCCTGCTTGTGGACATATTAGCTTGTTATAGTTATACATTGTGAAACCAGTCTTGAACTTACCTGTTGGAGCGAGAGCGTGTTCTTCTCCATCTCTCATTTAGTGCTCCATTCTGATGATCTCATTGTTCATCCTATAATCTTATAGATTCCTATCACAGATTCAAACGTTTCGCAGACGTGTTGCTAGACACTTAACATTACATCTTATTCCTTTTTAATGACAGGTCATCTTTTGGTGGATGGGCAACTTCACTTCAAGACAGTCTAGTGAAGGATGTGGATTACTTCAGTTTTCTATTTTCTACACTTACTGGTACCTATTGATATTTCATTTATTATTATTTCATTTACAATGAAATATTAGACATTAGATTGTGCTGTTAACTATTCTCAAGTTATTTGATGTCTTTTTTTGCTTTGGGCTCAGCCACCTCTTCATTCTATTCACTTATAAATACTTCATGAGCCCCTTTATGACACAAGTGAGACTTAAGTTTTCAAAGCTCTTTTTAAATGATTAATGTCATCACAATGTTTGTAAAACTATAATAACAGGGGCTTCCTAGTACTGTCGTAGGGTTATTAGTACTATGATAGTTGAATACTTTCAAATAGTGTTTTATTGTTTTTATTGTTTTAATTGTTTTGTTCGGCTGTGTGTTTGACATGTATAGAAACCCATTGCTATGTTTAACTGCATTCAAACCAAGCTCAAAAGCTTCCCATGGAAATTCCTGTATATTGGAATGGAATGCACGCTGTCTACCTGAGGGGATGCATCCTGCTTACCTAATCCCTAATTAGTCAAAGGTTGGCAAGAGCCACAGTTTGGGACTCCAGAGCGTGTGAAGGGGAACTGCTGGGGTTTAACCAATTAAGACTGCATAGCTTACCATTGTGAACACTTGTCTGACAAGCTCATGCCTCTCACTGCTTGTCCAAAAAGGTCCCATCATTACACCGAATGGTTGCTGGGTCCTTCCAAATGACTGACTAAATTTGTTACCGGTGGAGGTCTGGGAGTGGGTTCTCTACTCTCTCTACTCTCTGGGCTATATCTACATGTGCATTGGGCAGAGTGAGAGGAGAGAAACTGAGGAGCTCCCTCCACCATAATACATTACAATACATCAAATTTCTCTTTCATTTCAAGCATACTTCCACTTGGTTTGTAACAAAAAAGATTCAATACAGAGTCACTGTACATATTGTCATGGTAAATACCCTTTAAATATATTGCCTGTCAGAAATTGTTTGTCAAGCCATTAGTTTGGGATCTTTTGACTAACTATCCTTTGGATGTTTATGAAAAGCTCACGAGTAAAGAATCATTTTTGAATGAGAAACTTAGGATTTATGATTACATGACGGGTCTGTTTATGTGAGTTTGTTAATGGTCAGTTTTGTGTTCTTGTTGCTCAACTGAATTCTAGGATTCTCAGGAGAGGAGTTGGCCTGGCTCCAAAACAGCAACAGTAATCCTCATGTAAGACAGACCCAGTTTTCACCTGTCCGCCTTTACGTGACTGACCTGGACCAGTTTGTACATCACTGGACTTTGACTGAGGTAACATTAACTTTGCAGTGACACTAATGCTGGATGACAGCAGACTGATCCTTAGCTTTATGGTATCCCTTGATATTGGCAAAGGCGTTGTGCCTTAGAAAGCACTTAAACCTTTTTTATTGTCAAACTCTGTAGGTTTTGTTCTACTGTCAGGAAGCTCCACAGAATGTGTTCTTAGTCCTTTAATTACTTTGTGACCTTTGCAGCTTTTAAGATGCACATGTTTTGATTAAACACAAGCATCTTATATTAAAACTTGTGATTATTACACATCTACCAGGAATTGGTCATTTATAAGAAAACTTTACTGTTTTTAATTATTTGGAGAGTTTAAGAGGAGCTTTTACAGAACCGAGGGAGTGACGAGAATGTGCCCTTTTCAATATTATAAGTGTATCTAGTTTTGTGTTTAGTCGGCACTATTGCCATGATGTGATCAATGTCATAATATTGTAATATTCACAATCGTTTATTTGTGCTCCCAACTGTAAGACAAGTCGAGGCTATATTTGTCTTACTTCATATGGCTCTATAATAATAATAATCCTTATATTTGATAATATAATAATGATCCTTACATTTGATATACGATAGTGTTTTTCATGTCTTCTAGATGTCTTAAAGCGCTTCACAGAATGTACTGTAAAGTGAATTGACTCTATATTTGTGGGCAAAACACGGCAGCCATTTGCACACAGCAGTGTCCCACAAACAGTTGTAAATTGAAATGACCAATTTCTTTTTTTAGAGAGATTATTATCAGGCGTGTGGAGTAAGGAAACTTGCCCAAGGTTTCACCCTGTTTGATATAGCTCCTTATCACTTCTTCGAGACGTTTCACGGAATATACTGTTCAATGAATTCACTGTCTATTTTTTGAGCAAAATGTGGCAGGCAGTTGTGACCAAATTTTTTTTTTTTAAGGGTCTATTATCTTGGGAAAAGTCATTTATTCAAAGCAATATCAGATAGGTAGCTCATCCCAGAAAAGATTTACAAACATTTCTGTAGAAAAGTACTTCAGACTGATTACCATCCCCCTCCACTTTCCCACTGAGCAGTTTCTCTTTCATCAAATGAAATGTTGAAGTATGGCTGGTTATCTGCACATATTAACACTATTTTATCTAAATGTTTGGCAGTGAATTGATGTGATTTTGTGAGCAATTTACTAGTAAATGTCTTCTATAAACAGCACATGTACAGGTGACTAACTGTTCGGTATTGTTCCTGAAACAGTTTGAGGGAGGTTTTCAGGACATGTGAATAGAATGGCAAAATCACCTGTAATTTCAAGTGGTAAAGAGATAAAGTATAAATTTAACTCTATACCACTATTTTGAGGGGAGCAAGGCATGACGTTTCGTACTTTATATGGCGATACCAAAGAATAAAGTGTAGTCAAAGAATGTAAACTCAATCCCTCTGCTTTGCCCCACTCTCCTCCTTTTCATGTCCCGCCTGAAAACCTTCCTGTTTGCCTGTGCTTACAGCCACCTCCTCTCCCTTCTCCCCCTCCCCCCCCCAGCTTGGTATCAGGCTCCGCCACTGTTAAGGGCTCGGAGACACTACCCTGTTGGGTGCTATATATGTGTAAGTTGTTGTTGTAGTTGGCTAGAGCAGTACAATCTTTGCTGTGATTGGCTGGAGCAGTGCAGCGTGTGTCTTTGGGCCAATTGAACGACCAATTTATCTGAAGAATTGTTTGGCAGGACACAAGTATTTACAGTATTTAGTGTAATGTGCAGCGAATGTGTTTTGTGGGCAAACGACAACCAAATTTGCACACGGCAAATGAAGTGAAAGATAATTTTATTGGGCAAATGTTGACCAGATACTTGGTGTAGACTCAACCCAATTCAAATAGTGTGGTCGGTTTTTACAACAACTTGCATCAATATACTGTTCTTCATGCAAAGTTGGTCTCAAAGCATTTTGCTGTCCTCCTGAACTGTACCATCCAACTGAACTTTACAATTTACCCGACAGGCAAATGAGACAATGATTCATTACTTGAAGGATGGTGCGCCCCACAAAAATCAGTGCTCCCCCAGTTCTGCATTGGAATGTCCGACTAAACTATGAGTTCAAAGAGGCCAGAGTTCTACCAGTTAAGCCAGTCTGATGACAAAGTTACCTTTGTTTAGGCTGATATGTCGGCCTCATTTCAAGATCAAATTGGTTCCTGGTTTTCTACATTTGTATATAGCATTGACCAATCTAAAAATTCCTTGAAGGAATAAATGTAAAATAAATGCAGTCAATGTGAATTTATATGGATTTACAAAAGACATTTGATTTGGTATCATGAAAGATGCTTATGGCAAAGATTATGGAATTAAGGAGAATGCGGACACATAAATTGTGAGATAGTTGGAGCAAAGAATGGAAGTAAAAGGAATTGCTTTGGGATCAAGAAGATGATGATCCAGGGATGAAGTGAGGTGTGTGTTGGGGCAATTCTTATTTACGACGAGACATTAATTATTTAGACATGGATACTGAGGAACCGCAGCCAAATTTGCTGAATTTGCCAATTGCTTTCAGATTTGGTTTCCTAGTACAGTAAAAGCCCGTTTATCCGTGACCCAATCAACCATAACTTCCGTATAACTGGCACCTCAACAAAAAGGTGCATTTGATATAGCGCTTTCCACATCTTCTAGACTTCTCAAAGCGCTTCACAGAATATACTGTAAAGTGAATTGACTGTATATTTGTGGGCGAAACGCGGTAGCCAATTGCGCACAGCAGTGTCCCACAAACAGTCGTGGATTGAAATGACCAACTTATTATTTTGGGGGGGGGACACTGATTATTATTAGGGTGTGGAATAACTTGCCCATGGTTTCGCCCTGACCTGCCTGGATTCGAACACGGGTCTCATGCTTGTAAGGCGAATGCTCTAACCACTGAGCTACATTAGTTAAGGAACAAGTTGATTTATTTCTTAGTGTCCAGTTTTTTTTCTGAGGGCAAGACTTACCTTATTACGGCTTCCTTTCTCCCTGCCTGCCACATATCATCTACAGTCAGGAGAATGGTTAGTCAACTATCCCACTATCACTGAGGTTTCTGTTCCTATGCAGTATGTTAGCACCAGGCGATGTGAGTTCGAGAGCAACCTAGGGATGGTACAGTAACTCAACATCTGGCAGATTACGGGCGTGAACACATATGCTACCTCTGTGGTGGAGACATTTGTATTAAGATTTGTATTAACTGTGCCAACCACTTCGCTATTTTCAGTGCCTTGTGCAAAATCTTTTTATTTTGCTAAAACATATTATGTGATTAATTCATTCTGATCCTTGTTTTTTTGAGGTATTTTGTTTTTTATTGTGTTAATCAGCTCTGTAGCCCAGAGCTATGTGAAACACTGGTTGGTTGATCCTAACTGTATGAAATTAAGCAGTTAAATACGGAATACTGATTTAGATGAATTAGCATCAGCGGCTTAATGCTGATCCCACTGGCCCCACAAATACAGGAGCCTCCTTCCCTGATTCAAACGCAAAGCTCATCAAGTTTTACATAAATTGTGCTATAGAAAACAAAACGTTGAATGGAGCAAATTTCTATTTTCTTAATGCTTGTTAAATCAGGAGGTGGTACTGGGTGAGGAAGCTGTGCTCAGTTGATTTCGTGCAATTGACATATGATCGAATGGTTCACATTACATTGGGTGTTATCTTCCATTATGGTTCATTATCACAGTGTCTTCCTTGGGGGCTCACTCATATGAAGCCGTTGATAATTTGTTATAGCTGATAGGAGGAAAGTGGAAAATCAGTTTCCATTGCATCTAAGCTCAACGCATAAAATGCTTCAGTAAAACTGTCACATTTTCCTGTAATTGAATTGCACTCTTGGTGTTAAATGCAACAGCATCAGACAGACATGAACAGCTTAGCTGGGCAAATGCGATAAATCTTGTGCTTGTGAATAATTTCTTTCCCGCTGAGCCTTGAGGCTTTCTCCACCTTAAGAGGAAAAGAAATCTTAGGAAGCTTTGGGAGTTTTTAAACTAAGCTTGCCAATATTTTTGTTTAAATAGGGAGTATTGCTATAGAGAAATGTAGGGTTTTGTACCATGTTACCGTGTGTCAAATTTCTCTATTTTATTGTTCAACTGTTGAAATTAAATCCCATCTGAGTGAGTGTGTGTACATATTTCTGTGTGTATATGGAGTAAACTGAGATCATGAAAGGCACACAGAAATAATGGCTGACGGAAATATTAACAATAATAATCCTTCCATTTGATATCGCGCCTTTCATGTCAGGAGGTCGCACCAAAATATTTCACAGGATATACTGTAAAGTGACTGTTCTGTGGGCCAACTTGGCAGCCAATTCGCACATAGCAGTGTCTTACAAACGGCCATGATCAATTTTCTTTGGGAAATTGTCAGCCAGGATAGAAGGAGAAACTCCCTTCTATTTTCAAATCGTGCCATGGGATCTTTAATGTCCACCTGAACAGGCAGATAGACCTCGGATTCTGCCTCAGGACAGCTGTAACAGTGGAGCAAACCCCCTGCACTGTATTGGAGTGTCTGCAATGTGAGGTCAAGTCCTGACCTGGGGCAACCTGACTTGAGAGGCAGGAGGGCCACCAACTGAGCCAGGCTGTGTTGGAGAAGCTGTGGGTGGGTGGGGAGGAGTGCACTGTGGGTGGGGGGGCGTGGTGGGTGGGGAGGTGGGGTACGGTGGATGGGAGGGGGTGCATGGTGGGTGGGGAGGGGAGCACTGTATGTGGGGAGGGGAGCACAGTGTATGGGGTGGGTGGGGAGGTTGGGCATGGTTGGTGGGAGGGTAGGAGGAGGGGTACTGTGGGTGGGGAGGGGGGCACGGTGGGGGCGGGGGCTTGGTGTGGACACTATGGGTGGGTTGGGTGGGGGCACTGTTAAAGTTTCAGCGCCTTGGGACGTCCTCTCGACGTGAAAGGCGCTATATAAATGTAAGTTTTGTTGTTGTTGTTTGTTTGTTTGTTGTTTGGATTAGAAGCAAAATAATATCCCATCTTCACTCCAATCAATCAATCAAAATTACATTTATACAGCGCATTTCACGTCGGGAAGACGTTCCAAGGCGCTGAACAATCAGGTAGGGATCAGAGCAGTGGGGGAGGGTTTGGGGTAAGGGAAAGGAGAGTAGGAAAATTGACTGTATATTTGTGGGCGAAATGCACAACAGTGTCCCACAAACAGTCATGGAAGTGGGGTTAGGGAGGCAGGTCTGTGCTGGCAATGGAAGTTTGTATACCCAGATTAGCTCCAGTCACACACACACCAGCAGAGTCTTGGTTAAAGTGAGGCAAAACGGTTGGAGATATTTTTGTGCTGAATTAGAATATGTGACTTTTTTAAAAAAAAAGTTGTCAACAATAGCAAAAACAAATTGGAATTAAATAGTGCCTTTCACATCCCAGAGCAAATCCCAAGGCTCTTGCATCTGGTTTATTCTGAGCTTGATTGTTTGCATCTCTAAGCAGCGAGTAGGATCAAAGCTGGGTATATTCAAATTTATAGTGACCCGCAAAGGAGCTTCTGAGGTTATTCAACAGAGATAAGCAAGACAGTCGGCAAATTTGACAGAATATTTTAATTTTTTTTGCAAAATAGCCCTCCAAAGAATTATCTTCAGACTGGGACTTCATATAGGACACTCCTTGCCAGCAAAGACGTAATGTCTAAAACTGTATGAATTCAATTAAAGTTAAAGGCAAAATCTCCTGGGTATATCTGAAAAGATGTATCTGGAAGTTTCCCCCAAAAATACTGATGTAAACAGGTTTAAACTGTGTGTAACAGGCTATCCAGCAAATAATGCTCATTGTCAGTACTGAGGGCTGCATTCATGCCAAGCCCCAAAGCTGAGAGAGCAATGTTTTATAACATTGGGCCACCCACCCTAATGATTTTTTTCAGATTGATGTGTCATCGTTGCTGCTGCATTTTATTGTTTATATTGAAATTTGCCCAATTATACTCATTTTTCAAAAATAAAGGCAACATTAGGGGGAAAAGTCTTCATCCAAATGTGTTTACCGTGCAATATATCTCCCAGGCTCTGAATTCAAAGTGCCTGTTATATGAATCCTGTGATCTGTGCGAAGCCCCTACGATGAAGACCTGTTGTTATCAGCGACTTACACGAGCAGCTAAGACTTGCTAATATTGGCCTGTCAAACCCATTTACTTCAGATAGTGTAAGCAGCACCTGACAGTATGTGTTGTGGTAAGACAGGGAGCCCCATGGGCAGTGAGACTGGCTTTGGGAGCTAAGCTTCATCAGCTGCTCCATCACCTGGAAAGTTCCAGCTTGTTGTAATTCCACTGAGTATCATTTGCTGGATGGAGCCTCCAACCCACTGTTTAACAACATGTTTACATCAGCTGCATCTTTTTAGAACTGCACAAGAGTTTTGACTTGGTTTTGTTTTAATTCCCACTATTTGTAGACATTTAATTTGTTTCCTGCTTAAAAAATATATGTTTAGTAATCCATTATAATCATTGCACTTCATAAATTTAAAGATTATTTATGAAATAATAATAAGATATATGTACCTTTATATCTTAAACTATCCTGACACTTAGACTTTTATGAAACGTATCTTATAATTATTAATGATACAGGTAGACCTCGCTTAATGTTGCTTTGGTTAATGTTGCGTTATTAAGTTGCTGATACATAGGGGAACATATATTCATTTGACCCCGCAAACGACGTTCACTGTTACGTCATTTGCGGGGTGGAAATAAACTACTTTGGGTAGCGCAGGCATACATAGACGCTGAACAACCGGTATTCTTGCGCGGGTTCGCTTAATCTTGTTTCGCTTAAAGTTGCACTTTCCACGAGCGCAACTGCGATGTTAAACAAGTACTAAGTGTATTTTTAGCAGAAGGCGTTGAAAGGACAAAGTTAAATACAGTGATTTCCCCAAATTCAACATAGCACTATAGACAGGAAAGACTAGCATGTTGATTGTTTTGAAGTCTTTTTGTTGTATATACAGTAAAAGCTTGGTTATCCGGCACCCTCGGGACCTGACCAGTGCCAGTTAATTAAATATGCCGGATATTCGAGCGGCAAGTTGCAGAAAATCCTACACAAAAAATTTACTTATTTTAAAACATACCATATTAATAAAAGACTAAATAATAACAGAATATTGTATGGATACTTACCAATAAAGCATTCCAGCACACTCGGTAAAATGATCGTAAAAAAGCATTCCAGCGTTCAGTAAGTTTAATAACTTACAGTGACAGTTTAATCCATGTCCCGGATGGCTACGGTATGAGATGCGGTTGCTGGAATGGTCAATTGTATTGGGAGATAGTAATAATTTGGTCAACTAAAGAATCGTGTAATGAAAAGTTTAAAAAATCCTACAAATATTAAGGAATATAAACCTATAGTAAAATCATCCCTTTTCCATTACAATCAAAAATGCCTGAACCAGTGAGATACCCTCCGGCGTGGAGTGCGCTATATAAATCGAAGATGTTGTTGAGACTCAAGATTTGTTCAATGACACATTGCAATTGAATACACACTAATTTCAGGTTCAAATTAGTTCAATCAATCATGTTGCCATCTCTATTTAACATATTTGTCTGATTTGCTAAACTCTGAAATAATTTAAACAACTCCATAAAGTTTTTTTAAATTCAGATGTAAACAATGCAATTTCCCTCTTTTGTAACTTGTAGATTTGCTGAAAAGCATCCAGCTGATGCTAAGTGACCACAAATATTTCCCCAGCTGTAATGCTTGGTTCTGTGTTTTTCATCTTAAGTTTCCGGTTAAGTTAACTTGTTCCTGTTAACACTTCAAGCCAAAGCTCAAATGGGAACAACAACAACAACAACATTACATTTATAGAGCGCCTTTCAGGTCGGGAGGACGTCCTAAGGCGCTGAAAGTTGGTGTCCTCACTGGATGGAAGCTTGCCCGACAAGTTCTCTTAATGGCATCTGTCTGTTCAGTTAGACATTAAAGATCTCATGGCATTATTATAAAAGAAAAGGGAGTTTCTCTAGGTGTCCTGACAAACAATCCCCCAAATAAAAAAAACTCACTGTTGGGCAAACACAGGTTTGTGGAGTAAAGAAACTTGCCCAACTTATTAAACATACATAAACAGTAGGGTCCGTCGATATGGAAATTTTCCGATTTAGACATATCGATGGGCTCATACCGAGATTACCGAAATATCGATATTTTCGGGGTTTTCATACTGCCATGCGCGCGCGTTGCAATGTGCGCGCGCATTCGGGGTGCGCGCGCATTCGGGGCCTATCTCCTCAGGAGGTAAATATCTCTCTCTCTCTCTCTCTGTGTCTCTGTGTCTCTCATACTCACTCTCTCCATCTGTGTTTTTCTGTCTGTGTCTCTCTCCTCTCACACCCCCTCCGCCATCTCTCTCTCTCTCTGTCTGTATATCTATCTGTATATTATCACATTCCCCCCCCCCATCTCTCCCCCCTCCTCTCTCCCCCCCCCCCCCCGTCTCTGCCCGCTGCCGTTTCTCTCCCCACCCCCTCTCTCCTACCCCCCCCCGCCTCTCTCCCCCACCTCCCGCCTCTCTCCCCCCCGCCTCTCTCCCCCCCCCGTCTCTCTCCCCCCCCCCCCCCCCGTCTCTCTCCCCTCCTCCCGCCGTCTCTCCCCTCCCCCCCCGCCATCTCTCCTCCCCCGCCGTCTCCCTCCCTACCCCGCCGTCTCTCCCCCCCCCCCAGCCGTCTCTCCCTCCCCCCCCCCCCCCCCCCCCAGCCGTCTCCCCCCCCCCACCATCTTTCCACCCCTGTCTCTCCCCGCTGCCGTCCCTCCCCACCCCCCGTCTCTCTTCTCCCCCCCCCCCCCCCCCCCCCTCCCCCCCCCATCTCTGAAGCCACTATTAATTTCAAATTAACCACACCTTTGATTGAGTATGATCCCATAAGTTGATCTTCAGGAAGTCGATCATTATTCTTCAATGACTGACATGGTTACCAATCAAATACAGTTAAACAAGTCCTAATTGATAACCAGTTGGGAGGTTATTAACCTATTGGCTTGATTAGGTGGAAGATGTCATTTCTGAAGGAGGAAGAATCTGAAAAAGATTACATCTGGTTGGGATACTGATTGAGTGGGTCGCTGGGTTAGTGCCAGATTTAGTTTGCCAGCAGGGTTCTGACGCACATGGAAATCCATCACCAAGTCCTTGCCAGTGGATTCCTTTTTAGTTAGACACTTATTTCTTCTGTGCCAGGGTCTATCTCGCTAAACATTGAGCAAATCTCATAAATTCATGATTACTGCAGCAAGCAGTGCTCCAAAGACTCCAAATGAGATTTTTGAAATACTTTCATCAAAGGGGCATGAATTATAGGTGGAAGTGGATTTTCTTTTAACACTGGCCAGTGGGGGGTGGGGGGGTATGGGGGCAGTTATTCCAACACAGAATTGTTTGCCACGAGTGGCTGTTGACACTGAGACCCTAACATTTAAGAGGCTGAATTTGTCTCCTATCCAGTAATTTTTGTAGAGGTACTTTATTTCTTCTTTACAGTTGTGGAAATTTAAAATAACCCGCGAGTAAGTTCATCTTCCAGCAGTTGACAGTCTGGGTCCATCCACCGAGAACATTTTTAGTTAATAAACGTGTTAACAGTAGGGAACGGCGATATGGGATTTTTCCGGATATGGATATATCGGTTTGCTCATACCTGCTTAAACCGATCTATCGAGTTTTTATACTGCGCATGCGCGTGCATTCGAAGTGCGCGTGCATTGATGGCGCGCGCGCATTTATGGTGCGCGCTCAGTCGCGGTGCGCGCGCATTGACGGTGCGTCCGCACTGACGATGCGCTCGCAGTCGCGGTGCACGCACATTTTGAAATGCGTGCTCTAGGTCCAGAAGGTTTGTAATGTTGGTGTCAAGGTCTGTTGAATTATACGATGTTGTTTGCTCTCTACCTCCCCCTCTCCTTCTCTCCCTCCTTTCCCCTCTCCTTCTCTCCCTCCCCCTCCACTCTCCCTCTCTTCTCCCTGTCTCCTCTCCCTCCTTTCCCCCTCTCCCTCCCTCCCTCCCTCCCTCCCCTCTCTCCTTCTCTCCCTCCCTCCCTCCCTCCCTCCCCTCTCTCCTTCTCTCCCTCCTTTCCCCTCGCTCCTTCTCTCCCTTCTTTCCCCCTCTCCTTCTCTCCCTCCCTCTCCTCTCTTCCTCTCTCCTTCTCTCCCAACTTTCCCCCTCTCCCTCCCTCCCCTCTCTCCTTCTCTCCCCTCGCTCCTTCTTTCCCCCTCTCATTCTCTCCCTCCCTCTCCTCTCTTCCTCTCTCCTTCTCTCCCAACTTTCCCCCTCTCCTTCTCTCCCTCCATCTCTAAACACAAAATAGAACACACACACACCAAAAACAAAATCTAGAGATTTATTCTCCGCCATTTCTTGCTTGAAAGTAGCATGTAATGTCCACGTGTAAATGAGATCTATTACAATAGAAAAGAGAGAGACAGACAGTCTGACTGTTAGAGTTAGAAGCCAGATTATCACTGCTTCTATGTGTGTGTCTGACTAGACACACACAGCAGTGATAATCTGGCTTCTAACTCTCTCACACACAAAAATAACACTTACAGCCACAAAATGCCACTTATTTTTATGTAGTCTGAAGTCTGAATTAATGTCCTTCGCCATTGGCAAGCTCTCCTTTGCTATGCAAAAAGTGACAGCGTTCGTGATACTTTGCCACTTTTTGTCCCCTCTCTGGTACAAATGTTCTCCTCTTAAATAAAGCAGGAATTGTTTGAGCTGCACTGGCCCCACTACCTGTCGCTTTCTCCGAAGCGCTGGTTCGACTTCCTGCTGTTGTCGACAATGATTTCGCTCTGAGGGCAGCGTGCTGGGCGGGGTGGTGCTGCTTAATGTGTTGTCGCAGGTTGCTCGTGCTCGAATCAGATGTCTTAACCAAGACCTTGCAAACTGTACATCTATACACACCATTACTGACTGCATTGTTTTCAAAGTAGTCCCATACTGGGCTTCTTTTCCCCATGATGAGAAAGGTAAATTTTCAAACTACAATTTTCAGCGATGCGACTTTGTTAAGACGCCACGACTCACGTCGAGTATACACAGTAAAGTGTGCGCGCGCATCGGATGTGCGCGCCCGTTAATTGTTAATTGTGCGTTAATTGTGCGTACATTCGGTGCGCGCATTCCATGCTCTAGGTCTAGGAGGTTGCAATGCCGGCGACAAGGTAAGCTGGAAAAGATCGCATTACACTGATAATACCAACAATATTGATATATTGCCAGGAACGATATTAAAAATATAACGATGTATATTTTTAAAATCGAATCTCTCGATATAACGTTTTTTTTAGAATCACCATATCGGCATACCGATCTGAAAATCATATCGGGTTTAATCGAAAAACCGATACATCGCCGTTCCCTAGTTAACAGCAATCTTTATTTTTCAAATCTGCAGCAAATCCTTTCTGCCATGTGATTAGTTTTCTGTTATTTTCCGCCTCTGGTATCAGGTATGTGCAGACCAGTATCTCAGTGGTTAGAGCATTCGCTTTACAAGCGTGAGCCCTGTGTTCAGATCCAGTCAGATCCGGGTGAAACCTTGGGCAAGTTTCCTTACAACAAAAACTTCAATTTATATAGCGCCCTCCATGCCGGACGGCGTCTCAGAGAGTCTTACACCACACGCCTAATAATAATCCCTCAAAAAAAATTGGTCATTTCAATCCAAGACTCTTTGTGGGACACTGCTGTGTGCAATTGACTGCCGCGTTTCACCCACAAATATACAGTCAATTCACTTTACAGTACAGGTAGACCCCGCTTACCGAATGCCCGGTTACCGAAACTTCACTATAACGAGGGTTTGTATTTGTACCTCCTATGCGCTTAGCGAAGGCCACGTTTGCTATAGTGAAAGTTTAAATCTCACGCGCTTCTCGTCTCTCGGCCGCCCGAGCAACACACACTCGGTCTCAGCCGACGAAGCTACATACACTTACTTCAGTACACCACCTAAACGCCCATTAGCAACATCGCCAACCCCATCGAAGAAGAGGAAGTCCATCACGTTGGAAATGAAGATGGATGGAAGACCAGAACGATCGCCATTGCCCCCTCTCCGCTAGTATAATCCAAGAGAAGGCCTGTACAGTATCCGAGGAGCTTAAGCGGCAGGATGCTAGGCAACCACATGACGCTACTCGGAAAAAGCCAGCGGAGACTTTTGCTGCTAGCAACGGGCGGCTGATCGTTTTAGAAAACAATACAAGCCACATTCTATCAAGACGTGCGGGGAGCTGCCAGTGCGGATGTTGCTGCTGAACATTATCCAGATGGAACTTAGAAAAATTATCAAGGAGGGAGGTTATACTCCGCAACAAATTTTCAACTTCGATGAAACGGGGCTTAATTGGAAGAAGTTACCTGAGATGACACTCATCTCCATAAATGAGAAATCGGCCCCTGGAAAGGGGCCGATTTCCAATCTGTGCAGCTCGTGTCCTCTCCCGCACTAGGCTCCGTGACCCAATCACTCTCGCCCGGCTCCAGTGGCTCCCCATCCCTCAGAGGATAGAATGCAAAATCCTCATCTTCACTTTCAAGGCCCCCCATAACTCATCCCCCTCATTTGCATTCCCTCCAAGGCAAGTACATCCTTTCTTAAATAAGGAGACAAAACTGCACACAGTATTCCAGGTGTGATCTCACCAGGGCCCTACACAGCTGCAGCAAGACTTCCCTACTCCTATACTCTCCCGCCCTACCATCGGAGGCCAGGCTTTCAGTCTCTCTGCCCCCACCCTTTGGAACTCCATCCCACAATCCCTTTGCCTTCTTGCCTCCTTGCATGACTGAAGACCCTCCTTTTTGACCGTGCCTTCAATCACACTCCTACCTCGCTGCCATCCCTCATCCCAACCCTGCCCCCCGTACTTGTGCCCTGATCCCTGACTGTTCAGTCTTGGCTCGTCCTCCCGATGTGAAAGGCGCTCTACAAATGTAGTTTTGTTGCTGTTGATATAGCGCCTTATACATCGTTCACACAAATCAAAGTGCTTCACAAAATATACTGTAGTGAATGACTATTTTGTGGGCGAAACTCGGCAGTCGATTGCACGCGGCAGTGTCCCACAAACATTTGTGGTTTGAGTGACCAAATTATTATTACTTTTTGTGGGATTATATCCTTTATATATAATTGTTTGTAAAGTTCACATAGATTTGGTTAACATTTAGTTCAAATGCCAGTTGCCGTTTTAGGAAACGTCAGTAGTATTTTATGGAGAATTGTCTACATTTAGTAAATCCTTGTGTCAGGTTATATATAAGGTATGTATGGCTGGACCACGTTAACTATACTGATGTTTGCTATTTCAGGTTGTGTGCCATTGCCTGTCATCTATTCCTTCCCGAATCCAGTGCTGTGATATCCTGCAAAGTGCCATCTGCAAACATCTGGTGAGTCCAGTAACCATTCTGAAAAGGGAGGGACACTGTGATGGCTGGACAGAGAGGTTATTGTCTCGGTTTGAAAGAACTACCATTCAACATCTCGGTGTAGGTTTGAGTGCAAAAACTGCAGAAGAAATCAGCAGGGATGGCGATGACGTAAACCTTTTGAATTAGGGAGTTGTGAGGAGGCAGCAGATTAGAATCTCAGATAATTGCTGGGGTCTGGCCCTCTGACCTGTACAATTTTGTATTCCTGCAATTTGCCACTAATTGAGCTTATTTGACAATAAATCTCGGTGGGTAACATTAACTCCCCTTGGAACAGAGCTGACTCCGGTCACCAGCTGTACAGGCCGCACAGAAGCAGTGAAAGTTTCCAAAGATGTTCACTTGTCTGGTAGTAAGATTTTCAGACTCACCCGCTTGCCCCTCTACCATTGATTGCTGCTGAGGTGATTGGAATACACAGAGAAGTGGAATTCAGTGACCCATGATCCTTTTTTATTTCTGTCCTATCTTGTTCTTTGCTGCATTTAAAAAAGAAATAATAAAGAAATAAAGTAAATAATACTGGAGACTGTTTTCAGACCACAATGTAAATAATATCTTGTCAAGTTAGCATTCAGTCTTGTGGTGTGGTATTATTGTCTTGGTAACTTCTGAAGCCCGTGGGTCATTTACATGTTGTTGGTTGAATGATGAATGTTACATGAATACTCTGGGTTTGTGGGTTTATTTCACACATGTGTGAGGTGTGAGGGATCTATTATTGAGAAATGACTCAGCGCTCCTGTAACACTTCTAATCTCCTACTGTTTGTGTAATTCTGTGTTGGTGCACCTTGGGACGTCCTGACGTGAAAGACGCTATACAAGCGTAGTGTTGTTGTTGGTGTTCTGTTTGTGATTTATTTCCTACATAAGTCAGAAATTTGCTTTGTTGGTTTGGGTGAACGGTTATTATAGTATAAGTAGATCAATCTACATGTCCTGTGAAGACATACTGACTACAGGCAACGCAGAATCATGACTGGGGTGGATTAACACTTGTTATTAAACAGACCTTTTTGATGGAAGCCTAAGATTTAAATTTCCCCGTATAATTTACCATTGATGTATCATTGAAATGTTTAAAGTTGGGTAAAATTGATTCCTTTTCACTTTCTCATGTTGTTGTTTGGTTGGCTGCGTTTAGCTTAAAAAAAACATTTATCTCAACATAATCACAATTAGTAAAGTAACATGACTTGTGTCCCTCTGTAGGTGGGTGTGAATCTGCTGCCAGACAGCACGGCAGGATCTGTGCTGACAGCTGTTAGCCAGCTCATAGATCCAGCGTTTATTCCCAATGAGTACCTATTGAAGTTTCTCGCCAGTTGTTGCTTCAGCCTCCTTTACTTCATAATAACTTTGGAGAAGAACAGCAGAGGAAACACACAAAAATGGTAATTACAATTCTCCTTGAGTTTCTGCTCCTATTCCTCTTATGTTGAGCCGTATTATTCCGTAGCTCTGTTGACTCAGGTTTGTTTGCTCAATTTTTTTAAATTCTCTGTTGCCTGTTGTTTTCTCACTGGTGTAAAGCATAAAAAGGTTGAAATCGTCACGATTTAAACACTAACACTTCCTGCATGGAACAGATTATACAGCTACAATCTTACTGTCATTTTAAATAAAGTTTTATTCCCGTTTTTGCTCAAGATTCAATCTGAAATCAGTTTTTATTTCTATCAGTACAATATTTATTATAGCAGATGATCATGTGTGCATCTTTCCTTCCCACTGCCAATGCTGAACAGACAGGAAGATCCCAGCTCATCCAATTTCACACCCGAGTCCTTCTAGCCCCTGTTAAGTGCTCAGACACTGCCCAAGTTGTATAAAGGTTGGATGCATTTGCCTCTTAAATACCTTTATGCTTTTTGCTTCAACCATAAATTCCGGCAGACCCACATTCTCAACACCTTCTGTGCAAAGATGATCCTCTTGAACTCTCGCTGTAGATCAGCTGCTGGCTATCCTGTTTATTCCCCCTCGTTTTGAACTTGCCAGCAAGTGAAAACATGCAATTAATAGCAAATATTAGCACATAAACCTAATGGGTTTTCAGAAGCTCAAGTGAAGTGTAAGATTCTCCAGTTTCAGCTCAAGATAAGGCTCAGAGTAACTCCCATCACAGCACAATTTCTCACACCTGATTGGTAACCAAACACGAGTGAGCTGAAAGGTGGGGCTCTGGGTACAACACTGGGACTGTCTCTGTGCCACAGTTTAAAAAAATAATTTGGCTTTTCTCATGGACAACCATTGTCTTGTCCCTCTCAGTTTAATGTGTGAAAGGTGAACAGTGGACATTGCATATTGCACAAGTTTAAGGTTTGTGGGTACTATTTTATCTCCGCACTTTTTTTTAAACCTTCCCAGTAAATGAGATGATGAGCTAATGTGTGTCAAACTGGATTTTGGTCCATTATATGATGACCCACAGACCGGGCAAATCAATATGGCCTTGATTTAATCACTTACAAATATTCCATGGTTCATATTTCCACAAATTATATTCTTAAAGAGTGCTTTTTTTTGCTGAAAAAATCTGTAGTTTTCCCCTGCATTTTGTGCTTAGTGAAATCTGGATGTTGTAGTATATTAAATATTCCACTTCTGACAGAATGAGGTGCTCTAAACTCAAATATAATTATAGATGCAGCATGAAATCTTCTCTTTATGTTCTCCTCCATCCCCCCGATAGTATGTCATGTCTAGTTTCAGAAGAGATTGTCCAGTAGATTGTCTCCATTCCTTGTATCAGAATCTTTAGAATCTTTCTGAAGAATGCCAATATAATAATAATCCTTGCATTTGATATAGTGCCTTATTATGTTGTTAGGACATCTCAAAGCATTGACTGTATTTTGTGGGTGTAACACGGCATCAATGAGCACAGCAGGGTCCCTCACACAGTTTAATTAACTTTAATTAATTTTAATTCTAGTTGATCTGTGTGGTGGTCTTGTTCCCACTTATAATGGAGTTCAGATCGGCCAAATTTAGTAATAATAATAATCCTTGCATTTGATATAATGCCTCATCACATCCTCGAGACGTCTCAAAACTCTTTACAGAATATACTGTAAAGTGAATTCACTTCAACATTTTGCGGGTGAAACCAATCTCTTTAATGGACTGATTACAGAATAAATGCAGGATGTTACAAAATAGGCTTTACTTTTATTAGATTAGGGTTAAAACTGGATATCACAGGAGAAAGTTTAAGTGTGATGTGATAGAAGTATTTAATATACTGAAAGGGTTTGAGAATATTAATTAAACTCTTTCCCAGCGACTTGGGGCGTCCTCCTGACGTGAAAGGCCCAAAACAAGTGTAATTTTGTTGTTGTTGTTGTTCAGCTGGTCGGGGATTGAAGGATATGAGAATGGTCAAAGGGGTACATGGGATTGCTTTGAAAGAATGGGGGGGAAGGAGGATGTGAGTCGGAGGAGCTCGGAGATAGAAATCTAGAGAGCGGAGACTGAATGATTGAAAGCTTGCCCTCTGCTTGGGATGTCCTCCTGACATGAAAGGCGCTGTACAAATGTAATCGTGTTGTTGCTGATTGTGGGGCAGTTAGGATGGGGGAACACGAAGCTGCCTGAGTGAAAAATGTGGCCGTCTCTGTGAGGCTAAAGGAATGAAAATATAACAGTGATTACAAGCACTGTAATAGGCAATTGAAATTGGAGTTATGAACTCGCTGGTTTGGCTTGTGTCTTGTGATATTATCTCTGTAACACACACATTAAGAAACGAAGGACTGCTTTTTGCAGGGACTTCCTGTGGTCTTCGTGCCTCACGGCGTTGATCCACATCCCCCGCCTCCTGCGCCTGATGCTGCAGGGAGTCAGGGTGACCGGCAGTCGGCAGGAGGAGCTCCCGGTCATCGCACAAGTCATTCGCCTTCTGCTCAAACAGGCCCAGCTCAGCCAACACATGGCGGCAAACGCTGCACTGTTACAACAGGTCATACAGGATATCACGGTACGTCAACTCTCTGCGTTCAGGACTCCCACCAGCTGCTGTCTTTCATTCGCTTTTAACAGGCGGCTTTTCTATTGAAGTGTTCGCCCGGATACCGTAAATGCTTGTCAGTGGCTGCAGGTCCCACCTTCCCTCTCACCAGCTTCAGTACAATTAGTCCTCGCTTAACGTCGTAGTTTGGTTCTTGAAAAGTGCAACTTTAAGCGAAACCACGTTAAGCGAACACATTTTTCCCACAAGAATTAATGTATAAACTGGAGTTAAGTTCTTTTGCACATTTTTTGTCAAAATTTTCTTTAAAAAAAATGGAACAAGTTGAAATACATGTACATTCATAAAGAATTCACCTGCTCACCCCACCACCCACTCCCACCCCTACCGCTGCTCAGATTCACTGGCTCCTCATTGCCCGGGGGATGAAATTAAAAATTCCCACCCTCACATGTGTCTATGGCCTCACCCCACTTTATGCTGCTACCCTATTCTCCCGACCCCCCCCTTCTTCATCTACCCCACCCACTCTGCACCATTCTGAGCTTTGGCTGAGTGTCTGAGCTTTCAGACGTTCTGGAGTTTCTCAACCTTGCTCTCTTGCCTCTCTGTGATCGACTCATCTCTTCGACTGTGTTTTTCCCCACCTTTCTGCCCTCCTCACAAACTCGGCTTCCCAGTTGTATCAATTGTGATTATTTTGGTTTTAGTTAATAAAATTTGAACAAATTGTACGGGTTAAGGAGAAATGAGGTAACCTCTTTGGGAAAACCTGTTGAGAAAGTAAAAGACCTTATGACTTCTTTCCATGACCTTTTAAATCTAAAATATATTTTGTAGAATTGCAAGACGGGAGATGGTCAAGAACAGTGGCTGACGGAACTTCATTACTGGTTCAGTATCTCCATAACTGCGCGGCCTAGGGGGGCCTCCAGTTTGACAGCGACTTATTAAAATTGACTGAATCCGCAAAACAGACACTCGTTTGTAAATCCTTGTGGTGGAGCACATTTGAGTCATTGAGACCACTGCTCAAGCAATGCTGATGATAAATCAAACTGTTATTTGTGAGTAAGAATAAAAACATGTTGCGCTGGACCATTTTCTCCTTGCCTTACCAAGTCAAGTGCACATGTTTGTTATGTGAAAAGTTGACTTCAAATGTAAGCGTATCAAATGCAAGGATTATTATTTTATATTCATAACTTTGACATGTGAGAGTAAGGGAACACTGACCAGTACAAATGCTCTCCTGTTGAAATTTGCATGGACAGTAATGTGTACTTTCAAAATTTCTTCTGTGTAACAATTTTTCAAAATTGTGGTCAGTGGAAGTGTGAAAATATTTTATTGGTTAACTTGCAAAAAGCCTCTTGTAATTCTACAAAGATCAATGTTTTATTTGTTTAAAAATGTGCCATTAGTGCTTTTCTTTCTCCTCGGATTGACTCTGAACCACTGTAAATACAATGACATTCAGATTAGAAAAATACCAAGGTATTCTTCTACGCATGCACTGCAAATCTCCACAAAATATTCTACTGTGAACATAATTGTTTACAAGATATGTTGGGTTTTGTTTGATCGTTTATTTTATCACCAAATAAATCCCAGAAAAAATATTACTTTCTTCAAATCTTTATTGAAAACCGTACAATATAGTGCATATGTTTTATACAAAATATATTTTTCTACAGGATAACAATAACATAAATATTTTACATCATAGTTCAACATGGGTGAATCATCATGTAATAAATATCATTTGGAGATCTTGTAAATTATTGGAACCCATCATTAAGGGTAGATGATATGGTTCATAAAGCTCCTTTGGATGTCAATGTCTTTGTGCGACAGTACAAACTGGGAGTTGTTTGTCACAAAAGACTGGATTACTTCATTTGCATTTTGTTTACTCCAAGCATATAGTTTCCTCTTGCAAGCAATCATCATTCAGATACTGCCAGGGACCTTACAGAGTTCTGATTCAGTGATATATTTCAGAGTTCAGAAACATAATGTAAATGGTTGTTTAGAGGAGTTATTTTAATAACAACTCTTCAGTTTGTGCTATTTATGTGCAGCAAGTGGTAACAGAAGGAAACTTGTAGCAGTTAACCAAATATCCAGAAGTTTGAGTATTTAACACAGTTATGTGGGACATGCATATTATATTTGTATATACTGTACACAGATTATAAATGCTTTTGGAAGAAGCGTGCTGAATTTCTGAAATACAATGAAGAAAATGCCACTTTTATATGTACGGTGGAAGCCAGTTAAGTCAGACACATTGGGTTTTGTCCGATTAATGAGTTAAGAGGTGTCCGAGGTTAGAAGAATCAGCATTCCCACCCAGCAGAGTGGTGGCAGCTGCTCTCCCTACCACTGGACAGGAAGTGTGCGGATTGGAGGAGATTGATAGGGTTGGAGCCCAAACATTCATTCACAAATGGCTCAGCTGTCAATTCCAATGTTCAATCTTTTGTTCTGGCTTTGCGGGTCTTTGTTGAAGTGTGTGGCCTCAGGTTGTAGGAGAATTCTTTGGACTTCCGTAAGTTTTCCAATCGTTGAACATGTTGCAAGTCACTCACTGTGGATAGAAGACATATTGAAGCTATGATACCTGCTTCTCAGACTATGTCCCTCTAGAATGCACTGGCAGTTCTACATTTTGTCCTAAAGGGAGTTTTGTTGTCTGTTATTTTGAAGTAAGGTATGGTTCCATTTCCTAGTCAGGTTAAGCCTATTAGGGCCTCAGAACAGCCACCACAGTACCGTGTGTCTGCATAATGACCAACTGGAGATGACAATATCCTGGGTCCACCAATCTCCCGTTTATAGGGTGTTGTCAGGACAACCTGCCAAGTTACTGTTAACCTTTTTGTCACTTGAGCAGTTTTGTATCACGCTCTGCTTGTTTGAATCTAACTTTCCACTTTAGTTACAGGTAACGGTGTAATTACAATAGACATCATTTGTTCCAAACTAGAATCTTATATATGTGAGAAACTGACAATAGCCTCACAATTTGTTTTGTGTACGTTTCAGAATTATTTCACTTCATGAGTCAGTTTACAGCACAGAAGACCAATATATCTGATGCTGATAATTCCTGACTTACGTTATTTACTTTAATTCCATTACATAGTTACGCAGAATGATATGGAATGGAAACAGGCCATTCATTGACTAGTGCAAGCCAGTGCTTATACTCTACACATGCCATTCCCCTCATCTACACCTCTAAATCCTCCCCCACGTATGCAAATGACATGCATTCCCTGCTCTGTTCTCATACCCTTTAATATTGTAAGTGTAATAGTGGCAATTTTTTTTTGGAAAATATCAGGTATAGACGTAATTCACTGAACATGGATTAAAAAGATGCAATCTACTATTTAAGCAAATACTGTAACTTCACACGGCATTTATCTGTCAGAGTTAGATTTGACCAGCCTTAAATCTTGACCAATAGTCGGAGTCCTAGATGAAAGGCATCTAAAAGCTTCAATTGGGAATGGTGAAAATGTCCACCATAAAGGGGGAGGGGTGATGAGAAAAGGCAGGGAATACATTTGATCAGATATTCTGGGGAACCTTAAAACTCATTTTCCAACAATCACCTTTAGGAGTCCTGGTTTGGAGATGAACCTGCACCTGATTTATGCAAAAACAAATGTCTGAATAAAGTTTTTGAAGTTTGTTGTTCTATGTGATGGTTTTCACAGGATGGAAATGATTGAAATGGGTGTTACAAGTATTTTATATTGTGTTGCAGTTTTGCAACTGGACAGATTGTATGTTAGAAAGGACTTTTGCACATTTTTTAAAATAGCAAAGCATTTCTGATCCTATTAATGTAAAATTTACACATGCAGTCATTTTGCTATCATCTGCTGTGAACTTTCTAGTGATCTGTCAGAAATATGACGCATATTAAAAGTGCAAGGTTAATTAGAGGAAGAAATGCTGGGAAATAAAACCAAAGATCAATTGTTCTTTTTACAATTTCAGCCCCGCAGCCGCAGGACATAATGTAATGCATAGGAACAAAAGGCCATTCCGTTCATCTTGATTTACACTGTGCCCAATTTACATGATGTCTGGGGTGATGTGCTGAAATGTTGAAGTTTCCCTGGCCACCAAAAGTCCTGAGGAGTTTAATGCTTCACTTATCCTGGCACAAACAAAGTCGTGATGTAGATCATCATGTCTGTGAATGTCCAAACTAGATACAAACAACAATTTGCATTTATATAGCGCCCGTTACACAGGGTAGCATCCGGAGCGCTTCACAGATTTGGGGCTGAAGTTAGTGACTGAAGGCACGGTCACCGATGGTGGAACGGAGTGCACGAGGGACAAATAGGCCGGAACCAGCCGGGTGGTGGAGTTGGAGGGGGAGTACCGTAAATACCAGCGTATAAGGCGCAACCCCCACTTTTGACCTTTTCTTGGTGAAAAAAAACGGAAGCATTTTTGATGATATTGCCGGCAGAAGGGAGGGAGGCAGGAGGGAGCGAGGGAGGCAGGCAGGGAGAGAGGGAGACAGGCAGGTAGGAAGAGGCAGGCAGGGAGGGAGAGAGGCAGGCAGGCAGCCAGGGGGAGAGGGAGAAAGGCAGGGAGGCAGACTGGGTTTGGCAGAAGGCAGGCAGCAGGCTCAGCACTGAAGTCCGCTGCTGCTGCCGCTGCCCGGGCGGCCGAGGCCGAAGCCCCGTCACCCGCTCCCCCCAACCCCCGCCGGACACTGACCAAACCCCGGCTGACAGCGCGCCGGCCGCCCCTCCTGTTTACTGTATTTCCGAGGCTCAAAATCTCTTGTACCTGCGTATAGGGCGCACCCCCTACTTTCGAGATCTTCCGACCTGAAAAAAAGTGCGCCTTATACGTGGGTATTTACGGTAAGTCAGATAGGTAGGTAGGTGTGGGCATGAAGTGATTTGAAAATGACTGAGAGGATTTTGAAGTTGATCCATTCGGTGATTGGGAGTCAGTGGGGCCTGGCAAGGACTGGTGTGATGGGGTACGGTCATCCACATACATGAGGAAGATGACCCCATGTCTGGATGACATCGCTGTGAGGGAGAGAAAGATGAGGAATAAAAGGGGGCCAAGGATAGATCAAGAGGAAAAATTGAGATGGTGCTGGCAGTTGGTTAAGTAGGACTCGAACCACGCGAGTGTGATCCCACTAATGTGCATGAGGGAGCAATGGTGGTGGAGGAGGATGGAGGGAGCAATGGTGGTGGAGGAGGAGGATGACGTGGTTGACGTACCAAACACAGTGGAGAAGTCCAGGATGATGAGTCAGAGGGAGCTCTGGTCACAGAGAGAGGACGTAATTTGTTACTTTGACATGGGCTGTCTCTGTGCTTTGGGCTGCGCGTAAATTTGACTGGAGGGATTCAAATGAGGAGTGAAGGGTGAAGTGTGAGCAAAGTTTGTTTGCAAGAAGTTCCAGGGCTTTGACCAGGACGGGCAGGTTTGAAATGGAACAGCAGTACAGGAGGTTTCGGGATCAAAAGTGTTTTTTTAAGGAAGGGAGCGATGACAGACAGTTATACACATAATAATAATTCTTGCATTTGATATAGTGCTTTTCACATCTTCTTGACGTCTCAAAGCGCTTCATAGAATATACTGTAAAGTGAATTGACTGTACACTTGTGGGTGAAACGTGGCAGCCAACTTTGCACAGCAGTGCACAAGTGCTCTGAGACGCCGTCCGGCGTGAAGGGATTGTGGGATGGAATTCTAGAGGTTAGGGGCGGAGTGGCTGAAGGCTGATGGGGCAGGGGATATGGAACAGGCCGGAGCCTGCTGAGTGGAGGGAGCGGGCAGGTTGGTAGGGAGTTAGGAGTTTGCAAATGTAGGGTGGGGTGAGGCCATGGAGGGCTTAGAAGGTGAGGATCAGGATCTTGAATGTTCTGGATGATGGGGAGCCAATGGAAGATGGGGTTGCAGAGCTTGGAGCGGCAGAGGACACGGGCCGCAGAGTTCTGGAAGATCTGCAGCCTATGGAGGGAGGAATTGGGAATGACAAGCCTACCCAGTCGGCGTAGTTGAGCCGGGATGTGATGAAAGCATGAATGGTGGGACACGTTTACGTAATTGGGGAAAATATGGGTGTAGTTTTCGAAGTGCCAAAGGCTGTGGCTTCCCAAAGTATGTGTTGGGGACCTGGTGGAGATGAACCAGTTAACCCTGCATAGTTTGCTGTTGAGAGCATGGACTGCCAAGCTTCCTCCTGCGTACCCAGCTATAAGTTGGTTACCCTCTCTGTTAGGGCTTTGATTTTCAACCACTACAAGATTACATTGATATTTTTTACATTTGTAGAGTGCCTTTCAAGTCAGGAGGACGTGCAGCGTTAACCAGGGTCAAGTGATACGAACACTTGCCCCAGTGATTGGTCTGTCCCTCCCATGTCCTGTCAATGATCCAAACTGTCTGGTCTGTCAGTGGCATCTTGGATTACTGCAGACTCTCCCGGTTCAGGCAGTGGCTCCAAACTGCCTCACAGTCAACTCATTCTGATCGGAACCTGACAATCCTTTGCCAGGGACAGACTGACGGTATCTGCCAACAGGGCAGAGGAGCGAGAGTTGGGTGGCAATGTGTGAAATAATGTCACATATAAAATGTGAAATACGAAAGGATAATTAAAGGATGAAGGGATAGAAAATGAAAGTGAATATGAAATGTTGTTTCACTGCACTACATAAGGTAGGTGACACAGAGTAATATTGTAAGCCTTAATAAAAATTAAGCTTCAACCACATGACAATGCTGATCCTATATGCTCATCACTTCCAGCCTTATTAAGCCAATGATGATGTAGTGCAGTGGCCTGCACTGCTCCCAGTGTGATATTTAAATGTGAAACCAGCTTTGGTTCTTCATCAAACCACTCATTTTTTCAGCAGTTTGAATATGGATCAAATAATAACGTGCACTGTAGGCTGGTCAGCTTAAGGGTTCTGCTTGCAGTCACTTTCAATCAGCAGCCCAAGTTATCTGCTAAACTCAGCAGCTGCTTTTGTTGCAATTCAAACAAACTGAATAAGAGTATGTTCTGGTTTGTTTTGCTTTACTCTGGCCTCCAAAAGGTCCATATTATTGTCGGCACAGCTCCGCAGGTGGTAATTGCCCTCCAGGGACGACCTCTTGACGTGAAACGCGCTATATAAGTGTGATTTGGTTGTTGTTGTTGGTACCTTGCTTCAAGTATAAAAGATGAGTGGGGGGGCATCAAAGCCAACTTATCCTGTCCTTAAATGACACACACAAACCAACCAATTTTTAAACAGTTTTAGCTGGTTAGACTTCAGCAGTACCCAACGCACACTCTGGGGTCCCTCAGCCTTGGCTCTTGATGTCGCGAGCACAGTGATGGGTTTCCATATGTCAGACACTTTGCTGTCCAAAAACAAAGTCATTGTCTGTTAATAGTGATTAAGCATGGAACCTGAATTGATTTTTCTTTCTCTGGAGCAGAGCCAATAGTTATGTCTAACTGCTAGCCCTGCTGAGGTCAGTTAACCCAGCAAATAACTCAATAGTTCAGGTCTTTAGGTCTCAATATCAGCCAGAGGAGAATAAATCATATAATACTGAATCAGCCAACATTTTTCTAATGATATTTGTGCTATCTATTGGAAAACATCTATAGGAGAAAATGAATTTTAAGAAGAGCAGATTGAACTGGGCTTTGCTCCTCAGTTATAATGTTACCGACTGACACAGATTTTATTGATCACTTGTGATATTAATGCTAAAAACCTTGTGATATTAGCCACGCTCTATGTTAATGAGCCTGGCTTCACATTCCATGGTCTTGGTTACAATGGGAGGTTAATCTCTACACAAATAAAATGACAATGTCTGTTTCTGTTATTGAGTCAAAATCTCGATAACCGATTGACGTAGAGATATGATTTATACCTCACTGGAAAGAGCTGGCAGTTGAGAGTGTTGTCGGTGTATTTGTTTTGGGGCGGGGGGGGATCTCATATTGTTGATGAGCTATGATCTAAACAAGCTCATCGCATGGATGGCAGTTTTGTGGTTTGTGCTGCAGTTACATCTAGTGGCCGCGCCGACTCCCAATGTTGCTACAGATACCGAACGTCACAGAGCACGTACGTACATATGCAGCACACACTCAGATGAAGTCAAGCGATGGGTATACTAGGCCTCCTCAATTAACGTTGGGGATGTGTTCTTGAAAAGTGCGATTTTAAGTAAAATAACGTATAGCAAAACCTAAATAACCATAGGCCCCAATGCTATCAATAGGGGTTACGTTCTTTCAGTACATTTCTGGTCTAAGTATTGTTGATGTGGTCAGGCCCCTCTGGGGATCTGTACAAGAGGCAGGTAATCCTGCCCCTTCATCTGAGTGACTGCCCCTCCCACTCACTGACCACATCAACCATCTCCAGTAAGTGTTCTCTCAATTGTATTTATTATATTATTTATAGATTTACTAAACAACTAATATAAAATGTAATCAGCATATATCCCTTCAATTAATCCAATTTTCTAATTTTTTTTTCTAACTATTTATTAATTCATCAACAATGGATAATCAAAACAACGTATAGCGGGACGATGTATAGAGAGGAGTCTAAGATAAAGATGCCTAAGCGAACATCGAGTCTTTCAAGCACAAATAAAAATGCCAGACAAAAGAAGGAAATCTGATTAAATGAAACTGAAGAACAAAGAGCAGTACGACTGTGTGGCATTAACTCGAGGACCTGCCGGCTCACACATTAAATCCCTTCGGTTAGCGTAGCTTTGATAAGATCTTCTATCGTTCATGAGCTATGACCCTTTGATAGTATATTCTCTCTTTCATAAGCTATGAACCAAACCAGCTCATCGCATATGTATGGCAGTTTTGTTTAAGGTGTACACACAGTGTTAAATGGTTTGTGAGTGGGATCAGTGAAATCTACATTCCATAATTGGATCTTTTGGTTGCAAGCATAGCTGTGATGGGTACAGCTATTATTTTATAATAAACTGGCAACCAAAGGGCCAGTTGAACCATAGCTGCAAAGGGTTCTCAGCTTAGCTTGGATATTTTTAAGCATGGTGATGGGTTTCTGTATGTGTCAGACACTCAGCTGACCAAACGAAAAGGGTGACTGAGAAGTGACGGTCTAACAACTCATGATTTTCTTACGTTGAAACTGATGATTCTGCACTTGGAGGTTAGCAACACATGGGTTGGAGCCCTTTCCACCTCAGTGAAAAGCCAAGATCCAAGCGTAAGACTTGCCAAGTGGAAGAGAGAAAAAGACTGTAACAATCAAAAACGTGTACACATCTGCATGCCTGTGTGTGTACATGTGGAGATGGAGGAGAGAGGGGATTAACTGAATAATTCCATTCTATTATATCTGTCTATGGTAACAGTAGAAATTATTCATTCCAATCGGCAGCATTTGGTGAATATCTTCTCCTGAAAGGATTATACAATAATATGAAATAAGAAATTCATGAATGGGGAGGAAGAGGACATCAGTAATACAATGGTCTCGTATTTTCTATGCTCATTAGACATAAATCTTAAATATAATCTAAGAATTAAATGTCTGATAAGTTTGACTGATAATGCTTAGTAGTGGAGCTAATTACAAAGTAAACCAGAGCTAAAGAAAAAACATAAGACTGCAAACCACACCACTGTTCCTTGTTTGTGCCTTTATATGTTCCTTCTACTTCTGAACTCTTCAAACATTAATTACTGATTTTGGATTCTAAACATAATATTCATAACAGGAAGTTAGAAGCAGAAGCTCCTCAAGTTATAATATTATTAAATTGTTCAGAACACCCAAGGATATAATGTAAACTGGGTGACTGTGTATTTTGTGGGTGAATGCTGTAAATCAGCTGTAAGTGCCTCACATACATCTGCCAACTGTTCCTACTTATACCTTCTGATTACGAATAATTTATGTAGACTTATTGAATGATTGCTTAACAGGTATAATTGAAACAGGCAGTGTTTCCTAGCTCGTGGATGTTTTCCGAGTAAGATAATTCAAATGCACATGTTGGAAGTTTTCCCCCCCACAGAACTGAGAACTTACAGTGAGTCTGGCTAAGCATAAGATGATTGTCTGTCCTCATATTAAGAAAGGTGTTGCAGGCTGAGTGGCTTCTTTGAAATGTTTCTTTCACACGAGTTTCAGCTGTGGCAATAGAGAATGAGAAGACAGTCACAAACTGTTCCACACAGGGTTAGCTTTCAGTACCTTTCAACAACAACAACTTGCATTTTCATAGTGTGCCTCACACAGATTAGCGTCCCAGAGCGCCTGACAGTCGCGGAGCACCATACGAAGATGTGGGAGGTGACCGTAGTCACGGTCGTATATAAGGGTCTTCAGGTGTGACCTGAAGTTGGGGAAGGTGGAGAGACAGAGTGTACTGGAGCGTCGAAAAGGAGAAGCTGAAAGTGCCTCAGAGATCTGTCATGGCCATCACTAAACTACATTCCAACATCAGCACAAATCTAAACTGTAATCCAAATGTAATACATTTTTAATAAAATAATATATTATTTATATAGTGGAACTTTTAGCATTGTGCTACACCACATCTCTGCTGCACGCTGCTTGTCCGGCAGAGTACTATTAAACTGCTGATCAGTGACAATTCATACTTGGTCAGTTAAACTGTGAACAAGATTATACAAAATGAATCATTCATAACTGAATGGGAAGAAGGTTATCAAAACATGTTTGTATTGATTAGTATGGCTGCAGGTATACCTTATTACGGTACTTAGTACAGAATAGACCAATTGGCCAAGACTGAGACTTTTATAAACTTAAAAAGAGTTAAAAAATTACAAAGGAAGATTAAAATTACAACAACTACTTAATTCAGTTCTGGATCCTATGTTTCTGCTGACAAGGTATCAAGAGCAGATGTTACTGATTTATGACAACGTTAGGATTAAAACCTGAGATGTCAAGTCCTGGAATTCTAGTGAGGAAGAATTTGCTGATGATCCAAAAATATGTGCAGGTCATCTTACAATAACTCTCCTGCCAAAGTAACTGTATACTTGCAATATAAGCACACTGCTTGTTGCCGATTGGGAGATGTTGGTTCAAATCCACTTTTGTGAAATACCACAGCATCTCCTCTCACACTTTCAAATGCAAATATTATAGTATAAACAGTGCCTCTGGTCCTTAAAGTAGTCTTAAGGTCTGCTTACTTGACATAAGACTAGTTTCTCTGATGCTATCGTAGTTTGATAAGATTACTGTAGTGTCCTATTTACTGTACCTACTTTCTGGTGACTAGAATATGAAACCCAAGGTTATCTTTACTGACAGAAGATTGTTCTGGTGAGACAAATGAAACACTCCAATACTACTTCAATAGCAACACACACACACACACACACCTAATACAGAGCTAATTATATTAGGAGCAATTCCAGGGACTGAGATGAATCCTCAGCTGTAAACATTATAACACATTTTTTTTTAAATGCCAATAAATATATCACAAGCTTGAATTTGCCACATGCGTCACACACGATTGCCATCTGTGGGGTCTGGTAGCTCAGTGGTTAGAGCATGCGCCTTACAAGCGAGAGACCAGTGTTCAAATCGAGGCAGGTCAGGGTGAAACCTTGGGCAAGTTTCCTTACTCCACACACCTAATAACAATCCCTCCAAAAAAACAAACCATAATTGGTCATTTCAATCCACAACTGTTTGTGGGACACTGCTGTGTGCAATTGGCTGCCACATTTTGCCCACAAATATCCAGTCAATTCACTTTACAGTATATTCTGTGAAGCGCTTTGAGACATCTAGAACACGTGAAAAATGCTATATCAAATGCAAGGATTATTATTATATATAGAGTTCCACCCTATATATCGGGTCACCCATGCATTATATAAAAAAGTAACAATTAAACAAATATTGCCGATGGATCAAATAATTAAATTTGTTCCTTGTGCAACAAGGAAATATATTTTATTCCAAGCAACAGCTGAATAGCAAAGGCAAGCAGATTTCCAGGGTGCCCTGGGGCCATAGGATCTGTTCAGTAGAAATGAGAAAATCTAATTGCTGTATAAATGGCATCTGGTTTCAAATAAAATATGCAGCTTCTCTTTGGCCTTATTAACACCGGAGGGTTTGAGTTTGGTACAGGACAAATCACATTAGTTTTCCCTTGTTGTCCAGTACTGTGCAAACCGATTGTTATTGATGTCCTGTGATTATTTAAATCGAATATGTAGAGCAGGGTCTCATTCAGTGTGACGTCAAAATGTTACTGTACAAAATGACACAGTGACAAGAAAGTGATACAAATATTGCTCATCTTTCATTTGTTTGAACCAATACATCTGCCAATAGATGAAGATTAAAAGTTTTCATTCTGACCTCTCGACGTGAAAGGCGCTCTATAAATGTAAATTGTTGTTGTTGTTGTTGCTAAGCCAATCATACCAGCAGTTTGCAGTGTCTGAGCAGATAAAGCACTGAATTATTTCAATTACAGAATATTCACTGAAACAATGAAGCCTTTTACACCATGAGGGCTATTTTTAAATGACCAGCTGTAAATGCACCACCACACAATAAATAATAATAATTCCTGCATTTGATATAGCGCTTTTCACATCTTATTGACGTCTCAAAGCGCTTCACAGAATATACTGTAAAGTGAATTAATTGGAACTCCATCCCCCAATCCCTCCGCCTTGTTTCCTCCCTTTCCTCTTTCAAGGCCGGTTTGAAGACTTTCCTTTTCGACCGTGCCTTCTGATCCCCCCCCCAATTCTTCGACCTCCCCTACGTTTCTTACCCCCTCCCAAACACTCCCCTCCCAGCTCAGGTCACACGCCTCCTGTGCAGCGCCTTGGGATGTCCTCCCGACGGGAACACTTTTCAAATACGATCTAACACTATTCATTGTAGCAAACCCTAACCCCTAACTCCAACCCTAAAAGATTTCACAATCAATCAAACTGCGAAAGACATCACTGCTCTTTTAGCAATGCTGCTGAATGAAGTGCATAGTTGCTTCCCAAACAGGATGCCTGAATTGACATGACCTGGTTTTGGGTTTGGTGTTGTAATTTGCTTTACAATGAGCACGGAATAACTCGATAACCAAAGTGACCAGTCTTTTGTTCAACTTCATCAAGAATTGTACGTGGCATTACTAGCCTTGAACTTTTCAGACAGTCCCTATGCTGTCACATGTGACTATGGTTGAAAGGAACTTCAAGGTTCTCCTTAATACAGGCTGACTGCATCCCGAGTTTCAATTTATTCAATACAACCAATGGATTGCATTAAATGTGAACAGATTCTCTTCACCAAAGTTCTATTATAGATATCATTCGTATCTTTTCAAACATTAGGTTACAAGTGACTACAGATACTAATGTTTCTGGAGTCCTATGGCTTGCTGGTTAGAGCATTTGCCTTACAAAATGTGAGACCTGTTTTCGAATCTAGGCAGATCAGGGCGAAACCTTGGGCAAGTTTCCTTACTCCACATGACTGATAATAATCCCTCAAGAGAAAAACCCAATAATGAATTGGTCATTTCAATTCACGAATGTTTGTGGGACGGTATATTCTATGAAGTACGTTGAGATGTCTAGAAGATGTGAAAAGCACTATATCAAATGCAAAAATTATTATCATTTGAAAGTATCATCTCATGCTGTTCTCCTTTGAAAAAGGAGTTAGGAAAGAGGGGCAAGCAAATGATACTAATGTCATACGATGACAGTACACAAACACAAACATGGTAAATTTTGCTGGTAACACACCTGGGTTGTATAATAATAATAATAATCCTTGCATTTGATATAGCGCTTTTCATGTCTTCTAGACATCTCAAAGCGCTTCACAGAATATACTGTAAAGAGAAATGATTGTATATTTTATGGGGGAAACATGGCAGCCAATTTCGCACTGTACTGTCACACAAACAGTCATAGATTGAAGGGACCAATTTGATTGAGGAAACAGAGGGTGATAGCTTAAAAATGAGAATGGTAACAATCATTGGCAGTACACCACACACATTCATTTTACAATACTGTATATGACCTTGCCCCAACCTACCTCTGCGACCTCCTAACCCCCCAGTCAACCTGTCTACTCCCTCCGATCAGTAGGGTCCGGACTGCTCCATATCCCCTGCTGCACCATTTGTGGGTAAGCCTTCAGCCACTCTGGCCCCAACCTTCAGAATTCTATCCCGCAATCCCTCCGGCTCACCCTTTTCCTTGCCTCCTTCAAGTCCCAACTCAAGACCCTCCTCTTCGACCAGGCAATCGTTCAACCCCGCCTAACTCCCTTCTCCTCACTCTTCGATCCCAGCTCGGGTCTGAGACAATGCCTTGGGATGTACTCCTGACGTGAAAGGCGCTATACAAGTGTAATTTTGTTGTTGTTGTATAGGGGTAAGGTTTGTGATGTTTAAAGTTTTGCTTTTGTTACTTACACCAGCTAACAATCACCAGGTGGCAGCAGATTCCTCTCAGTACCAGACTCTCCATTTTTTAGACCGGATCAACACCTCGTTACTGAAGCGAGATGTTTCTATTGCAAATTGTAGGCCACAGAAGTAGCTTCTAAGCTGACTGCTTGACTTCATATTTATTTCTAAGATTGATCTGCTGATGAGGGGCGGAATCCACACTCCCAGCCAAGCAAGTTTCCTTACTCCACACGCCTAATAATAATCCCTCCAAAAAAATCACAATAATAAAATTGGTCATTTCAATCCACGACTATGTGTGGGACACTGCTGTGCGCAATCGGCTGCCGCGATTCGCCCACAAATATATACAGTCAATTCACTTTACAGTATATTCTGTGAAGCGCTTTGGGACGTTGATAAAATGTGGAAAGCGCGATATCAAATGCAAGGATTATTATTATTATTATTACTGATAAGATATTCTTGGCTCAATTAATTTAATCTTAAATGAATTAACATTATTTCCAAACTCTCCAGCTATCTTTAACATTTACCTACAAATACACAGGCTCTAACAATTCACAGTAAATCCTGTGATGCACTTTCTGCTGCCTTGATCACATGATAAGTGCTATATCAAGTAATAATAATTATTATTAACCTATCTTTCCTCTCCAAAATGGAACTTGTTGCTGCTGCTCTGTTATAATATAATAATCCTTGCATTTGATAAAGCAATTTTCACGTCTTCTAGATGTCTTAAAGCGCTTCACAGAATTATACCGTAAAGTGAATTGACTGTATAATTGTGGGCGAAACGCTGCAGCCAATTACATACAGCAGTGTCCCACAAACAGTCATGGATTGAAGTGACCAATTTTATTGTTGTTTTTTTTGAGGGATTATTATTAGGCGTGTGGAGTAAGGAAACTTGCCCAAGGTTTCGCCCTGACCTGCCTGGATTCGAACACAGGTCTCCCCAGTTTTAAGGCGAGTGCTCTAACCACTGAGCTACAGGACATCTTCCTCTCCCATTTTTCCCTGCATGAGTCCCTCTAATCAGGTCTTGCCCTCAGCACCAAAAGACAGCATTGGTCTAAGTCACAAGTTACACTTTTCTGTGCCTCCTGACCTTCTCCACGACCTTCGACACTCTGTTCAGCATTTTTCTGACGCTCTTCCTACAGCTGTCTCCCATTTCCTCCTCTTCGATGTCACATCCACATGGGGGCCACTTCTACATATATATGCAGAAGGCACACATTCTATTTTTCTCGTTTGGCCTACCTTCAGTATCACAGATGTGGTGAAAATAGCTGGTGCATGGAAGAGTAAAAGTTTGTTTTGAGGATCTTGGATGGTGTAAAGCAAAATATTGCACACTTCTTTGGGAGTTAAATTGCGTTCCAATTAACATGACACTTTTACACTATCACTCTGTCATAACTACAACTAACTTGACACAAATATTTGGTAATTGGCAGGAAACATCTGGAGCAAACTAGTCAAGGAATAACTATACCAAAAAGGAAATCAACTCTTTTGACCTCTGGCAGATACCTGTTTACTACTTTTACCTTTCTTAAATAGGACATAACAACATTTGATCTGTCATGATCTGTTTATCTGAATTTGATAAACTGGCAGTAAAATCAATCCCTCACATTTATATTTAATTATTTATATTCCTAACCATGATTCACTTTAAGGCAGCAATGAATTCTCAGTGGGTTAGACATAAATGAAGTATGTAATGATTTTGAAAATCGAAAACACTTTGAAGAGATATTTGTTTGGTAAATGTATCAAAGGATATGGAGCGAGGGCGGTAGGAGAGCTGAGGTCTCCTACATCAGACGTGATCTAATAGAATAGTGGAATAGGCTTGAGGGGCTGAATGGTCTCCTCTGATCTGATGTTCGTAATATAATAATACTAATAAACCTTGTACAGTATTTAATACAGCGCCTTATCACGCCTTTGTGGGTCCATTGTGCACTACAATGTCCCACAACCAGTCATTGATTGAGTGACTAAATTATACACCATTAGAATTCCCCCGGGATCTTTATAAAAAGGCAGCAAAAAGTAACAGCCAAATAACTTCCTTTTGGCTTCTCTTCAGTGAGCAGCAGAAACTATGTGGGTGTAGCAATAATTACATTAAAAATATATGTTGTGATCTGAGGAGACATGATGCTACCTAACAGGTTTTCAGATGAATACAACAGCAACAAATCACTTTTGTATCACATTTACATTGTTCTCAAACTATCAGATGAATTTGTCCGATAACAAATGTTTTAAATAGGTATTTGTCTGATCTTTCTGTACAAGATTGTCAAATGCAGTTCATGCAATAGGTAGAGAAAACTCAAAAGCACTAGGGATACAAACAGTCTGCTTAAAAAAGGATATAAACAGGTGATAAATTGCACTTGACTGGTGACCCTGCCTTATCGTGTGTCTCTCTCCCTTACCCTCACTGGCCAACAATCCATGAGCAAAATGGGTATTAAAGCCTAAAGAGCAGAACAACTCATTCTTTTTGTTGGACACTGGTTTGTAGGTTGTAATTCGTTTACACAACATATCATACCAGAATCATTGATCAAAATGTTGTCAGGTTGTCATGGTGCATTGGTGTCTGATATAGATTATCACATAATTTCACACAACACTAAATCTCGAGTGCCTAGAACTGTTTTAAAACATCCAATGAAATATTTTATTGCTAAGTGACAAGAGAAAATGTAGAGTCAATGTTAGGACTATAATAATCCAGGGGAGTCAATAATGAAACAAGCATCTATTTAACTGCTATTTTTGAATATAGAATTCACCGTCACTACACTGTACAGTAAATTCTGTGACAAGCTTTGAGATGGCTTCCTGATCTGAGACAGGTTGTGTCAATTAAGGGTTGTACGATTATTAGTTTTTTTTATTTTTACTTGTATAAACTGTTATTACATAACCTATATTAAAATTGTTTATGGAACAAAGATGCTATCCATTAATTAACCAAAACATAAAAGTTTTAAAGATTTTTCTGGTGTAATTCATTTTTCTGGAATAAACTTTCAAATATTTAAACCAATAGCACAGATAGTAGAAAACAGTTTATATTGTAAGCATGGAACAAATCTTTTTTGGATTACCACAAAGATACACATTCCATTGATGTTCTTTGTCTTTCTTTGTATAACCATACTTGTGTTTACAGACACACGAGATAGCAAACTACTATAATAATAATCCTTGCATTTGATATAGCTCCTTATCATGTCTTCTCAATGCACTTCAGAGTATACTGTAAAGTGAATTGACTGTATATTTTGTGGGCAAAACGTGGCTGCCAATTGCTCATAACAGTACTCCACAAACGGGATGGAGTTCCAAAGAGTGGGGGCAGAGAGGATGGTGGGGCGGGTCAGGCAGGAGACCTAGAGCAACCCTGAGCCTGCTGAGCAGAGGCCCAGGTTGATATAGGGTCAGCAGGTCAGAAATATAGGAGGGAGCAAGGTCGTGCAGGCCCTTAAAAGTGAGGACAAGCATTTTGAATTCTGCATGATCTGCAGCTTGTGGAGGGAGGAGTTGGGGAGGCAGACAAGGAGGGAGTTTGCATAGTCGAACGTTGAGGTGATGAATGCGTGTTTGAGGATTTTCGTGGCCTGAGGTGTGAGGTATTGGTGGAGAAGGGCAATGTCATGGACATGAGGGAAGGCGGAGCACGCCGTGGCACGAACGTGGGGGAGAAAGGACAGCTGATGTGAGGTGGAATCTGCAACTGATGCTGCCAGTGCCTGAAGTGCTGAGGCGTTGGTGCAAGTGAATCAGGAGGGCCTCAGTCTTGCTGATATTCAGCTGTAGAAAGTTAGCCTTGATGTCTGAGGCAAAGAGGTAGTATATGTGGAAATTGACCCCATGGCTGCAGATGATATGACCAAGGGGGCTGTGAGCAACATGGAATCCCGATTAGAGGACTTGTGAGGGGAATGGGAAGAGAGGAATGAGCAAAGCTGGGAAGCAACAACTCATTCAAGGACCTTCGAAAGAAAGGGAGGTTGGAAATGGGCGGTAGTGGGTTAATTATAGCTGTTTTTAGGTGCTTTAGCACCTTACAAAAACAAAGGTTTTTGTAACATAAGAACTTTAACTATATTGGGCAGACAGGTACACTGTTTACAAAACTTTCTATAAAACATCTACATTTATACCCTGCACCTATCCTCTCTATTCCTTCACCAGCGCCAGACATTGCTGAATATTTCCTCTGTGCATTCTGTCCAGAATGTGCCCCTGCACAATGTCAGCTATCCAATGAATAAGAAAGTTGACAGATCAGAGCTAATGATAATGCACTGGCATGAGCAATTTTTTTCAAATAGAGGTTTAAAAAATGATGTGATTCGATTATGTTCATTGAATCTGTAAACACTGTACATCACAAATTCTATTGTTTTGAAGGTGATCACCAAATCCTGGTCCTCACTTTCAAAGCCCTCCATGGCCTTGCTACTTTGTATCAGGTGGAGTCCTGTAGCTCAGTGGTTAGAGCACTCGCCTTACAAGCATGAGACCTGTGTTCAAATCCAGGCAGATCAGGGCGAAACCTTGGGCAAGTTTCCTTACTCCACATGGCTAAGAATAATCCGTCAAAAAAAACCATAATAATAAAAATTGGTCATTTGAATCCACGACTGTTTGTGGGACGCTGCTGTGCGCAACTGGCTGCAGCGTACTGCCCATAAATATATAATCAATTCACTTTACAGTGTATTCTGTGCAGCGCTTTGCGACGTCGATAAGATGTGAAAAATGCTATATCAAATAATATTATTATTACTCCACACGCCTAATAATAATCCTTAAGAAAAAGCAATAATAAATTGGTCATTTCAATCCATGGCTATTTGTGGGACACTGCTGTGCGCAATTGGCTTCCACGTTTCACCCACAGATATACAGTCAATTCACTTTACAGTATATTCTGTGAAGCTATTTGAGACGTCTAGAAAACGTGAAAAGCGCTATATCAAATGTAAGGATTATTATTATTATTATTACCTCCGTGACCTCCTCTTAGCTCCCTACCAATCTGTCCCCTCCCTCCGTTCAGCAGACTCTGGCCTGCTCCATGCCTCCAGTCCGACCCGCCTTACCATCGGCAGCCGGGCCACCAGCCTCAGCCTCTCTGTCCCCACACTCTGGAACTCCTCTCCCTGACCCCCTCCCTCGCCTCCTTCAAGACCCATCAAAACACCCTCCTCTTTGACCATGCCTTTGGTCATCCTCCGGCCTCTTGCATATGCCTCATCCCCTCTGCTCTAACACCAGCCATACGTACATTCAGCCAATACACCCAGAAACTTTAGAACTCTCTCCTTCAGTCCCTTGCCCGTTCCTTCTCTCTTTCTGATCAGGCCTGATTATCTTCTTCAAGCAGTTACCTCCTCCCTCCCCTGCTTGGTGTCAGGTTACTGTTAAGTACTCCGAAAGTTACCTTGTATAAAGGAAGCTATATATAAATGCAAGTTGTTGTTGTTAAAGAAGAAACATGTGGAAACCCATCACCATGCTTTTGAGTATCCAAACCAAACACACTTCCATGCATCCCACCTACTCATGAAAATTCTAGAAATATTCATTAGTGCCTTGGGACGTCCTCCTGACATTAAAGGCACTATACAAGTGTTATTTTGTTGTTGTTGTAGTAGGATGGAATGCACATTCTCTCCTTGGAGGCACATATCTTTCTTACCTAATTTCAGAGAGTTTGGGGCATGGGTTGGCAAGAGCCAAGGCTTGGGGACCCAGAGTGTGCATTGGGGTACTACTGGAGTTATTTGCCATTGAAAGCACTGGCTGGCAGCTTTCCCACTGCTTGTCCAGGTTAGACCACCCTACCCATTAGGGTTTGGGCTTGCATGGTTAACAAGAGCTGAGTGTGAAAAATCCTTGCTCCCAGTTACTGATCTTGCCGATGTGTCAGGTTGGGCTGTCATCAGCAGTGTCCTAGAGAATTGTGGACCTTGCTGTCATAGGAATTGACTACAGTGACCGCTAGAGGGTTGGATCGATTCTGAGATTCCATTGCAAACATGTCACCTTGAAGCCAGTTCAGCTCCAAGGAGATTCTGTTTACCAATCCCCCAAGGAGGATAGTTAGCTGAACAATTAGCTGTGTTAAGTAAGAGGGAAGATACAACAAAGGGGGAAAAAACGATTAAAAAACAGAAGCAGTTCAGTGAAAATAAATAGGTAAATGTAAATAAGACATTTAGGAATAAATAAATTTCTTTTTTTAAAACAAAACATAGAATTAGAAACTTATAGGGTTTTGAAGAAGGATCATTCTAACTTGGCCCAACCATCCTGAGGTCAGGTAGAGAAAGAATCGGCCAGGCTGTGACTCCTCTACAACCGAGCAGCCTGTACATTCACAGCAAATGAACAAGGGATAATTGTGTGAGGGTATTACAAGGCAACAAAGACCTATCGAACTGCACCCGAGCAAGAGGAGCAGAGAGGCATATTCCAATGGTGGGAAAAATATAAAATAATTGGACGCACTAAATGTATTCAAAAAATGAAAATGCATAATCATCAGGAGAAATCAGTTTTCAGCCTCAAAGTTGCACAAGTGGTGTGAGAGGAATGATGTCTCAATTAAACTGCTGAACCATGAATGGAACAGATGATCTAAAAAGAAACAGTTTGCACCAGTACTTACAGGTTCTTTGGAGCTGTACATAGACTTGTCCACTCTTTAAAGTGCAAGATCGCTGGGCACTGCACCCTTTTCCATCCTGTGTATTTCCTGATATTTCAACGTAAGCAAATAATCAATTGCTTGTGTATACCCCACAAGTTCTATTCAAATTCAAGTTTCTGACACTATGTACAGTAATTTTCACACAGATACTATACAAATAAACTATATCAACATCCACATTTACAGAACTGTACTATAATCATTCTCCAACTGAAAGATTATCACATTTTAAAGAGATTCAAGCTGTCTTTTTAATCCTTTTACCCATTACATGCATAAATGAACCTCATTAACACAATGTTGATGAAAATAAATTACCATAAATTTGCTTTAAGACCGCGTGTTGCTTGGCTGTCTTGACACGGGAACTCTTGTTGCTGAATGTTTTGATGTTTTGGGTGGAAATGAAATGCAGCTCATTGTCATCTAGATATTTCCTCCAAACCAGATGGACAGTGAAGGCAGCCAGCTTCTGTTTCCATGTCTCATCATCATCACCACTGACCCCATTCTTCCGACGCTCATGGAAGATCTGTAACAGTCCTTTATGTATCTTGTAACTGCAAATGTGAATAAAGAAAAATAATAATCCTTGTATTTGCTATAATGCAGAGATCTCAAAGAGCTTTGCAGTATACACTGTAAAGTGCAGCAAGTGTATATTTATTTGTAGGTGTATCAAATGCAAGGATTACATTATTTATTACAACATGTGCCTATTTGCGCACAGAAGTATTCTGCAAACAGCCATGAAATGGATGGCCAATTTTATTTGGGAGATTATTGGCCAGGGCACCAGGAGAAACTCCCTTCGAATAATGTCATCTTTAACATCCACGTGATAAGGCAGATGAGACCTTAGTTTAAGGATGACACCTCCAAAAATACAGTACTTACCCAGCAGAGGCTGTGATTATCAGTTGACATATTATTAGCTGTGAATGTCACACAAGTTTCCAAATTAAAAAACAAATGACTGTATAACCTATCAGTGGTACATTGCCTAGTGGGAAACAAAAGATCACTAGACTGGTTTGGATGAAGAAGGCCCTTCAGTCCATTTACAATGTCACTTAATAAATAATATGGTTGCAAATGTAACCAATCTTCAACAGAAACTTATTAGTATGTTTACAGCAACCACAGTATTTATTAATTGACATTACAACCAAAAGCACTGGCAAACTACATACATTGGGCCGCAAAATACAGTCAATTTACTTTAGAGTATATTCTGTGAAGCACTTTGAGACGTCTCAAAGAAGTGATGAGGTACTATATCAAATGCTAGGATAATTATTATCATCAGTTTAAAAATAAATTTAAAATATTGTTTGGGATTCATGTAACCATTTTGTTAATCACTCTACTCAATATTTTGTCAGAAAATACTATTAGACCAGAACAGAACAGTTCATTGTTTTCAAAGCTATAAGTTAAGTTTAAGAATTTGTCAAAAAAATTTCAAATTATGAATGAATGAAGTATTCTGAATATTTATTAATTCAAATATTCGAATATTGAACATATTCTGTGGCTTTGATTTGGCAGCTATATCTGTGCCCTCTTAAGTGTAAAGGGATTTCAGGATGAAATATTATTGTATATTTTTGATAAAAAGTAAAACAAATTTTGGAGCTTTGGTGAACTCAGCAGATTTTTTAAAACTCCAACTGCATGCTTAAACGTTTTATGTCAAAGGAGATCAAACAATAAGTGACAAGATCTCCCTCGAGCTGTCCCGGGTGGAATAAATATGCCCTTGAATCATTTCCCTTGTGTTACTTGCTACTATTCTACAAATGTGAACTGAAAAGCATGGTTGTCCACTGCAATTCTGAAAAGAATTCCTAGAAATCTCTGTGGACATTTATCAATGGGTTATAATGAATGCAGTTTTGTACATCTGGGTAAAACACGCACATTACTGCTCCCAAATTATTCTGCTGCCATTCTCAAGTCAAACTAAACTTTCCTGATATGTCTCCATTTTAAGACTCAGTTTGGGGATATTCATGACTAATAGTTACTTGTTTTATCTACAGAGTTCGTGATCCAAGGCAAAATCAGGTTTTGGCAATTTGGAATTGGGCACATTGTACAGTAAAATCAGTTGAAGGAGAGACGAGTGGTTTAATCAATTAGTATTGACAAGTTCTACATTAAGTCGTTTCAACTCAGCCAGACGGCCTCACCCTGATCGTTTTCAGTCAAAGAAAGATAAAATGAAATTGCTTTATTGCTGTGACTGATCCCGGATCACTGCATTGCTGGTTGCTTATGTTTAAAAGCAGCACTTAGAAAAGTTATTGTACTTTTCCTACAGTAGAGTGCACGCATGCACAATACCTTTATATGAATATCTGGTTAAACTACCTTAAGTCATCTGTTACTAAAAATACATAGTGCTGTATCAGTAACGAGAGCAAAGAAAGTAACACATTTAAGAGTAAGCCACAGAAAGACATGCTGGAAATCTGAAAGAAAAACAGAAAATGCACAGGTGGTTGATTGGCATATGAAGGAAAAACAAGAGCCAGACGGCATCTTAGAGCGCTTCACAATAGCGGATCCCGGGACCGAGCCAGGGGCAGGGGTAGGAAGGTGACCAAAGGCGCGGTCGAAGAGAAGGGTGGGACCTGAAACTGGGAAGAGGGGGACGAGGTGAAGGGAGTGAGGAAGGGAATTCCAGAGCCTCGGGGCGTAGTGGCTGAAGGCATGGCCGCCGAGGATGGAGCGGAGGATTCAGGAAACGGAGGAGGCCAGACCCACTGGAGCGAAGGCAACGGGTGCTGGTTTGAGGAGAGAGGAGGTTAGAGAGGTAGGGGGGTGCAGAGGAGTGGAGGGATTTGATGACAAGGGTGAGAATCTTGAAATTCTCCTGTGGCTCAGTGGTTAGAGCACTTGTCTTGCAAGCTGGAGAGACCAAGCTGGGGAAACCTGTGTTCGAATCCAGGCAGGTCAGGGCGAAACCTTGGGCAAGTTTCCTCACTCCACACGCCTAATAATAATCCCTCCAAAAAACCACAATAATAAAATTGGTCATTTCAATCCACGACTATGTGTGGGACACTGCTGTGCGCAATTGGCTGCCGCGATTCGCAGTCAATTCACTTTACAGTATATTCTGTGAAGCGCTTTGGGATGTTGATAAGATATGGAATGCGCTATACCAAATTATTATTGCATTATATAAATTGATACGATTTCGGGGGCTGGGAGCCAGTGGAGGCTGGGAGCCAGTGGAGGCTGGGAGCCAGTGGAGGCTGGGAGCCAGTGGAGGCTGGGAGCCAGTGGAGGCTGGGAGCCAGTGGAGGCTGGGAGCCAGTGGAGGCTGGGAGCCAGTGGAGGCTGGGAGCCAGTGGAGGCTGGCAAGGACTGGGGTAATGGGGGAGCGAAGTTTGGTGCGGATGAGAACGTGGGCGGCAGAGTTCTGAATCAGCTGGACTCTGTGGATTGTGGAGGAGGGGAGACTGGCGAGGAAGGCATTGGAATAGTCCAGCCGAGAGGTGACAACGGCTTTTGGGGTGAGGTATTGCCGGAGACAAAACTAGAATGAAACAAAATAATTTCAAGCAAGAGGGATAACTCCAGCATGATCTTGTGACTTCCTAAGCTATGGTTAATGAGCATTTCCTGTATGTTTTGGTACATCAGACAGTCCTGTAGTCCATGTGGAGTCCTGTAGCGCAAACAGGAGACCTGGGTTCGATTCCCGGCAGGTCAGGGCAAAATCTTAGGCAAGTTTCCTTACTCCACACGCCTGATAATAATCCCTCAAAACCCTCAAAACCAAATTGGTCATTTCAACTCACGACTGTTTGTGCGCAATTGGCGGCTGTTTTTCCCACAAATTATAGTCAATTCACTTTACGGTATATTGTGGGAAGCGCTTGAGACGTCTAGAAGATGTGAAAAGCATTATATCAAATGCAAGGATTATTATCATCAGTATACCTTACAGCAGAGGTAGTCAACCTTTTACCAATGGTGGGCCGGACCATTATAGGCTCGTGGGCCGGAACGATAACCGGGTACAGAAAAAGCCCCTTTATCCATGACCCGATCAACTGTAACGTCCGTATAACCGGCACCTCAAAAAAGGTCCACATTCGATTAACCAGAATTTATCTGGCACAATGTATTATTTTAATTTTTTTTATTAAAATTTTTTTTGTGTGTTTTCAGCCGAATATCTGGCATGCGCTTTAACTGGCATTGGCCGGGTGCCAGAAAAACGGGTTTTTACTGTATTTTAATCCGCCACCTCACCAGTCACTTCAGGGCTGGGAAATTCGGGATGACGTCATGCGGCTGCCGGTTGCCGATTGGCTGAGGCCTCGGGGAGTCGGGAATGGTGGCAAAGGTGCTTCCGGCCAGCCAAGGATAAGGCCCCACAGCCTCGAGGCTCACGTTGGGTCCTGTAGCCGTTGGCGTGGAAAACTGCGGCAATGAAGGCCCGGATCCCTGAGCAAACCTAGCCGGAGGTGCCGCTCCACTGTCAGCCGCTCGAGACGCCGGGTTCTGTACAGGTCCCGCTCGACTGAGATCGAGAGCCGTGGGACCCGCTGGAGGCATCAAATCCAGGCTCATCAGGCCCCAGCTCAACGAGGCGGTGAGTGCCGGCAGAAAACACAGAACGCTGAAACACTTTCTCCCTCACAATGATGTGAGGCAGCCTAATGACAAAGGTTTTAGTTGATTCAATTAGACGATGCCCGAGCAGGCTCATGGCAGCCGGATGGAATCTCTCCGCAGGTCGCATTCGGCCCGCGGGCCGTAGGTTGCCGATCTCTGCCTTACAGTGTTGATAAATTCCAGTTTTAAGACACGTAGAGTCATGTTGAGGCGGTGACAGTAGTTTATGCCACAGGGTGGAAACGTACTGTTGCTTATAGATTTGTTGGCGATGGTCCAGGCTCACACGAGCAGGGAGTGTTTGCAGCATTTTGAGCAGCAGCAGAAATAGGAAGAAAATTAACCTCCCATCGAATATGTTTCGCAAGAAATCTTCAGAAAACATTTTAAGAAAAGGAACTTCATGAAACACATAAAACAGGCTGAACAAGGTGGGAATTACTATATAGGAGGGAGGTGACTGAAGATCCAGTCAAAGTTGATGGCTTTTATACAAGGATTTGAAGAAAGGGAGGCAGTGTACTACAAAGACTTTGGAAGCGAGTTCCAGACAGTGCTGGCAAAGTGGTTGGATGTCTGCCGCCAATGTGGAGTGGGGGTGACGGATGTCCTCCAAGTTTGCAGAGTGCAAGGCGGGGTGGGAGAATGTGGTGGATGAGACTGCAGAGTCAGGAGGGAGGGGATAGGGCGTGGAAGAATTTGAATGTATAAAGGAATGCATACGCTGGTTTACATGAGCGTACATTGACGTATTAATCAGAGTAAAAAGCACTCGATCGCTGAAGTAAGGTATGCTTCTCGACTATTAGATTTCTGTTTCAAAATGACATTGACTCGTGGCATTAGATGGATTGCTTTTCATATGAGAATTAAAATTGTCTTGCTTGAAATAACTAAGAATGGCTGTAAAAAGTATTATCAAATAACCGGAGATTTTGTTTTATATAAGGCAATATTTAGGAAAGCATCTGGGAAAATAAAACACCTACTTTCTCATGACAGTAACAGCAGTGTACTGTATAGGTTGCAGGAGGTGACAGAAGCATTAGGAGACACAGTTTAGACCATTCTTGCAATGCAAGATTGATTTCCCTCTCACTACACTTGTAAGGACAAAGGTTTTGAACAATAAGCACCGTTTGAGATTTTGTTCACATCTTCACAGCAGGCACTTCAAATTATTGGTGAAAGATCCCATTGACTTCCAGATAAAAATCTAAGAAGTGATCTAAATAAGGGACTCAATTCTGCTGCTATTCCTTCAGTTCAAGTAAACACACAAGAGTTCTCATAGACCCAGCACACTGTACAATGCTTAAATTATGGAGAGCACTGAATCTATTTAATTCTTGAGATGAAAGCTTGACCAGTGGGAGCGCTAGGAGCATAATTGCAAGTCCCAAAGTAAATCAAGCATTCAGAGTTTAAACTAGAAAAGGCAATCGTAATCTTATGCTTTTGAACCTCATTGATGTGGCAGAACAATCGCTGGGTTGTGATGAGTTTGTTACAGTATTTAACTAGAGATCGTCTGAGAGCTGTTGAACTGACTGCATCTATTTCACTGTTACTAAAGTACATATGCAGCCAGGATAAGATCTATTACTTTCATTGCTTGCTAACTCCCAGCATCGTACTTGGCACATGAAATTGGAGGATGGCTTAATTGAAGTGAAGTATTCACTAGACTTCAATATTTTATATTAAACATAGATTGTGGTCCTTAGCACTAGAACTATGAAGCTCATGATAATTCTGTAAAAGGATTTTAAGCAGGAGGATTTGGGAAATCATTCAAAATCTGGTTCTCAATGAAATGTGGAGACTGCAGGTCAAGAGCTATCAAATATCACTGCAAGCTAGAGCAGTAAGAAAAATAACTAAGAGATTGCTTTCCCTAGACTCAAACTATAAACTCTTATTATTAGTATTATTATAAATTCTAATCCACAAAGAATTTCAACATACGCCAGGAGGATGTGAAATACTTCTACTTATTAAATACTGTACTTCTAATTATTAAATACTTCACACTACTTCTACTGAACTTCAATGAAGAGTGATTCATCAACCAGAAAGATCTTCACCTTTAATATGATGATTATATTTCAAGTCTAAAGTAGGGAACGGCGATATGGGATTTTTCCGGATATGGATATATCGGTTTGCTCATACCTGCTTAAACCGATCTATCGAGTTTTTATACTGCGCATGCGCGTGCATTCGAAGTGCGCGTGCATTGATGGCGCGCGCGCATTTATGGTGCGCGCTCAGTCGCGGTGCGCGCGCATTGACGGTGCGTCCGCACTGACGATGCGCTCGCAGTCGCGGTGCACGCACATTTCGAAATGCTCTAGGTCCAGAACGTTTGTAATGTTGGTGTCAAGGTCTGTTGAATTATACGATGTTGTTTGCTCTCTACCTCCCCCTCTCCTTCTCTCCCTCCTCTCCTCTTTCCTTCTCTCCCTCCTTTCCCCTCTCCTTCTCTCCCTCCCCCTCCAGTCTCCCCTCTCCATCCTCCCTGTCTCCTCTCCCTCCTTTCCCCCTCTCCTTCTCTCCCTTCCTCCCTCCCTCCCTCCCCTCTCTCCTTCTCTCCCTCCCTCCCTCCCTCCCCTCTCTCCTTCTCTCCCTCCTTTCCCCTCGCTCCTTCTCTCCCTCCTTTCCCCCTCTCCTTCTCTCCCTCCCTCTCCTCTCTTCCTCTCTCCTTCTCTCCCAACTTTCTCCCCCCCCTCTCTCCTTCTCTCCCTCCTTTCCCCTCGCTCCTTCTCTCCCTCCTTCTCTCCCTCCTTCTCTCCCTCTCCTCTCTTCCTCTCTCCTTCTCTCCCTCCTTTCCCCTCGCTCCTTCTCTCCCTCCTTTCACCCTCTCCTTCTCTCCCTCCCTCTTCTCTCTTCCTCTCTCCTTCTCTCCCAACTTTCCCCCTCTCCTTCTCTCCCTCCCCTCTCTCCTTCTCTCCCTCCTTTCCCCCTCTCCTTCTCTCCCTCCCTCCCTCTCCTCTCTTCCTCTCTCCTTCTCTCCCTCCTTTCCCCTCGCTCCTTCTCTCCCTCCTTTCCCCCTCTCATTCTCTCCCTCCCTCTCCTCTCTTCCTCTCTCCTTCTCTCCCAACTTTCCCCCTCTCCTTCTCTCCCTCCATCTCTAAACACAAAATAGAACACACACACACACCAAAAACAAAATCTAGAGATTTATTCTCCTCCATTTCTTGCTTGAAACTAGCATGTAATGTCCACGTGTAAATGAGATCTATTACAATAGAAAAGAGAGAGACAGACAGTCTGACTGTTAAGAGTTAGAAGCCAGATTATCACTGCTAATCTGGCAGTGATAATCTGGCTTCTAACTCTCTCACACACAAAAATAACACTTACAGCCACAAAATGCCACTTATTTTTATGTAGTCTGAAGTCTGAATTAATGTCCTTCGCCATTGGCAAGCTCTCTTTCGCTATGCAAAAAGTGACAGCGTTCGTGATACTTTGCCACTTTTTGTCCCCTCTCTGGTACAATGTTCTCCTCTTAAATAAAGCAGGAATTGTTTGAGCTGCACTGGCCCCACTACCTGTCGCTTTCTCCGAAGCGCTGGTTCGACTTCCTGCTGTTGTCGACAATGATTTCGCTCTGAGGGCAGCGTGCTGGGCGGGGTGGTGCTGCTTAATGTGTTGTCGCAGGTTGCTCGTGCTCGAATCAGATGTCTTAACCAAGACCTTGCAAACTGTACATCTATACACACCATTACTGACTGCATTGTTTTCAAAGTAGTCCCATACGGGGCTTCTTTTCCCCATGATGAGAAAGGTAAATTTTCAAACTACAATTTTCAGCGATGCGACTTTGTTAAGACACCACGACTCACGTCGAGTATACACAGTAAAGTGTGCGCGCGCATCGCCCGTTAATTGTGCGCGCGCACCGAATGTACGCGCATTCCATGCTCTAGGTCTAGGAGGTTGCAATGCCGGCGACAAGGTAAGCTGGAAAAGATCGCATTACACTGATAATACCAACAATATTGATATATTGCCAGGAACGATATTAAAAATATAACGATGTATATTTTTAAAATCGAATCTCTCGATATAACGTTTTTTTTAGAATCACCATATCGGCATACTGATCTGAAAATCATATCGGGTTTAATCGAAAAACCGATACATCGCCGTTCCCTAGTCTAAAGGAAGAAAGTGGAAAGTACATATCTCTGCAGGCTACTTGCCTGCCTATATAGTCCAAAAGCAAGAATATAATAGGATACAAAATAAGAGTCTAATTTACAGTATGGTATTTTTATGGGATTCCTTTATAAGATGAATATCAATGATGGCTATTAACCCAGTCATTCACTATTTTACAAAATGGAAGTCACTGAATGATGATAGCGTGCACAGTGTAATTGTTGATTGGTTGTGTTGATTTGGTCCTTCAATAGTTACGTAGATTAATCGCTAAGACTGACATGTTGCGTTAAAAACTGTAGTTAAAGAGATGGATGGCAACAGAAATGATGAAATGTGTGCATCCAATCCTGTCTATCCAGATGTTATTAGTTATGCAGCCCACATACTTTGTGTGCAGGCAGGCCCTCTAACATCACTTCCTATGTATGAGTTTGACCGATGCTGCCAGAGAATAGTGCACAGGAGCAGCATACAGGAAATTATGTCCATTCCCACTGAGGAACTGGCATCATCATAGAATCATGGAATTTTACAGTGCAAAAGGAGGCCATTCGGCCCATCGAGTCTGTCCCAACTCTTTGAAAAGAGCTATTCAAAGTCAATCCCACTCCCCGGCTCTCTCCCCATAACCCAGCAAACATGTACTCATCCACCTCTCTTTTAAAAAGGAAGAGATTCTGGCCTTTGTTTTGAAACACAGCCCCAATTTTCAGCCTAGTCCTGTATTTAAATATGTTTTAGGGTGGAAAATCAGCCACATGCACAGCACAACTCGTTACATGAGCAGTCTGTGAAAGGAGTTTTACAGATATCCATGTCAACTAATAAGACCCACAGATTCAGAATAAGACAAGTCACTTGTAAGCACTGGTGCAAATCCAGCAAGCGTTGTTAAACTTAGTCAGATGAAAATTGGGGATTTGTGAACTTTCATTGTTTCTGGAAGATCTGTCAGAAACACAGATTTCGGAGCATGCCTGTTAGCAACAGAAATCTAGAGTATGATTAGAGGAGATCACTTCTGCAATTCTGATATTAAAAAAATCTCATTATGTATTATTAAATTATGGGAGATGACATGTTGGTATTCACAGCATACCGACAGATTCAGACTAATATACCCATTTGGAAAACACAGCTCTTACAATCAATTATTTTTGTGAAGCTTTTGGGGTTTATTTTGCCTACCCTCCACGTTTAAAATTACACATATACTACTCACTATTTTGTTTGCCAAGGAACCCCATTGATACCTCTCCCTAACGAGCTATTGCAAGGTGTTCAAAAGTTGTTGAGGTTCACTCATTCCCACGCCTTGACACACCATTGTATATCCTCTATTCAATGCACAGTAGTGCAAATGCTAGGGGGCATCCAGATTACCAAAAAGCCGTCATCAGCTACTTTTTCTATAGATGATTTTATCAAACCTTAAATGCAGCATTTGACCTCAAGCATCACCCACAGGGAAACACAAAAGGCTGAAAATGAAATGCGAATATTACCCATTTTTCTGCCACTAGATGTCACTAGAGGACTTTACAGAGAACACTTGGACAAATGTAATTTTGTTGTTGTTGTTTGAAGCACTTGGATACGTTTCATAGGTTTCTGCTATTGGAAGCAATAAGAAGGTGCTGCACTGTACACCATATAAACTGCTTTAACTTGCTGGGCCACGCAGCTGGAAGATAAAGCATTTGTTGACAATTCCCCAAACACCAAATTTCCTCATTTACTTTAGTCAACTGGGTGTCTTCGACACATGGAGAAACCCAATGCCATGCTGACCCTCCAATACAGTATTGGGGGCCTTTTGCGTTATCAGAGGTACCATGTTTCACATGAGACATTAAACCTCGGTCACATCTGCTTGTTCAGGTAGACAAGCACTCTGAGACGCCGTCCGGCGTGGAGGGCGCTATACAAATTGAAGTTGTTGTTGTTATTAAAGATCTCAAAGCACAGAAGGGAGTTTCTCCTGGTGTCCTGGCCAACACTCCCACAGATAAAATTGGGTCATTCACATCAAGGCTGTTTGTGGGAGCATTGATGAGCGCAAACTGCCTGCCACATATATACAATCACTCCACTTCATAGTAAATCCTGCTTTAGGACGTCCTTCTGACAAGAATGCATGGGTTATTATTATTATATAGAGTATATAGGAATAACCAATTCCAGAGATTATTAGGTGCAGTTTGTAAGGTTTAGCATCCAAGTGTGCTGTTGGGTACTCCTGGAGTTTAACCAGCTAAAACGTCCTCCCGACGTGAAAGGCGCTTTATAAGTTTAAGTTGTTGTTGTTGTTAAAACTGAAAAGCTTGCATTTGTGACCACTATCTGGCAAGCTTCCCGCTGTTTGTCCAACTAAGGGCCCCCAACCTATTAGGGATTTGACTTGCAGAGCTAACAGGAGTTGAGTGGGAAGAATCCCTGTCGTCAATCTGCCTTTCCCAATTCTGCTGATGAGCTGGGCTGGCTGATCTACCATCGGCAGTGCACTGGAATACTGTAAACCTGCCTGGCTCAGGACTCCAAGACTGTCACAGAGGCTTGATTCCAACATTCGATCATCATTCGATCACTTCACCCTGTAGCCAGCTAAACTGCAAGGGAATTTTGCTTAGCTCCTCACTAGATAGGATAGTCACTAGTTGGCCATTTGACGTCTGTTGGGAGAACATCTCAAAGAACTTCACAGGCTATACTATGAAGCAGTGGTGGCCAACATGTGACACATGGGTTGGAAGAGGCCTACCAGACTGTCAAGAACTGTCTCTCCATCCCACCTCCACCCAACATTTGCATAAGTCTAGGTAAGTCCATATTCAACTGCTAAAGTATTTTCAGGATTGAAAATATTGGTCATCACTTTGATAAAGTGTAGTGACTGTGTATTTTATCGGCGAATGCAGCAGCCAATTTACAAACAGAAGTGTCCCAAAATTATGAAATTGACCAATTTTATTTGAGGGATTTTTAGCCAGGATGTACCCCTTGCTGACCAAAACATCAGATAAACCCTTTTTTCTAAAATAAAACGATTGACAGGATTTTGTTTTTTTTAACTTTCTCATCCTCTCTTTGTAAAAAATGTTATTTATAAACGCTTCATGGTACCTTCTCCACGCCTTCTGAATCACTGAAGCTGCCTGGTTTTTCTTTCGAAAAAGCTCCTTTCTAATTCTCTCCTTTTCCACCAGTTGTAACCGGACTTCCAATGGAATAAGCTGAATATTTAAATTGTGTCTCCTCAACAAAATGTGAGAGTTGGTTTCTGTGAGTGGAGATTTAGAAACGCTCAGTCTGTCTTCTTGTGCACTTTCGTTGGTACCATTTGGGTAATCATTCGCTGGTATGTTTGGTGTAGACCTGCCAGGAACAGGAACATTAATGTCGGAAGTCTGGCTACCATTATGCATGGTAACGTCGGCAATATCAACACTATTTAGGACAACAGGTTTGGCACTTCCAGGCCGGCTGGAGCCAGCGGGTGAGAACCGACCACATTTCAGTCCTGTCTCAGGTCGCCCAAGACTGCGTGGTGTTCCTGGTAGATGGTATCCATTGTACATTGAAGGCGATGCACTTGGCTGTTTGACCATTTTTTTCATTGTGCCGGCTGACCTGAACCCAGCAAGTTTGGGATTACTGCCTTTGTGTCTATTAGTAATTTTGGGGAGTGCTCTTTCACTCCCAGTCCTATCACTTCCACTTTCTGACGGGATCGGCTTTCGAGAAGAATGCGGTTGAACAGGAGTGTTTTCTGCACAGGTTGGTTGGTGATCAACGATACAGCTGCTCTTGGAAAAACTTCTGGGTCGCTCTAAATGAATGACAAATTTACTTTGTTTTACTCAATGGTAGTTTATTACATTTTTCTAAAAGTATCATGAATCACACAATAAAAATGACAAGTAGAATATTTTTGAGAAGGGAACTTAACCATATTCATGAACAAATGTGACCAATGCTGCTACTGCGAGGAAGAAAGCCAAATTACTCAATGAATCGTAGTTATTTTATTTAACGCAAAGACAACAATTAAGAAAGCTCAATGCTGGGAAAAACAACACTTTGGCATTCAATATCAGCTTTATCACCTCCAGGTCAAGTATTGCGTGGGTCAGGTGTCCAAACAACACAATAATAACAACAACAACTTGCATTTATATAGCGTCCTTCACTTGGGGTGGCATCTCAAAGTGCTTAAATTGTGGTTGACTTTGGGGAGACCAAACTCAGATTGGCAACTGATTTGCTGAACAACTCGGTTCTGTCTGCAAGCACAACCCCGAGCTTCCAGTTTCTTGCCACTTCATCTCTACTTTCCACTCACTCTCTGACTTCTCCATCCATGGTCTCCTATGCTGTTCCAATGAACCACAGAGCAAGCTCGAGGAACTGTACCTCGTCTATCTGCTGGGGAACTTCTGGCCTCTTGTGCTAATCTATTTAAGTGCCTTTCCAGTCTCTTGCCATCTTCCTCACTGTTGTTTCTAATTTATTAATGTACACCTTGTTTTTTGTAAGGTACAAACATAAGCATACATATAAATATATTTTAAAAGTTACACTGCTGGATAGCCTGTTTTAACTTAGTTTTTCTCAAGTAGTATTTAACTTACTGATTTATTTTCAATATTCCAGATATGTGCATCTGTGCATAAATTGTGTGTAACAAATTATCTTACCTTTGTTCCTTTTCATCTCCCCTCTCTCAGCTTCTGCAGGTGGAGGTCGACTCTGAGTGGTACCTGTAGTCTCGAGAGATCGAAGTGGAGATTCTGTGCCAGACGTTTGCTGAGATTGGCTTTTGAATAGTGTGTTGGATTTGGTCCCCATTTTCAAGTCCAACTGGTCACATTCTGAAGTGGAGCTAGAAAAGTTGTTCTCCTTCAGAGGGTCGCAGACAAGCTCTAGATTCTCAGATGGTTTCTCTGTATCGAATTTTGATTCCAAACTCCTCTTTTCTTTCTGAAATGCTGCCTCTTTTCTTTTCTCCTCTCCGCGCTTCCTACAATAAATAGACAAGAAGAAAAATTATGATTTTTTTCCCCCTTTCCTTACTGCCTCCTTCTGAAGGTGTTCCACAGGTGCCACATCAAAGGGATTATTCTAACTGACCTAAGTGAATCCAGGCAGTGAATGTCATGCCTTCCCATGTCTCATTCATCAACTTTTCAGCGGGGGACACTGAAGTGCGTTCTGGCTGATTTTCCCACTCTCCAAGCTAGGGATGCTGAAGGTGAACTATTTCTTCCATATTGCTGAACTAGAGACTAGCTAACTCAGCAACCTGCCAATGATAAAACCAGGCAGCTTCTTGGACTCAGTATTATACCAGTTACTGCATTAACCCTCAAACAATGAAAACATGTGGTTTAAAGTACAAAATAGATAGCAGAGCAGTCAAAGGATAGTTACAACCATTTGATATATTTTTGTTCAAATGACAAAACAAATTAATAATCAAACATACTAAATATGCATCTCCTATACTGTCAGAAAGCACTATACAAAACAGCAGTGAATTTATTTATCTGCCCCCACATTCTGGAACTCTATTCTGCAATCACATCGCCTCGCTTCCTCCCTTTCCTCCTTCAAGGCCGGCCTCAAGACCTTCCTCTTCGACTGTGTCTTCTGCTGCCCTCCTAACTCCCCCCACTTTCCTACTAATCTTCCCCTGCCCCTACTACGACCCTTGCCAACCTGCTCGGGTCCCGACCTAAATTATTCAGCGCCTTGTGACGTCCTCCCGACGTGAAAGGCACTCTATAAATGTAATTTTGTTATTGTTGTTATGGACATGTGTGTTTAAGGAGTGAAATCTTCTCTGTAAAACTCCAATTATTCTCCAAACAGATCAAACTAATCAACCAATGCAATGTTCGAAAGTGAACCAATTCAGTCTGAAAATATTAAATCTGGTAAACCGAAGATGTGGAGCCCTGCAGTTCTGCACACTTATATAACCTATCATCATAAAAAGTGCAATGCAAATATCTGATTTTCAGGCCACATGCCATATTAAAAGAGAATCAATAAGATTGAATTAATATAGAAAAGAGTCATGCATAATTGATGTTAAACCATGTCTATGAACCTCCAATTTCAGGCTACGCTACATTTTACACAGCACAGCTCTTTGATTGCGCTACAGGAGGTAAGTGCTTGCTAATACATTTGGGGGAAAAAGCATACACATCACACTTTAATAAGTGCGCTTCTGCCTTTAGTACTCTATAGCGTTCCTTGCAATTCATCACTGACAGATGGTATATGTCATTATGTAGAATTCTGTTGTCCTGACGAATGATTGATTAATGCTAGTACATGGTATTTCGACTGTCACCACATTAGCACAAACCACAGCAAATGACAAGCTACTTATGTAATGTGTCACTACCATTTCCCAAGATCCTTGTCAATGACAGCTGGTGTCAGTTCAGTGCTACCTGTCAAGACAGCGTCCAAACTTTACCTGTCATTGCTATCTGATCTTACCTTCTCCATAGAGAGGGACGATTAAATCTTGGTATCTTGGTACCAGCTAATTGATCTCAACATGGGCGTTTGGCAGGTGATGCGGTCCACAAGTCCCTGTGGTTCTGATCAGAATGTCTGCTGTTATATAAACTATTGACGCGATACAAACAGATTGCAATTGTCCATCCCATCGATATGGAGGGTGGACTCACAGGCTTGATCTTTTTTTGTCTATCAGTGAAATCAATCTCCAAATGCAGAAGCCTGTTTATACCGTGACTCGATGAACCGGCAATTCCGTATAACTAGCACGCCAAAAAAAGTCCCCATTCGATAAACCGGAACTTATCTGGAACAATAGCAGTGGAGCATTTGTAAATGCATAAATAATAACATAATAACAGAATATTGTATTGGTACTTATTGTTAAAACTACTCTCTTGTGCTTCTCACCTTTGCTGGTAGATGCTGCGCTTGAAGCCATGATGCTGCGGTTGTGGTTTATAGTCCAGTGATTCTTTTTAAAATGGAGCACGCCAAGCAGGTGAAAAAAACGGAGCGCGACTTTAAAGTCATACTAGCGGCAAGCCGATAATCCTAGCTGATAACCCACATTGTCACGCAGGTGCTGCTAGTAGAGTTTAGGGTTATCGGCTTGCTGGTAGTAAAGTCGCGCGACTTTAAAATCACGCCTCCGTTTTTTTCACCCGCTTGGTTTTGGCGTCCTCCATTTAAAAAAGAATTGCTGGACTGTAAACCTCAACCAGTCTTTACTGGTTGAGGTTTACAGTCCAGCGATTCAGTGAGAAGCGCAAGAGAGTAGTTTTAACAATAACTACCAATACAATATTCTGTTATTATCTGTTATTCTTTAATCTGATGTGTATGGTGTACGTTAAAATAATTTTAATTTTTTTGTGGTGGGTTTTTGCCCGTGGGCCGCCCGAATATCCGCCAGGTGCGTTAACCGGCATTGGCCAGGTCCCGCGGGTGCCAGATAAACGGGCTTTTACTGTACTTCTAAAGAGTCTTCAAATTGAGACAGAAACAAAAAGCCTGGAGCGAAATGAATGCCACATGCAAAGCTACCTCATAACTAACAAAGCTAACCTATGAACATTACCTCATTTGGCACGAGCTAAATATGGTACAGTATTAATTACCCATAACTAATGCTCCATTGAATACACTATTTATTCCACAAACTAATCACCTGACAATCTGATGTCATTTTTGGATTGAAAGTGGACTAAGAACCTGGTTCCTTGCAATATTTGACTCATGTGACAGCTTCCCACAAACCTGTCAGGTTAGCTTTCTTTGCAACGAGAGCTCTGTAGCACAGATCTGAGTAACAAGGTGCTAACTATCATTTTGCCAGGAGCCAAATATTGCCCCTTCCTCTCTCCCCAAAAATACTACAACAAAATGATTGTAAACTGGAACAAAAATGAGTGTGAAAGATAAATTATTGAGTCCCAAGTCCCAGTGTTCAATAAAGTCAAGATGCAATTTTGCACATGCCATCCCTGCATGTTGATTTCTTACCACTTACCCGAACAGGCAAATGAGGATCTTGGTTTGTTGCATACAAAATACAGCCCTTCAATAAAGCAGGGCTGCTGCCCCCCCATTACTCCACTGCAATGTCAGCTATGACTGTTGTGTTTAAATTCCATGGAATTCTACTAACAACAATATAATTTGAAATTAAGGGAATTTGGAGAAAAATGTAATGTGTATTTCATTAAATTAATTAAATTCCAAAGACATTTTTTGCATAGCAAACACTTTCACATTATTGGGGTAAATTTCCAATTAACAGGTGAGGTTCAGAGCAGCATTATTTTCTTATTTAAATAATATAATTTCTGAGCCTTTTAACACCCAGGTTAATATAGGATGCTCTACACTTTTCAACAGATTTATTTTTCAATTTAGCACAATGGGACTCTTTACTCCTAATGAAAAGCCTTTTCAATGTAGAGATTACGTCCTTGAAATCAAGCTACCATTGACAACACTGTTTCACTACACTTATGCAGTAGTGTGGCTGAGTGGTTAGAGCACTCGCCTTGAGAGATCTGTGTTCATTTACCAGCAGGGTAAAATTGGGCAATTTTTCTTACTTCACATGCATAATAATGGTCCCTCAAGAAAAAAACAATAATAAATTGGTCACTTTAATCCACGACTGTTTGTGGGAGACTGCTGTGTGCAATTGGCTGCCGTATTTTTCCTACAAATACAGTCAATTCAGCCGTATTTTTGCTACAAATAGTCAATTCATTCACTTTATTCTGTGAAGCGCTTTGCGACATCTAGAAGATTTGAAAAGCGCTATATCAAATGCAAGGATTATTGCTATAAAGTTTAATATGTATGACATGTACAAAGACCAGTTCACAATCTGTTAGACACGTACGGGAGAGGGGGCGATACGCTGAGTCTTTGCTCAAACTACCGATTTTTGTATGTAGCCATTTGAGGGCTGCTCAAGCTTTGAGAAAGCATCTGCGCGACTCTATCAAAAAACACCAGAGCGAACACTCCCGTGACACGATGCACCTAATGAAAATGCCTCAACAACAATGCAATGAAATTATATTTAAGTATGTGCCGGCTGTTTTGTTGGAGGAGATAGAAAAAAAAATTGACCCTCATGAGTGGGCCGAGACTTTCCTTCCAGATGTTTGGAGTCACTCGGATACTAATGGCTATTTTTAGTTCTTCAAATAATGGCACTTCCCTCAACAACCAGGGGCTGATGGCTGCTTGCAACAATGGCATTCTGAATGGGCAGCCTTCCCTTGAAGATGCAGAGGATGAACAGACTGTATAAGTGGAGGAAGATTTCCAGCCACTATGCATGGTGTACCTGGCTGGGTTTTTGGTAGAGGCCTGAAGACACAACACTTCTTCACCTTCTTAAATTCTAAACTTCAAACTGAAGCTGACTATGAGGATAAACAACTTTGATTAACCGCTCTGCTTATGGCTACCATCTCTTCACCTTGATTTACAAGCTCCTTCACATTTCACAGATTTCAGAGACATTTCCATGTACCTTTTGGAATAGAATTCTGCAGCCTACATACTCGACCACACTAAATACACTTAACCCCATCACACCAATCCTTGCTGGGCTCCACTGGCTCCCTATCACAGAACGGATCAATTTCAACACCCAGTTGCCTCTATTCGGCTGGCTCTGGCCTCCTGCTCATACCTTGTCCTCTATGCTCCACTATCAGTGGCTGTGCTTTCTAACATTATGTCCCAAAGCTTTGAATCCTACCCCTCAATCCTCTCCTTTCCCCTCTTTTAGATCAGGGCTGAGGATCTTCCTGTTCAACCATGCTTACTGTCACCTCCTTTCTCCCCTCACCTTGGCATCAGGCTCTGCCATTGTTACGTGCTCTGTCTAAGATGCTACCCCGCATGATGGACCTATATAAATACAATCTGTACTTGTTATAAACACTTGGTTATCTATAGTAAATGATGCAAATTATATGGGAATACAGGTAGACCTCGCTTAACGTTACTTTGATCAACGTTGTTTAGTTATTACCTTGCTGATACATAGGGGACGTATATTTATTTAATGTCGCACCATTTGCTGTTACGTCGTTCTCTCGGGTGGAAATAAACTACTTTGGGTAGCGTAGGCGTACATAGACACTGAACTTCCGGGTTCGATTAACGTAGTTTCGCTTAAAGTTGCACTTTTTGCAAACGCAACTGTGCCGTTAAGTGAGGACTAAGTGCACAATGGTATTATAGGCATTAATTCTTCTACTTTTAATTAATCAACAATGTACTATTAACAATGAAACTATGCCTTTAAAGATCACCATTGTGCTTGGCGGTTTGATATGGAGTACTTGACCCCATCCATGACTTATGTACATTTTTCAAATCATCTTGTACTGTTCAAGGCTATTGTGCAGGAGGCTGACAAACTGGTACATTCTTGTGATGCAAAACACAGGCAAAGGATATAGTGAGTGCGACTTCTGAAGGAATCAGAGAATGCCCAGATGCCCCTAATTTGCTAGTTACTGGTCAGGTTGAATGACTGTGTGTTCCAACCATGGGCTTCCATCATTATTTGGTGACAGGAACATGTTAATCTCACTCACTGGACAGTCAAAACCCCCTACATGCGCAGGCTGTAATGGGCTGTCTTTTTTTTTTCCACTTGCTGGAAGTTTCAAGAGAACATTTTCAAGAGAACATGTAGTCCGTCTCCTAGAATACTTCAGCATTATTGAACTGGTGCAGAAAAGAATCGCAAACTTAATTATTTTAATGGAATTTGGTGCCAGAGGAGGGAGCTAAATCCATAACCTTCTCAATTAGAGGGGAAAGGGCTGCCTATGTCAATGCAGGAAACTAGTCAGCAAGTAGAATTTAGAGCAGGCAACGGAAAACAGTTTAGGTTTGTATTGTGTCAAGAAGTCATAGAAATGAGTTGCTAAACTGGGCAAAAATATTATTATTATTATTCAAAGAAATTCCCCAAGTAGTTGCTATGTCCAGATTGTGTTCTAAAAAAACAGCAACACGTGGTATGTGCTAGTGCTACAACATGAATATCGTAGTTCCTAAGTTTACACTGTGGCTGTTGGGGATCTACAAACTGAGACCCCACGTTATATCAGGTTCCACTACAGTGCACTCACCAGCCAACATTTCCAATGTCATCAAGTCACTGCTGATGTCACTGAGCTGGACTGTACAATAATAATCCTTGCATTTGATATAGTGCTTTTCATATCTTCTAGGCATTTGAAAGTACTTCACAGAATAAAGTGAATGAACGATATATATGTGAGCAAAACATATATTTGTTGGGATCTGTATTTAATGCAGATCTATAGTGTACCCAGGTTATAACTGAACCGGCTATATAACAGGGTACGCTGTATTTAGTGATCCCAGCTGTGATATCCTAGGATCCTGTGAAAATATCCGCAATGGAAGGTGGAGAGAAAACAGACACGTTATTGGAGAACAGGAAGTGGAGATAACAGTAAATAGCTACCCAAAAATAAATGTGCAAGATGAATGTGGTCACAGAAATTAATCAGAAAAACATGTACATACTACTGTATTACTCCTCAATTAACGTTGGGGATGTGATTCTTGAAAAATACAATTTTAACTGAAACTACTGATAATGAAACCCAAATTACCATAGTCGTAATTATATAAATAGGGGTTACGTTCCTTTGCTATATTTCTTGTCTAAATATTCTTAGACAAATATGAAATAAAGAGCACAAGCAACACTACTACTATTGAGAATTTAAATAAATGTTTAATAAGTACCAATGTATCAATTAAATAATAATACAACAATGAGATGGTTATTGGGGATGGTTGATGTGGTAGTGGGCAACGGTGAGTGGCGGGGGTGGAGTCATTCAGAAGGGGTCGATGGCCGTTTAAAAAATCTCTCCTGTGTTTGCTGAACTGCTTTTGTTTTCTTCTGGTACAACTGCTTATAGCAGCTGATCGCTAGCACGTGGTTGCGCACGTGTTCTGCACAGATTTTTTCTAAACTTTACGACAACTGTCGTAAAATTACCACATTTTGTGATTATTTCATCAATAATCAAAATAACGGATATCGGGACGACGAGTACCGAGGAGTTCCAGTACACATAAAATTGGCCAGATAACAGTGTCTCCCAATCTGAGTCAAATCAACAATTCGGCATTGTACGCATCATATAAATAGTGCTATTGAAGACCATAACAATGATTTTTTAAAATATCTGGGCTATGTAATGTCTCTTTGACTCTTAAAAGCTTTAAATTAAAGGAAGCGGTAGCTTTAGGCACTGAAGCATCTGACTGCAAGCCAAACAGCCTCAAATGCTCCACACAGAATCAAACCAGACCACAAAACAATATAAAATTGAAATGAGAAGTATACAATATGCCTTTCTGAATTAGGAATAAGCCAAAGCACCGAAACTTTGCCATCTTTTAAAATGATAGAACTGGAGTCATTCCTCTATTTATTTACTGCAATTCTGCTTTCAATTATTCTTTAGACATCAGAGCATTGGATTCTTCGTTCTATCATAGGAAATTGACACCATAAAATATGACCTTTTTGTAAACTCAAAAATAAAACTCACTTGGCAGCATCTTTCCTCAGTTGTTCATGCTTCATGAGCAGATTTTTTCTCTCCTGGAAAGCTTTGCGGACTTTGTAACCTTTATAGACAGCTTGGATTTTGGAAGCAGCAATGTCTTGAATTGCAGCAATAGAGAGAGCTCCATGTTCCAGCATGTACTGGATCACTTCCTGATGTTCTCCAAGCAAGGCATAATCAAGGGGTGTATACCTGGAAGGTAAGAGATAAATACTCAACGACATATGCGATGACAATATTGGTTTGGTTTAAAAGGGCCTTTCAGTCCATTTGATATCATCTTACCAACTCTACCGTCTTCCAATCAGATCATCAAACTTTATTTTTTAAAAAGAGTTTATTGTCCTGGCCTCAACCATCCTGACTGGCAATCTGTTCAGTCATTAATTATAATAATCCTTTCATTTGATATAGTGCCTTATCACATCATTGGGACGTCTCAAAGCACTTCAAAGAATATACTGGATACTGTTACTCCTCTCTATACGTTGTCCCGCTATACATTGTTTTGATTATACGTTGTTGATGAATTAATAAATAGTTAGAAAAAATAATTAGAAAATTTGATTAATTGAAGGGATATTGGCTGATTACATTTTATATTAGTTGTTTAGTAAATATATAGATAAGACAATAAATACAATTGAGAGAACACTTACTGGAGATGGTTGATGTGGTCAGTGGGAGGGCGCGGAGTCGTTCAGTTGAAGGGGTGGGATTAGCTGCCTCTTGTATGGATCCCCAAAGGGGCCTCCCTCACGTCGCGACCCCAAACAACTGATTGCTGGCACGTGTCTGCTCTATCGTGCATTTCGGCGACTTTAGAAAAAATGTACGAAGACGCAAACGTGTGCCAGCAATCAGCTGTTTAGGGACGCCGCGGCATGGCGGAGGGAGGGAGGGAGGGAGGGAGGGAGGGAGGGAGGGAGGGAGGGAGGGAGGGAGGGAGGGAGGGAGGGAGGGAGGGAGGGAGGGAGGGAGGGAGGGAGGGAGGGAGGGAGGGAGGGAGGGGTTCGAGAGGCAGGTAATGCCGCCCTTTCATCTGAATGACTCCGCCCCCTCCAACTCACCACATAAACAATCTCCAGTAAATGTTCTCTTAATTGTATTTTAATCTTATTTATATATTTATTAAACATTTATTTAATTTTCAATACTAGTGGTGTTGTTTTGGGTCTTTATTTAATATTAGTGTAAGAAAATTTAGATCAGAAATGTACTGAAGGAATGTAATATTGATAGCATTAGGGCCTATGGTCATTAAGATTTTGCTATACGTTGTTTCACTTAAAATTGCACTTTTCAAGAACACATCCCCGACATTAATTGAGGAGTCCCAGTATTTTGTGGGTGGAACATGGCAGCCATTTGCACAGCAGCAGCATCACACAAACAGTCATAGATTGAGTGATCAAATAATTAATATTTTTGGGGAGCAATTATTATCCGCGGAAAGCAATCTGCCAATCATTGAATTCTTTAAAGGGGTAACAGAAAGAGTAGACAAGGGTAATGCAGTGGATGTAATATTCTTGGATTTCCAAAAGGCATTTGATAACTTGTGACATAATAGACTGATGAATAAGGTGCATGAGAAATCAGGGGGAAAATAGCAGACATAACAAGCTGGCGACAAGACAGAAAACAGAGAGTAGGGGTATAGGGTAAATACTAGGATAGCTAGCTTATAGGGTAGGATTCAAAATGTAAATTCAAATCAATATGGACTTGGGGATCGAAAGTAGAATTTAAAAATTTGCGGATAACACCAAATTGGTATGCAGTTAGTTAACACTGAGGAACACTGCAATAAATTACAAGACATAAATAAATTTGCTGGGTGGGCATTTAATTTGTCAATTAATTTCAATATAGATAAGTGTGAGGTGGTACATTTTGGTTGGAGGAATAACAAGGTCACATACTGCCTGGAAAATCAGAATCTAATTGGGGTAGAGGAGCAAAGGGATCTAGAGGTACAGATACACAAATCGCTAAAAGTAGCAACGCAGGTTAATAAGGCTGTAAAAAAAGCAAACCAAGTGTTGGGGTTCATTTCTAGAGGGATAGAAATGAAAAGCAGGGAAGTTTTGGTAACCTTATATCAAACCTTGGCTAGATCACACTTGGAGTACTCTGAACAGCTTTGGTCCTCATATTATAGACAGAATGTGGAGGCACTGGAGAAGCTGCATAGGAGATTTACAAGGATGATAGCGGCGGAACTGTGAGGTTATACCCATCAGGAAAGCTGAACAAGCTGAACAACCTTAGGTTTCACCCTGCCCGGGAATCGAACCGGATCCTCTAGCTTGTGAGGCAAACGCTCTAAATATGCTACAGGATTCCACACCTCCACAAGTTGTGCTTTATCCTCTGAGTAAATAAACTACTTCCTGATGTCTGTCTGGGTTATTGTGCTGGGGAAGGATTTCAATCTCATTTAAAATATTATTCACCCCTATCAGATCTCCTCTGATGGGGCTCCTTTCAAAATTGGAATCACAGTTTGTCTATAAACAAAACACAAAATACTGCAGATGCCGGAAATCTGAAACAAAAATAGAAGTTGCTGGGAAAACTCAGCAGGTCAGGCAGCATTCATGGAGAAAGGAAAGTGAGTCAATGTTTTGAAACGTTTTAAAAAAGAGTTTAATGTCCTGGCCTCAACCATCCTGACTGGCAATCTTTTCAGTCATTAATTATAATAATCCTTTCATTTGATATAGTGCCTTATCACATCATTGATAATGCTGCCTGACCTGCTGAGTTTTCCCAGCAACTTCTGTTTTTGTATCAAAGCTTGTCTAATCATTTGTTATTTTTATTTACTTGAGTTCTTGTAATTTTCTCCACTCCTCCCCTGAAGGTGCAGACCACTGACATGTGATCCCACAGATACTAGTGTCCTACATTACTTTACCAAACTGTCATTCTTCACTTCTGAGCAAACGCATGCACTGGTGGTTTGAAAAAATGTCTATTTTCAAATTAATTCAAACTTTGATTAAAAGATTGGTGAAAATCCAATGCTGAGCTTTGCAGTCGCTGAGGTGATATTGCTATTTACTGACGCACACAATAAATGCAGACTGTTCATGTGGAGGCTGAAAGCAAATAAGAACATAAGAATTAGGAGCAAGAGTAGGCCATTCGGCCCTTCGAGCCTGCCCCGCCATTCAATAAGATCATGGCTGATCTTCTGACCTAACTCTAATTACCTGCCCTATCCCCATATCCCCATATCCCTCTATTTTAAAAAAAATCAATCAGTCTCAGCCTTGAAAATGTTCAAGGACTGAGCATCTACAGCCTTCTGGGGTACTGAATTCCATAAATTCACTACCCTCTGAGTGAAGAAATGTTTCTTCAACTCTGTTCTACAAGGCTGACGCTTAATTTTAAGATTATGACCCCTGTTATAGATTCTCCTATCACGGGAAACAATCCCTCACTGTCTACTTTATCCAGGCCTTTAAGAATCTTATATGTTTCAATAAGATCTCCCCTAATTTTTCTGTACTCTAGGGAATACAGCCCTAGTTTATTCAACCTATCCTCATAGGTCAGTCTCCTCATCCCAGGAACTAACCCAGTGAATCTACGCTGCACCCCCTCTAAGGCAAGTATGTCCTTTATTAAATAAGGAGACCAAAACAGCACACAATACTCTAGGTGCGGTCTCACCAAGGCCCTACAGTTGCAGCAAGACTTCCCTACTCTTGTACTCTAAACCTTTTGCAAATCCTACAAAGTAGGTAAGAATAGGAAAGTAATCCGAATCAGAGCACAACATTGAGAATCAAGAATACAAATCCTCTTTAAATTCACGCAATAGCAAGCCTCCTACAAACAAGCTTCAAAAACAGACAAGATGAAGATAGTTCTGAGTTGTAGCCGTCTGCTTCAATGTTAATTTGTGGTTAGCTTAGTGCCGTAGATGAACAACTATGAGGAATGGGCATAAAACTGCACAAACATACTTTATAAGCTCCCTGCAACCAAGCGAGGGACAAGACTTCTTATCCCATCTGTCTGGCCCACATTCAAACTCAGGCCTCAATCTTGACAGCACAGTGATGATAAACTCATTGGATCACCACATTCCCCCAATTTAATAATTCTAACCAGGAAAAAGATAACTGTTTAACTCTAATCTATTTAAAATGCTGACATACAGAGCACCAGAAAAGGACAAGAGGTTACTGTTGAGAAGAGAATTTGTTAAAAGCATTGCTTGGCAATGTGGCTTATACCCTAATAAACTCAAGTCAAGTTAATTTAAGTGGGGCCATCCAGTCGCTTTCATACACTACCTCTCTTCATTGGTCTCCATGTGATTGGGAAAAGAATTGTATCCCAGCAACAGCTTCACAGCATCCAGGTAACCATTGTTGCAGGACCAGTGTAGTGCTGTCCGCCCCTTAATAAAAGACAAGAGTTTCCTGTCACCTGCTGATCAGTTCCACGTTTGAGAACAGAGACACTTAAAGAACCCACGCAAAAGAAGCACTAAAACACAAACTAACTCCATGTGAAAAGCAATGTTCCTGGCAAAGTGCTTAAAAATAACTGCAAGATAATTACTCTCATCACTGACGAGTCATCAGTACACTCATCATTGCAAACTATCAAACTATCTTGGCACAGACATAACAAGTATAACAAGAGATGATATAAGAAACCATTTTCAAAAAACAAAGACTTAATTAACCCCTCTCGGTGACACACTAAATTTCGAATTCAGCAACTAGGCAATTCTACCGTCACAATTAGATAAAGTGCGTTTCATATTTTAATTGCATTAAGTTTGGTGTCATCAACAAGCGAGAGTTTGTATTGGTCAGCCCTATCTCTGATGCATTTGGAACCATGTGTTAAAGAGCCATTGGATAAAAATTCTGTTCAGCGTTAAAAGTGCAGGGAAATCTCATTACCAAAGGTACTGCGCATAACGTGGAACAAATTTATTCCCCAAAGATCCTACCAAGACCCTGGTTTTATTTTACTACCCATTCCCACTAGCAATGTTATTTTTACTGATGGACTTGATGGACAGAGAGACCAAACCAGTGTTTCCCAGTATCATCAATCCAAACACTGGGAGCTATTGGTTTCTGAGGCATTGCACTTGGGTAATGAAGCCTCAAACTATAGGCCTTAAACCTATGTGAGGGAAAACTATATAACTGGATGTACAGACAGATTATATCTGAGTGGGGATATGATTCTCCGCACTTCCTCCTTCAATCCTTGGCAATGATGCCATTCCATAAATGCAACTGAAATCTCCAGCAAGCGGCTTCCTCGTTCTTGGGGCAGTGTGTGTGGTGTATCAAGCAAGTCAGGGCAGGGTTACTGCAAAGTACTACAATAAAACTCGCATAAATCTGATCAGTATTAAATCGTATCATTGCCTAAGTTGTACATCTGCCCAAGTCTCGTTCAAGAGTTTATGTTCTATACAAGTTTGACATAATTTACAGTTTGCATGTCATTAAATGTGAGAGTAGACAGCTTTTCCAAAAGTAATAATTCCTCCAAACAAATAATAAATAATAATTTGGTTGTTTGTGAGACACTGCTTGTACAATTTAGCTGCAACATTTCAACTACAAAATGTAGTCAATCCACTTTGCAGTATATTGTGTGAAGCGCTTTGAGACGTCTCCATTATACAATGAGGTACTGTATCAAATGCATACAGTATCATTATTATTAATAAATGTGTCAAAGGGCTTCACGAGTAACTGCAGCCAATTGAAAATGTTTTTATGTAATCAGGAGTTGTTTACATGGTTAATGTAGAGATTTAGAAAATGTTCACTTTTAAATACATAGTCTCCACACTTTATATCCACACCATACTTTGAAGCGCTCCTGACGTGTGAGGCACTATATCAAATACAGTACATGGCTAATTTATTATTAAAGCAAAAATGGCAGCCTACTTTTACAGAGCATGACCGCAGTCATTAAGTAAGTAATCAATTAATCTGGAGGATTATTTGTCAGGACACTGGGAAAACTTTTTATTCTTTTAAAGTTCTCCCAATTTTCTTTTAAAATAATTGAAACTTGTTCAATTAGTGGTTAATGGAGTACAAAAACATAAAACGTACTTTGTGGTTCACTAAAAGCACTGAGTAAACCATGTCTCAATAACTCATTCCTCATCCTATGCTACAAACTGTGCACTCAATGACATCCAGCAGTTAATTATCTTGTAAAAAATGGTATTAGGTACCTTTGGGTAACATACAAATGAAAGTTGCATTTCTCCAAATGCTCCCATAACATTTCTGATCTAACATCTTGTTATGTGATATACAGTACTAATAGGGTCCATCGATATGGAAATTTTCCGATTTAGATATATCGATGGGCTCATATCGAGATATACCAAAATATCAATATTTTCAGGTATTTTGTACAGCGCGCGCGTCGCGGGGTGCGCACGCATTCGGGGTCTATCTCCTCTGGAGGTAAATATCTCTCTCTCTCTGTGTCTCTCACACTCACTCTCTCCATCTCTGTGTTTTTCTGTCTGTATCTCTGTCCTCTCTCACCCCCTCCCCACACCCCCATCTCTCTCTCTCTCTCTCTCTCTCTCGATCGATCGATCTGTATATTATCACATCCCCCCGTCTCTCCACCACCCCCGCCGTCTCTCTCTCCCCCCCACCCCCCCCCTGCATCTCTCTCTCCCCCCCACGCCGTCTCTCTCTCTCCCCTCACCCCCCCCACCATCTCTCTCCTCCTCCACTCCCCCCCCACCGTCTCTCTCTCCCCCCTCACCCCCCCGCCATCTCTCTCCCCCTCCCCTCCCCCCATCCGTCTCTCTCCCCTCACCCCTTGCATACTTGTATATTGTATTCTAGGACTATGAATACAATATGGCGGCTTTGCACCTCGGTCTGTGTATTGTGTATAGAGATGAGCATTCTGGGTCTTGTAGTTCAGTGTGCGCACATTCCAATTTTTTTCCTCGATATATCGTCTTTTCGATATATAGATATTTTTAAAATGTCTATATCGGCGTATCGATATGAAAATTATATCGGGTATAACCGATATATCGCCGGACCCTAAGTACTAAGAAAAAACATTACACTGTATAATTACAACAACAACAACAACTTCGATTTATATAGCGCCCTCCACGCCAGACGGCGTCTCAGAGCTTCACAGTAGCGGATCCTGGGACTGAGCCAGGGGCAGGGGCAGAAAGGTGACCAAAAGCTCGGTCGAAGAGAAAGGTCTTCAACTGTGATCTGAATTATATCTAACTCTAAATCTAACACCTGTTAGAAATTGTATTATAATACTGCTGGTATATTACATTGTAAACAGGAAATCCTTTGCTAATAATAAAATAACAATAATAATCCTAATATTTTCAAGTCAGAAGAATGTTTTAAAACTCTTCTCAGGATATACAGGTATCCCTCCCCAACCACGAGGGATATGTTCCTGTAAACCTTCATGGTTGGAAAAATCGCGGTTGGGAAATGCAGGGCCCTATGGGAAACATGAGGATACGGGAGTAAGTTCGCGTTTAGTAAAACTAACCACAAAAAAGATGCAGTTATACCATACATGGAGATAGGGAAAGTACGTTTAGGCGCATGGGCTGCCAGAATCTGCAGCAATCCACGAGGCTGTCTGACTGACTTACACACAGAGAGAGAGAGAGAGAGAGAGAGACACGGAGGATGGGGGTGGGTGGAGACACGGAGGGCTGGAGGGGCTGTCTGACTGATCTACAGAGAGAGAGAGAGAGAGACACGGAGGGTGGGAAGTGGGGGTGATACAAAGGGCTGGGGGGGCTGTCTGACTGATCTACAGAGAGAGACACAGAGGGTGGGGGGGTGGGGGGGATGACACAGAGGGCTGGGGGGGCTGTCTGACTGATCTACCGAGAGAGAGAGAGACATTGAGGGTGGGGGGAGGGGTGACAGGGAGGGCGGGGGGGGGGGGGGGCTGTCTGACTGACTGACTGATACAGACAGACATGGAGAGAGAGGGGGAGGGGGGAAGAGAAGGTGAGTCAGAGAGAGAAGGTGAGAGAGAAGAGGGGGTGGGAAAGGGGAGGGGGGGTGAACAGAAGGTGAAATAGAGAGAAGGTGAGTCAGAGAGAGATACACTTACACACAGAGAGAGATCTGCAGATCCTGGCAGCCAATGCTCCCAAACTACTAGCTAGGCTGCGGAGAAGCGACAATAAATTAATGTTACTGTATTTACCTTAATCCTAAGAGAGACCGTTGTCACTGGTTGATTGCAACATCACAACTGGGTCCTAGTGCTATACGCTCGAAAACTTAAACCCGCGTATTTATATCGCGGATGCACAAAATGCAAAACGCGTTTGCGCGGGTTGTTTCATTTAGCAAACTGTGGATGTGTGAGTTTTGTGGTTGACAAGGCCGTGGTTAGGGCAGGATACCTGTACTGTAAAGTGGAGTAACTACTGTGTTTTGTGGACAAGGGAAACCAAAGAGCAGCATTACATTAAATTAGAAAATTTCAAAGATTTCACGGGTAATTCAGAAAACCTATTTGTTAAATCACTGCAGTACATGTTGTACAAGGGCATTGTCAGTATTCAGTAGATTACCTCTTTGTCTTGTACGTTGGGATCAGCTTTGTTTTCCATGAGTACAGCCATGCAGTTGATGTAACCTCCATAAGCAGCACACTGCAGAGGTGTTCTCCCAGCATAATCCTGCACATTGGGGTTAATCTGATTCTGAATCAGTATCTGACACACATCTGCATTTCCTCCAAGGGCAGCCCAGTGCAAAGGGCTGTGACCATCCTGGTCAACCAGGTCCACTCGGGCACCACCTGTAATACATAATTACACGGTTTAGAAAATTCCTTCAATAATTAATACAACAACTTGCATTTACATAGCGCCCTTCACACTGGGTTGTGCCTCAGAGCATTTAACAGTGGTAATAAATACATGTTCATATGAATCAGTCAACTCTTATTGCCAATTAAGAAGCTGAACTGCCTCCAAAGTGCCAAGTTTGGCAACGAAATATCAAAATCAAGCCAACCCTCTTTAGTCTCTGCTTTAGGCCCCAACCACTGCCTATTGATGGCCAGGCTTTAACCCTATCTGCCCCATTCCCCTGACTGTCCAGCATCTTGGGATGTCCTCTAGAGTTGATAAATGTATATAAATGCAATTTGTTGGTATAATACTGTACAAGGATTTCAGTGCAGAATAACAGTTTATCACAATTTTAAACATCATTAGCAAGGGAGTAAATTCTGATGAAGTGATATCACTGCTGATAATTCTCACATCAAATGTCAGTTTTCAGCATCCAAATACCTAAAAAGTGAAGTATTTGTGTTATATTTGATTTATCCAAGTCTGAGGCAATCTATCAAGTCATTTGAAAGTTGCCGAGGGACACATCAGAGTTTTTTTAATCTTCCATCAGTTTAAACCTCAGTGTATCCAGATCTCTAATGCTTCAATATAACCAGGAATCAAGGCAATGTATGTAGACCAAATATATATTTTAAAATCTTTAATCTTCCCACGTTATTTTGATATCTTGTTTGTATTTATTGTACATAAACAAACACATGAGTAGCATAACATCTATGACAGGAAAGCCAAGTGAGGACTGATTTGTATCAAGAGGAGGTAAAATAATGATTATATTTTTGGCTTTCAGAAAACATGCTTGTAATTCATATTTTGACAGACTATTTGGTGCCATCCAATACATAATTTGGCTGAAATCAAATATTTTCTCTGACTTTGATTATCAAGTAAATTCCAGAAACACTTGTAAATTTTCACTGAAATGTGTTCTTACCCTTTCTAACCTTGAGTTATTGTGCCAATGTTGTGCCTTCTCTTACATATGGGTATATCCACAATCTTATAGTAATACAATTCCTAAAATTAAACTTTTACAAATAATACTGAATAATGCATTAAATTTATAGTTGTTCAAACTAAAAGACACCAACACTATACTGATGAAACTGGGAGCCTCTTTCACAACTTCAGGCTGCCCATCACATGACTGAGTCCAAGGGGTTTGACTAAGCTGTTTGGTGGGGTGCTGACTGGTTCCACACTTGGTTTGATTTATCAAGCACCCATCCCCCTCCCCCCACCCAACTTGATTAATTATGATAATCCTTGCATTTCATATAGTCTCCACTTCCACCCTCGATTCCAGACTACTGGCATCCTGACTGCGTGTCTGTCTGACATTAAGTCCTGGACGAGGGACAATTTCCTCCAACTTAATGTCAACAAGACGGAGCCCTCCTGATCGGCTCGCGTCAGTGCCTCCGCACCTCAGGCGCTGATAATATCAGCATTCAAGGCTGCTCTCTCCACCTTTCAAAGCCAGTCAGGAATCTGGACGTCTTGTTTGACCCCGAACCGTCTTTCCTCCCTCATATCCGCGCCATGATCGGTACAGCCTTCCACCACCTCAGTAAACGCTCTGAGACGCCGTCCGGCGTGGAGGGCACTATATAAATCGAAGTCGTTGTTGTTGTTGTAACATTGCCAGTCTCCGCCACTACCTCACTCCCATGCTCCCGAAACACTCATACACGCTTTCATTATATCAAGGATTACGGGAACTCTCTCCTCGTCGGCCTTCCCTGCTCCTCCCTTCACAAACTGCAGATTATTCTGAATTCTGTAGCTTGTGTAGTCTCCCTCACTAGGCTCTGTGACCACATCATTCCCAACCTTGCCCGTCTCCACTGGCTCCCCGTCACCGAGAGGATCGAATTCAAAATCCTCACCCTCACCTTCAAGGCCATTCACGGCCTTAGCCCCACCAATGTCTCCGACCTGCTGTCTCCCTATCAGCCTGCCTGTCCCCTCCGCTCGGCAGGCTCTGGCCTGCTCCGCATCCACTGCCCTAAACGCCCTACCATCGGTGGCCAGGGTTTCAGCCTCTCTGCTCCCACAATGTGGAACTCCATCCCGCAATCCCTTCACTTCCTCCCTTTCCTCTTTCAAGGCTGGTCTCAAGACCTTCCTCTTCGACCGTGCCTTCTGCTACCTTCCTAACTCTTCCCCCTCTCCTTCCCCATCCCCCTACCACAACCCTTTCCCCCCAGCTCGGGTCCCAACCTGATTGTTCAGCGCCTTGGGACGTCCTCCCGACGTGAAAGGGTCACTGTGTATGTTTTGGGCCAGTGGTTCCCAACCTTTTTTTGCTGCGACCCTAAATTGGCTACCAACAGGACCTACCGACCCATAGGGGGTGACTGTGCGACCGAAGCGAAGCTCAACCAAGACGATATCTCCGTCTCTTTTGTGGACTCAGCACAACTTGCTAGTACGGTCTTTCATACAAATTGGTCGGCGGTGTTGCCTCGGGCACTTTTTAGCATTAAAAAAGCATTTTCAGCATTAAAAAAGCAACAACAAAAAATTTCTGATGACCCATTGTGACCCTACTGAGGAACACCGAAACCCTGATTTGGGTCGGGACCCGAGGTGGGGAACCACTGTTTTAGCAATTGCAACAGCTAATTTGCATACCTCACAGTCCCATAAACAGTCCCATGAAGTGAATGGCCAATTTAATCTTAGACATTGTTAAACGAGGATAATGTGAGAAATTGCAGGAATTTTTTTTAAACACACTCGATGTTGGGTCTCCCTAGCTCTATCATCCATAACTTGAAAATCATCCAAATATTTTGCAGCCTGATCTGCACTAAACTCCATATGTCCATCGCCCCAGTCTGTGCCAGGCTCCATTGGCTCCTTGTCTCTCAGCTGACTGATTTCAAGGTCCCTAACTCGAAGGTTCAGTTCTTCCTGCATTTTTTTCTAGAAGTTATTTTCCTCAAACATGAGCCAAATTCCATCTCCTCCTCTTAATTGCCCAAGTTGTCTTCCTACTCTCCAGCTATGACAACAAGTTATTTGTTCCAGTTCCAGCCCTTGTTTGAGATGTGGATGATTCATATGTGGAGATATAATCACAGGAACTCTGAATCATAACTTTGTACTGTGCATCATCCGAGATTTTTGAATTCAGTTTGTTATCCTTTCAGAAATGCAGATACAAGCAAATAATGCTTTAATTCATTGCTGACAATAACTGAGTAGTGTCCTTAATATGTCTAGTGGTAATAGATATATGCTTATATACCTAGTATCTGATTGTGTATGAATACCACTTACAGACCTAGATCCATTTAGTTTTACCTCTTAACATTTCAGATTGCTTTCCCTGCCTTGACCTTACTCTTTTTTTTGCAGTGCCGGTTATACGGAAGTTACGGTTGATCAGGTCACGGATAAACAGGTTTCTACTGTATTATGTATATCAAATACAAGAATTATTCTTACTACTGTATCTAACATTCTTTCCTTTCTTAAACTGTGTTACAGGCTCTTAATATTTTTCAATATATAATGGTTTTGTGATAACCATCTCAGTTCTTCTCAAATAATCCATTTGCGTTCTACACTATTTCCACTTCATATGTAATAAAACAAAGAAATATGCAACATATTTTATTTTTGTCATGTCACAGCTATATTCGTGCACTTTTGGGAGTCCTGTAGCTCAGTGGTTACAGCACTCGTCTTAACAAGCAAGAGACCTGGGTTCAATTCCAGGTAGGCCGAAACCTTGGACTAGGTTGCATTTCCTGCATTTCCTTACTCCACACGCCTGATAATAATCCCTCGAGAAATACAATAATAAATTGGTCATTTCAATCCACAACTGTTTGTGGAACACTGCTGTGCACAATTAGCTGCCGTGTTTTGCCCACAAATATACAGTGAATTCACTTTACAGCTTATTCTGTAAAGCGCTTTGAGACATCTAAAAGACGTGAAAAGTGCTATATCAAATGCAAGGATTATTATTAATAATGTTTCAAACAATGAACCTAGTGGGATTCCAGGCTGACATGTATCCTAAAGCATAATTAAGTTATCTGCTGTAGAGTGGAATTGAGTCAACGGTTTTGGAACAACTGAAGAGAACTCCTGACTCTTCTATCAGCACTCAGCAGTTCCAAAGGTCCAGTGACCATTCTCCATGCCACAATATGAAAATATAGTTTAGACAGTTCGAAGGATTGGAGCTGCAGTTTAAGATGCCATATAAATGCAATTTGTTGTTTTTACACTCTTTTCAATGTATTCGAGCAAATTACTAAAGTCCTTCATTTCCCTCACTCCCTTCTTCATATAATTGGTTTTCCTAATTATTTACATTTTAGTTATAATAATAAATAATCCTTGCATTTGATATAGTGCTTTTCACATCTTATCAATGTCTCAAAGTGCTTCAAGTGAATTGACTGTATATTTGTTGGTGAACGCGGGAGCCAATTGTGCACAGCAGTGTCCCAGAAACAATTGTTGATTGAAATTACCAATTTTATTATTGTGTTTTTTTTGGGATGGATTATTATCAGGCTCGTGGAGTAAGGAAACTTTCCCAAGCTTTCGCCCTGACCTGCCTGGATTCGAACATATGCCTCACGCTTGTAATGCGAGTGCTATAACCACTGAGCTATAAGAGCTCCACTGGTCAACTTATCCATTTCATACAATGCTTAGTTTGCATATATTCCATCAATTCACTAAAGATGTTAATATCATTATACACCATATTTACCTTTTATGAGCGTCTGGATAACCTCCTTGTGTCCCATCTCACAGGCCCGGAAAAGTGGCGTGTGTTTCATCACATCCAAGGCATCTACTTGTGCACCATATTCCAACAATAGCTTCACTGTGCTGACATGACCTGACAGTGCAGCAGCATGCAGAGCTAGATGTAGAAAAATAAAAAAGAACAGAAGCTTTCAATTAGACAATTAGATTTTCAACAAAAGCATTTACTCTGCTTGAACAATCTGACTTTTCGTATAATAACAATCCTTGAATATAGCACCTTTCACATACGTAAGGATGGCTCAAAGTGCTGCACTGAAGTTACTGTAAATAATAATAATCCTTGCATTTTGATATAGTACTTTTCATATCTTCTAGATGTCTCAAAGCGCTTCACAGAATATACTGTAAAGTGAATTGACTGTATATTTTGTGGGCGAAACACGGCAGCCAATTGTGCACAGCAGTGTCCATAAACAGTTGTGATTTGAAATGACCAATTTTATTATTAGTAGTATTGTTATTTTGTTTTTTTTTGGAGGGATTATTATTAGGCAGGTGAATCAAGGACATTTTCCCAAGTTTTCACCCTGACCAGCCTGGATTTCAATACAGTTATCACTCTTGTGAGGCGAGTGTTCTAACTACTGAGCTACAGGACTCCACATGTATTGACTGTATTTTGAGGCGATTACTGCAGCCAATTTGCACAACATTGTCTCACAATCAGCAATGAAGTGAATAACTAATGAAGATGCCACATTAATTTAGTCTAGAAGCACTTTTCAGTAAGTAAGTAGACTTATTCAAAAAATTTAGAAATATGAAACACTTGGGCAATTCCAGGTAATGTTTAATATTCTTCACCTTCTATTTAAGAGTCCGCAAACAAACACAAATTATCATTCAATTGTGGGGAAGAGATTGGTGTTTTGGCTCATTAAATGGCCATTCTTTCCTCACTCAATCTTTCGGGCCCCATTCTGAATGTCAGCTTTTAGTTGGCTCGTTCATTCACGTGAGTCATTTTTTTGCACAGTAATTTTCATTGTTAAACAGTCAGACATATGTGGGATGGAGAAATATCACCTAATCAAGCCTGCCTTAGCGGATTCAACTTTTGGCCTTCAACAGATACCAACAATTAATTTTAAAAATCTGCTTTCGGTGTGGATCTTTTCTGTAACTGATATCCACAATGAAGTAAAAGGTATGATCTTGTTTAACCATTTTCTTTGTGCTAATTAACACATGGAATCAGATATGCTGGGATATTAGAAGGATAGTGGGTTGCATGAATAAAAGCCTCGGGCATGGCACTGATCACACATGATCACAAGATTAGTTTGGATGAAGAAGGCCCTTTGGCCCATCCTTTCAGAACACCACCACACTGTTCTTCCCCATCGCAGCATCAAGATGTTTTTTAAATGAGTTGAGTGTCCCAAACCTCTGCCACATATGGATGAGTATTTAGTGAATAGATATGAATAGTGCTTACAAATTGATATGAATTAATTCCATGGCTAGGAATAATGGCAGGACTCAGCTCCTTGCTTTATAAAAAAAAACATGTTGGTAAATGGAATATTCAGCAGAATTGGGCATGGTATCCTGAGGTGGTTGTGAGGGGGGGAAAATAATCTTCAGTCCCAAATCAGTTGTTAATGATAGGTTTTAAGATTTTAACAATATTTTCTTCTTGGGGATTATTTGGGGACAGTTGGACAATATTTAAATTTTGATTTGACTTTTTTTTCCCAGAAGATAGAAATATTAGTCTAACAATGAACAGAATGTCAGAACACAGACATAATGGCTTTCAGATATCCACATTTCTAAAAGGAGAATCGAATTGTACATTTCCTCTAGGACGTATCTAATTCAATTATCACCTCTGTGGTAATTAAATAGCATCCTTGAAACCTGCACCTCTGAGAGATACATTATTGGATACCTGGGTAGTGTAAAACATTCTAGCTCTGTATTTATAACTACTGTATCTCTGTATTTTATTAAATAGCAGTTTGGTTTCCTTGGGAAGTTAATTTTTACCTGAATGGATAAGGAAGGAGGATAAATGACAGGGATGCTGGGCAGAAAAAAAGCAAGCTAGACCTGGAGAAAAATAAAATCGAGTCTACATTGGGCGGGAGATCACTTTGTATCTGTTTGTGAAAATTTTTGAACTATGACATTTTGAAACAGTCTTCTGAAACGGACAAATTATTTTGTGAATAAATCCTTTTATTTTTTTTTACATCTTTTGTAGATATTTTTTACACTCTTGAACTGTATGTATTAGTAATTTATCCTGCAAACTTAAAAGATTAATGATCAAAAATCATTACTGATTGTAAAATTATTGATACTCAGTCATTATTATTGCAAGTATTCATATGTAGTATGGTTCATATGTAGTGTAGCTGCTAGAGGCATCGATAAAATGTAACTAGATGTTAAAATTGTGCAAAACAAGAAATTTATACTGTGGCGCTAATAAGCATTACATATCTCATTCCCTCTACAGTATATTCCTTTTAAGAAAGGATTGTATATTGGTGAGTGCAATCTGTTTTTCCAGGAACACATGATGAGGGACAGATGTCAACATGATTCACAAGGATCTGGATATTTACCTCAAAAGTATGTTTTAATCATTGAAACAACAACTTCTACGATGCAAAGTACACAGCAGAAGATACAGAGTGAAGGGCTTCACTATTTGAGATCTCAAAATCTGAAGCATGACAGGAGTACATTCCAGAGGTTAGAAAAACTGAACGCTTAGCCACTGATGGTGGCATAGAGAGGACGGGGGCCGTACAGTAAGCCTGAGTTAGCTGAGGGGAGGATGCAGGCCTAGGAGTATAGCAGAAGAATGGAGAGATAAAGGAATGCCAGAGAGAGGATGGATTTGTAGGTGACAGATGAAAATCTTGAAATCAACCTGTTGGGAGAGTGAGAACTGACGGGGACTCCGGTTATGGGTGTGCAAAGTTTGTTGTGGGTGAGTTACGGCTGCGGGGATGTTTTGGATGCATTTTGTGAATGACAGGGCTAGGAAACCAGCAAGGAGTGCATACACACCTGGCTCAAATTAATGGTTCACTGCTAGATTTGGCTGGACAGCAGTAAACTTTTCACTTCACCATCACCTCTGCCAAATCATAAACTAGGATTGTCCTGGAGGTTATGGACAGCTCCAGCCTCCTCTTCACCACAAACCAGCTCCTCATGCATCACCCATCTTCCCATGTGTTGCTCCATCCTCTCCTCCAAATCCAAATGCAAAAAGATTATGGACTTTCTCAGGTCCAATATTGAGGGAATTCCTCTACCCATGCTACCTCCCCACTTTTCCCAGCCCCTTTGACCCCATCTCCCCCTCTTACCTCCATAATTTCACAAATGAAGCCCACAACCTGCTCCCGTGACCCCATCCCTATCGTTCTCCTTTGCACTACCTTCTTCCGCCGTCGCGTGGAGGGCGCTATATAAATCAAAGTTGTTGTTGTTCTTTCCCCCAGATGACAGATAGCGTTAACCTATCTCTGTCCACAAGCACAATTCCCACCCCCGTCCAAACAGCTATCATCGCCCTGACCCTCAAAAAAACCTTCCCTCGATCCACCTCTAATCTCCAACTACTGTCCCAACAGTAACTGTCAGCCTTCTGTCCACATTCAGAACGATGCAACTCGTGTCCTCTCCTGCTCCAGGTTCCGTGACCCTATCACCCCATCCTCGCCCATCTCCACTGGCTCCTTATTTCCCAGAGGATAGAGTTCAAAAGCCTCTTCCTTGCCTTCAAAGCTCCAAGGCATCACTCCTCCCTACCTGTAACCTACTAACTCCATATAGCCCTGTCCGTTCCCTCTCCTTAATGGGTTCTGTTCTACCAGTGGTCCTCCACCTAGCCTACCACACCATTGAAGGTTAGGTCTTCAGCCTTTCTGTTCAAACCCTTTGCAACTCCTTCCCACAGTCCATTTCCCTTGCTCTCTTCCTTGCTTCTTTCAATACCATTCTCAAGACCCCCCACACCTTCTTCGATCGTGCCTTTGGTCACCCTCCTACCCCATCCCAGCCTCCATCCCTCCTGATGCCAACCACCAGATTGAGTTTGAATCCATGACTGTCCAGTGCAATGAGTGATTGGTTTCCAGCTTCGCGCTTTCTTCTCCCGGTACTCCCTGCAGGTACCCCTCTAATCTGGTCTCTGTGTTGCTCAAATTTCAGAGATTCTCCTGTCAAAATCACAAATAATTTTCTGTCCATCTATAACTAGGGCTCCTTCTGCTTCTTCGTCCTTCTTGATCTCTCTGCTGCCTTCGACACTGTCAAAAGCTCTACTCTTCTCTGCCACCTTTCCTTTTGAGCTCCACCTTCACAGTTCTGACCTTGCCTGATTTCACTCTTACCTGTCCCATCATTTCCACTTTGTATCTGCCAACTCTAGCCCAGAAAAGTCATGTGCACCATTCCTCAAGGCTATGTATTTGGTTTTAATATTTACATGCTCCATTGGTGATGTCACCTACAGACGGGATTAATTTCCACATGCAGGCAGATGGCATCCAACTCTCTCTGCCTCCACTCTAGACTCCAGGACCATTGCTGTCTGATGGGATTGTCTGAAAGACATCAAATCCCAGATGAGAGCTAACTTTCTCCATTTGAATATCAATAACAAAAGAGGCCCTCCTGTTTGGCTCCTTTCAGTGTCTTCTCATCTCAGGCACTGATATCAAATGGAAGGATTATTATTATTATTACTTCTGTCATGTTTGATTCTCAACCGTCCTTTCTACCCCACATCCCTGCCTTGACCCATTCACCTTCCCCAACCTTTGTAACATTGCCTGCCTCCACATCTCTTGAATCCAACCCTCAGCTCAGGTGCAAATCCTTGATTGCCCAGCCGCCCTCCCCATATAAAAGGTGCTATATAAATGCAACAAACTGTTACAGTTAACACAGTTTCAGCGGAATGCAACAAAAGCATGAATGAGTGTTTCAGCGCAGTGGCACAACCATTTACGAAATTTGTAATACTTCTCTGTCCTTCACTATTCACCAAAGTACTGTAAATACAGTACATATTTACTATATTTACAGTCATTAAATTCTGCAGCATAAGTCTCTTAATTTAATAGCAATATAAGGTAAAATAATGCTAACTTGAGTCAAAATACTTTTTTTTTCTATTTTTAGTCCCAGTAGAAAGACGAGATATTCAAACAGTATTTCATTCTTCTCATGTTTATCATGTCCTCGTGTATGTCATCAAAAGTGATGTTCATCGCCTGATAACATCACCCTCAACAGAATAGTCAAGTCTCCATATGAAAGAAAGACATATGAAAGTGTTTATTGAATCACTGTGGAGAGATATAGACATAACTGAATAGTGGATGTACAAATGTTGTGTTGATGCCAAGTTGGGAAAGACCAAGTCAATACTTATGTCAAGTGAAGTTGCCTGTGATGTTATCCACCAACCTCTAATCTATAAAGGTTTGCAATCTCTCTTCAGATGGAAACATTCAGTGTTTTCTCTGCTTGGCATTCAGCAGCATCTCTCAGAGGTTCTGGGCAGTAAAAAAGTGCAAGTTGTTGTTGTCTTGGTTTGCTACTTACATCTAATCTGTGCTTTGACAAAGAAATAGTGAAACTACTGAAAAAGATGGGAGAAGACTGAAAAGCCTGAAGTTTGTGGCCACTGTCTACAACTGTGGCATTCTACCTCTCATCAATCCAGTTCATTAATATATACAAGGAACACGATAGGTCTCAGTACTGACTGCTGAGGCAATGGTCACACTCTTTTTCTACAAACTCGATAACTCTACAGAGTATTGGTGAGAATATCACAGAAGTAGAATAACCATTTTAAATGCAGCTACAATTTTAGTTATGTGAATTATTTTAATTTGCAGATGACTCTCAAAATATTTTTTAAAATATTTTTTAAAGTCTTCTTCCACACCATGCTGTCCAAGAGAGGGTGAAGGAACAGCTCCCAAGCTTCTTCTGAGACATCCTGAAAACCACTGGGAAATGAATGAGATCAGACACGGAATGGCTTCTACAGCTGAATAACTCTGCCCGTGGAATTCAAGATGAATGGATAATAGAAATAAATAACATTTTGTCTTTCTGAAGAACATAATCTTCTATTTTCTCAATCTCACAAAGGAGGATGAATGCAACTCCTAAATCACTTTATTAGCCTATTTTAAAAAATCACCTTTTGCCTGTGGATTAATTGACTTTGTCGTCATGGTGAAGCCAGAATCATCATAACTCAGTTTATGGCAGACAGTTGTGGATTTATGCCTAATGTACGACAGGCTTCGTAGTTGGTAAGAAATGGGGAATTGGATAAGAGGCAAGCTCCTGCTGTTCAAAAGATTTGGTACATTAAAGCCCTCCGTTGGCATGTTCTGACCCTTTTCTGAACCCAATTCTGTTTTTTGTTCCTCCTTTTATGAAAAAGACGGAGCTAAGCTGTTAAACAAGGAGCCCATAGGGTGCCAATAACAGCACAACAAAAAAGAGCTGCTGTGTCAGCATGGTCTGCTTCATTCCACTATCAGTCATTCAGAAGCTATTTGCTTGTTTCCCACTCAAGTACACAAGTCATCTTGTAATACAGATTTTCAATGATGGAGTCACAGTGACCAAGGGGATTCTCAGGCCAGCCAACTACAAACAGGGCTTTGTTTGCACAGCTACTGTCATGCCCAATAACTGACGACAGCACCGTACAGTGGCTTCTGCAACTGTGCTACTTGTTTCCTACACTAAGGGGGAGGAATTTCGCATTTACCATTAACCTACAGAGCTTTCAGCAGTGTCAGCGTCTATGGACAGATTGAATTTCTTGTAGAACAGTCTCTATCTATCACCATGGAGCTGTGTAATGCCAAACAACTCTTAACAGCAAACACACCCCAATTCAAAGCCGCACCACTTTGTATGCAAGAAACTGCATCCACTAAACCCCATAATTTTATCGATGCCGGTGGTTACCACAGAGGGCAACCTAACCATTCATGAAATCACATCTTCCCCAACATTCAACTGGTATATGACTATGCCACCCATGCTGTTCAATACAAGTGATGCATCTAATAAAAACATGAATGTATGCACCATACAAACAATACTGATTAAACATCAAACTGAAAGTCTGCAGTCTGACGCCAAGCAAGAAACTAGATTCCTCACCTACTTTCAATTAAGGTTGATGTTAACTCTGCAAAGAACAACAAATTCCATTAAATTTGAACTAACAAGTAGTTATGGGTATGTAAAACATGATAAAAATATAGTGAAAGGCACTGCAGTAAAACTCACATAAATCAGCAGGGACCATAACATTTAATATGACCAACAAAGTCTGAGTTGCAGGCAAACTGTAGAAGTCATAGAAAATCTGATTTAATCAATAATCTACACTGTGCATGCAAAATGTAATGTAGTTTTTAAGTGCGCCTATGGTGAAGGGTTAAGACTACATCTCCCGTGATTCAATAATAATACTTGCACTTGATATAGCACTTTTCACATCTTCCAGATGTCTCAAAGCGCTTCACAGAATATACTGTAAAGTGAATTGACAAAAACAACAACAAAATTACATTTATAGAGCGCCTTTCATGTTGGGAGGACCATCCCGACTGTGTATTTGTGGGTGAAACGTGGCAGCCAATTGTGCACAGCAGTGTTCCACAAACACTCGTGGAATTAAATGAACAATTTTTTTTTGAGGGATTATTATTAGGCATGTGGAGTAAGGAAACTTGCCCAAGGTTTCACCCTGCCTGGAATTGAACCCAGGTCTCTTGCTTGTGAGGCGAGTGCTCTAATCACTGAGCTGCAGGTCTCCACAATGCATCTTCACCCATTCCACCCATACCATCAAGTGTTGGAATCGCATTGAATTGCAAGAAATGAAGCTCCTTTGTGCGTGGGTTAAGGATCTACGTTCCCAGCAATTAAACACAGTAGGCTGGTAAGCCTCTGGTAATGAATGGGAGTAATGGAGAGTAGGAGGACAGCAGTACGAGTTAGAAGGTTAGTACTGTAATGTGAATCGGGCAAATAAATCTAAGTGGTTTTAATGCGACTTAGGTGCTTATATGATTTATAAAGATAATTCTTATGTGAATTTTACTAAATTTCCTGAATATACCTGTAATTTTGTTGCTGGTGTTTGTTTCAGAGACCCTAACGTTTACACATTTGTGAATCCAAAGCCTAACAATGGAAAGTAATGCCAGAATCTCCCTGAACCCTGAGACTTTTCAAAAGCATTAATTGCTGGTCTCTCTAACTCACACCCATCAAGCCAGGCTCCATTGCTGCCTTGTATCCCAATGGATTGGCTTCAAGAACCTCGTTCACTCCGAGCTATATATCCCTTCACACTCAATCAAAAGGTATCTAAGAATTTTTGTACCGTTTCCAGTTTGATATCCAAAAGTATCCAGGTGTGGTATATTCAGTCATCCGAACCACAACAACAAAATTACATTTCACTTTGGGAGGACGTCCCAAGGCATTGAACAGTCAGATCGAGTCCCAAGCAAGGGGAGGGACAGAGTAGGGGGGGAATCCTCCGTTCCGCCATCGGCGGCCATGGCTTCAGCCACTACGCCCCGAAGCTCTGGAACTCCCTTCCTCACTCTCTTCACCTCACCTCCTCTTTTCCTATATTCAGGTCACGGCTAAAGACCTTTCTTTTCGACCATGCTTTTGGTCACCTTTTCCCATCCCCCTGGCTTAGCCCTGGGATTCCATTATTGTGAAGCGCTCTGAGATGCCGTCTGGCATGGAGGGCACTATATAAATCCAAGTTGTTGTTATTATTGTTGAGGGAGAAAGTTGTGAGGGGAGGGAGAGAGTTGGGAGGGCAGCAGAAGGCATGATCGAAGAGGAGGATCTTGAGACTGGCCTTGAAGGAGGTAAGGGAGGAAGTGAAGCAAAGGGATTGTGGGATGGAGTTCCAGAGTGTGGGGGGCAAAGAGGGTGATTCCCATCCACTGATGAGCTTCAACACATTAATTACAGAACTTTACAGGAACATGTATGAAAAATCATCATGGAGGGTCGGAAAACAAAAAATGTTCATTAAGCACACATGCCAAAGCAAAGAACATACAGAACTGTACAGTCATTTTCTAAGAAAAATATAAGCATGATTTGTTTTCAAATTCTATAAAAGGCCAACCATTAAGAGAATCCACAAGCAATCTAATCTGATTGCCCTATTAATTCATCCTCACAGTTTGAAATTCTACTTCCTGTTGGCAGATTCTCACTGACTTTTGTGGAGTCCTGTAGCTCAGTGGGTAGAGCACTCACCTCACAAGCGAGCGACATGGGTTCGTTTCTAGGCAGGGTGAAACCTTGGGCAAGCTTCCTTACTCCACACGCCTAATAATAATCCCTCAGAAAAACAATAATAAATTGCTCATTTCAATCCACAACTGTTTGTGGGACACTGCTGTGCGCAATTGGCTGCCGCGTTTTGCCCATATGTATGAGACCTCATTGTGAGGTGAGACCTCATTGTGATTTCCAGTAAGTAATAAGGGATGGGGAGAAACAAATTGTAGAAAATGTACAGTTTAACACACACACACACACACACATGCACACGGTTTGTTCAGAACTACCAACATTTCTGAAGTTACATCTTTAAAAAGCAAAGGACAAAAATGTAAAGATCCTAACTAACAATGACAAAATAATTTAAATTTAGAAATGTATTAACTAGAAGCATCTATAAAGTTACAACCAGATAAAATAAGGTAGCAACCAGGGATCTAAAAGAAAACGTAGGAGGAATGTCTTCACAGAGAGGGTAGCAAGAATATGAATTTGTTTTCCAAAGCAGTGGTTGAAGAATAAACACCAGCACCCCCTAAGTAGTGTACTGTGTACCAACTGTACAGACTATGTAAATTCATGTAAACTAATTATGTAACCTCCCACCATGCAATTCTCAATGGTGACGTGTAGATTAGGGCTTTCAACTCACTTTTAAATCCATCCACGGTATTTCCCTACCCTACTTCTTAACACTATCACCCCCCCCCACCCGGCTGTTCGGCAGGCACTAGCCTACTTTATGTCCCACTATCGGCTTTCAGTCTGTCTGCTCCCAACAACAACAACAACTTAAACTTATAAAGCACCTTTCACGTCGGGAGGACGTCCCAAGGCGCTGCACAGGAGGCGTGTGAGCCGAGCTGGGAGGGGAGTGTTCAGGAAGGGATGAAACACGTAGGGGAGGTCGAAAAATTCGGGGGGGAACAAAAGGCACGGTCGAAGAGGAAAGTCTTCAGACCGGCCTTGAAAGAGGAAAGGGAAGAAACAAGGCGGAGGGATTGGGGGATGGAATTCCACAGGGTGGGAGCGGAGAAACTGAAGGCCCGGCCTCCGATGGTGGGGTGGTTCGGGCGGGGGGCTCGGAGCAGGACAAGTCCTGCTGATTGGAGGGTCCGGGTGGGCTTATAGGGGGAGAGTAGATCGGTTAAATAGGGCGGGGCAAGGCCGTGTAAGGCCTTGAAGGTGAGGACGAGGATCTTGAACTCGATCCTCTGGAGGATGGGGAGCCACTCTCTTGACTGCTTCAAAGTCCGTCTCAAGACCTTTCTCTTCTGACCGTACCTTCTGTCACCAATACCAATACAATCATCACTCAAAATAATTCCTCCCCAAAAAAATTATTTGGTCAATCCACGACTGCTTGTGGAACACTGCTGTGTCCAATTAGCTACCACGTTTCTCCCACGTACACAAAACGTACAGTCAATTCACTTTACAGTATACACTTATGAAGCGCTTTGAGATGACTCAAATACATGATAAGGTGTTATATACAATAATTTATATTATTATTTATCAATCTGTCAATTAATGAACACATAGAAATGTGTATAATTCTTACCAAATCCCAGGGGGAGGGGGTGCTGGGAAAGCACAGTAACATCAGAATTTCTATTTAATTTAAAATCGATAAACTTGCAGCCTAGAAGGAGGCCATTTGACCCACAGAGTTCTGCAACAGCTCTCAAAGCAAGGTGTTCATTCAATACTCTCCTCCCCATACCCCTTCAGCCCATGATTCTTTACATCTAAGAATAATTTAGTCATTTCAATCCACAACTGTTTTCAGGACACTGCTGTGCGCGATTGGCTGCCGCGTTTCGCCCATGAATATACAATGCTTTACTGAATAGTCAATTCACTTTACTGAATATTCTGTGAAGCACTTTGAGACATCTAGAAGACGTGAAAAGCATTATATCAAATGTAAAGATTATTATTATTATCAAATTTAAGGATTATTATTATTTTATTACAATTAATATTGTAAGGATATGGATGCCTTATCAAGAACTGCAACTATACCATCTTATCTTTAAGTAGGTGAAACCAAACAACAATCAAATTACCTTTGTGTAGCACCTTTCATGTCAGGAGGATGTCCTGAAGTACTGGACAGTTAATGTTTCAGACCCGAGCTGGGTTCGGAATCGGGGAGTGTGGAGGGAAAGAAGGGGATTTGCGGTGACCGATGGTACTGTCGAAGAGAATCTTGAGGTGGGACTTCAGAGGCCAGTGAGGGGGTGAGGGGGAGGGACTGCGGGTTGGAATTCCAGAGGTAAAAAAACCACACATGGTTTATGAAAAGCACACATGGGTCTCCATATAATAATGTAAATGCAACTAGTGATTTTTGTCTCACTAACCTGTTCCGCCATACTTGTCCGATATGTTAATATCAATGTCTGATTTTAGCCTCAGCATTGTCCTCATGACATGGTCACTGCCCTTTCCCGCAGCCCACATAAATGCAGTTCGTCCCTCCAGGTCGGGATCATCTTTCACAGATGGATGATTCAAGAAAACGTCAACAGTCTCCTGTAAAGTGAGAATTTAGAAGCTATTCAACACTATTTGTATTCCATGTTTTGTAAAATGCCTTTCAGGCACATTCACCCTATAATATGCAATTTATTCCGATCCAGATCAACAACAACAACAAAATTACATTTATATAGCGTCTTTCACGTAGGGAGGACGTCCCAAGGCTCTGAATCAAGTGAAGTACTTTCAAGTGAATTTAAATAAGTGGAATGCTATAACTAGCATTGCTGTCTAACCAATCATTAATATAATTATTTACCAATCTGTCAATTAAAAACACTAATATTAAGCAGAGTTCTACTGCTATTTTCCCAAAAATTACTTTTTAAACCCCATGTATTATTCACCCATTTGCAGTCAGTCTGTGGATTCTCCAAGCATCCCTTGGAAGCTTCTGCGAATACATTAAATAGCATTATAGGCTGGATATCTACATCTGGCAGCATTTTATTGTTTATAGAATCACAAGGATAAAACACGAAAAGCAGACTGCACTTTAAATGAATGAAAATTAATGTTTTGCATTTTTTGGTCAGTTGCGTGCCTGACACAGTCGAAAACCCATCATCATACGACTCGTACCACCACAGTATAAGAGTATCCAAACCAGAGTTCCATGCAGCCCACCTGTACATAGAAATTCAGAGATGTTTATTGGTATGCAATGCAACTCTCTCCCAGGATGGACGCATTCCGGTGACTTAAAACCAGAGATTATTAGGCGCAGGTTGGGAAGAGCCAAGTCGTGGGGACCCTAGTGACTACTTTTTATATAACTGTGCCTTCGCCTGGTATCTGCCTCACCCTTTCCAAACCTGATCCTGAATTTGAAGCATGAGCCAACTGAGAGCAGGAATTTGAATCATGGTAAACACCAATCCTACCATTTCATGGAACAGCGCAGCAATCAAATACTGAACATCTTGGTCTCAGGGTTCTGAAGGAAACGGGACACATTCTTCTTCAGGAACAAAAACAGAAATTGCTGGGAAAACTCAGCGGGTCAGGCAGCATCTATGGAGAAAGGAAAAGTGAGTCAACGTTTCGGGTCCACTGTCCACGCCAGTTCTGAAAAAGAGTCGTGGGCCCAAAATGATGACTCACTTTTCCTTTCTGCATAGATGCTGGCTGATCTGCTGAGTTTTCCCAGCAACTTCTGTTTTTTAAGCAACTTCTTAAGCGCTCTGAGATGCCTTCCAGCGTGGAGGGGGCTATATAAATCGAAGTTGTTGTTGTTTTCCCTCCTCCGTAGAAGCTGCTTGATCTGCTAAGTTTTCCTAGCAACTTCTGTTTTTGTTTCAGATTTCCAGCTTCTGCAGTATTTTGCGTTTTTGTTCTTCTTCAGTATGTAGTTCAGCTCAGCCATCCTCAGCCCATTGGGATAAGTTTCCTTCCAATATTCTAAAATGCATTAGAAGTGCCCAAATTACTCTTGTTACTTAAGAATAGAAAAGAGCTCCTTGAAGCTCATTCCATTTGTCAGATAATAATAATCCTAGCATTTGATATAGCACTTTTCACATCTTCTGGACATCTCAGATGCTTCACAGAATATACTGTAAAGTGAATTGACTGTATAATTTGTGGACAAAACGATTACACACAATATGGTTTATCTAGATTCTGTGCCAACTATTTCATCCTCCAGGAAAGGTTTTGTCATGATTCTCCAGGCCTCAAATACAGTAAACAATTCAGACTGCAAAATCTACTCATCTTACATTCTCCATCATAAATCCTGCACAGTCGCCAACTTTACAATGACAAGTATAACTTCAATTTTAAAAACCACTTAAAAATGCACAATGTATTCCTTTATTTCACATAATCATCTAGTTTTCACTATATGCACAATTGTATTCCTTTGTTTCCTACTAACTTAATTTTCACTATAAACAAAAATGCAATACAAATTTACATTTACATAATGCCTTTCAGGTTGACTGTTAACACCTTTGACTGTTAAATCGACTGTTAGGACATCCAAAGTTGCTCAACACTCCTCTGGCCTTACATCACTTTAAATTCCCTCAGAAATAAGGTGCTTTAATAAGTAAAATACATAGATTACAGGACAATGGAATGTTGAGAAAGTGCCTGGCTCACTTTGTAGGTGCTTGGATCTGATTCCATCTAAAAAATAATAATAATCCTTGCATTTGATATAGCGCCTTTTATGTCATCGAGACAAAGCACTTCACAGGACACACTGTTTTGTGGATTGACTCTGTATTTTGTGAGCAAAACACAACAGCTTGTTGCACAGCTTCAATTATGTGATTTCAAGTTCCCTCCTGGGGATTGAACCCAGAACTTTCTGACTCAGAGACGAGTGTTAGCACCATGCCAGGTTGACGCACACCTACAGAAACAATCATCGCTTGAGAGAAAAACACGATCGCAGAGAGGAGATTCTCTTGTCATAAGGAAAAATAAGCTTCTTCTGGTAGTTAAGGTGGGTTAAACGATTCCAGGGCACTATTTAGAAGTGTTTCAAAGACAGACCTTGAAAGAGAGGAAAGGAGCAAATCGGAAGGACTGTAGCCCCAGAATTCTGCAGCAGTAAGACCCTTCTTTCAAACAGTATCACAGAAAACAATAAAACAATCAACATTTTACTGTCATCATCAGTCAGTTTTGTGAAAGTTTTCCTATTTTCTGGAAGAGAAAATGTTTAAAAATAATAAATACTTCACTTTATCACAGCTTTATTTCTATCAGCTCGTCATTGCTGCCACATACAATATAGATGACACAGACTTTTAACATTTTAGTTAGTTCAAATTATTATTATTACACAGGTCAAGGTTAATTATCCCCTTCTGAGTAAAGTAATTATTAGCCATTGTCCAAGCTGCCAATCTGTTCCTTGGTTTATCTGCCAGCTGTCTGGCTTTTTATGAAGTTCTTATCCTGTCATTCTTTTTATTGTCATTGTTACTTTTATATTTGTTGATGCTAGGTACAGTACTTTGCAAATCGTCAAAATTCACTGTTTATGCCCATAAATAAAAATAACCTTTGCCTATTTTACCCTTTTTAACTTGAAACCTTAAGTTTTCTGTTTGAATCTCAGTTCTGATTTCTTCCTGACTAAGATAGCTGTATTTCATTTTCGCCACATCATTGACCTCTGTCTTTAGTTCATTTCCAATGCAGCCAAAATCCTTATCTATCCCTTTCTTATGCCCAGATTCAACTCCCCCATTGCCCTCCTGCCCAGCCTTCTCAGCGACTATCCCAAAGCTTCCCCCAATCCCTCCGTCTCATTTCTTCCCTTTCCTTTCAAGGCCGGTTTGAAGACTTTCCTCTTCGACCGTGCCTTTTGTTCCACCCTGAATTTTTCGACCTCCCCTACGTGTTTCACCTCTTCCTGAACACTCCCCTCCCAGCTCGGGTCACACGCCTCCTGTGCAGAGCCTTGGGACGTCCTCCCAACGTGAAAGGCACGTTATAAGTGTAATTTGTTGTTGTTGTTGTTGTTCTGCTTAACCAAAATTCGACTGCTCACAATCTTGCCTACACTAAGATTCAAGCACCTATCACCCCCATCCATGCAAGGCTCCTGATTGTCTTTTTAACCTATTTCCTAAGTTTGCTGTATTCACTTCTGTTTTCCTGTTATCTATTTTTTTCCAAAGCTTTTTTCTGAGTTCCAGTTTCGTCTTCACCTCCTTATTCATCCTAAGGCATCCCATTATTAGTTAATTATCCCTTATTTTGAAATTGAATATATATCTCGTACATCATTCCCATATTTTCCCATATTTTGGATAATCAATGTTGTTGCTCAACATCTGTTTGCCAATTTTTTCTTCAGCTAGTTCATTCTCAATGGCAGGATTAAGAAATTCCAGGCAGGATGTCAATGCTACAACCTAGTCAAAAAATCCAACTAGATGTTCCATAATTGCTGTCTTTTCTGAGGAGAAACATCAAAAAAAATGATTCACTTCTATGTATGATATACTTCAGTGAGTTTTTGCAGCAGCTGTTGCTGTTGTCCCCTCAGATCCCTGCATTTTAATTTGCCGCTGGAGCTGATTTGTCAAAATATCAGAAGTTCATAAACGTGTTCAAAATTTTCAACCAGCTGACAGAATCTAGTATTCTGCCAGCAAAGGGAGTGAAGAAATGCCCAAAAAGGGCACTAGGAAACACAAGTTTCAGTTAAACAAAACTGTTTGTTTAAAGAAAACAGTGCGTTAATTCAAAGGTTCTTTTTTGGCATTAAAAGAGCTGGTGAGTTCACATTAACTTTTAAAATCTTAACAGCTGAAAACTTCAACTTTGAAGCGCTGTCCAAGTCCACCTCGGTTTCCATGGCCTCCATCTCGCTTTCTGCAGCATTTAATTAATAATACACTGTTATTGTGAGGCTGTGTATCCTAGGCTGATATCATCAAGGCATGCACGTCAACAGCTATGTTGAAATCAAAACTCAGTCCACCATCTCATTTTCTCAGAACCTCCTTTAGCGTGCCTCTTCTTTACAATTGACAGGTTTATAAAGCTCCAGCTTGGCTTTCTCAATTTAACCTAACTTTTCTCAGGCTCTTTTCTACTGACAACTAAAAGCAATTCACAGCATGCAAGAACTAAGTGATGGACATTCATTGCAAGATTCTTTTTCAATGAGAGATCAATTTAATGAATAATCAGTGTCATTTTTTTCACCTCCGTGTGCGTACTACAGGTTTTACGTGTATAGATGGCAGCAAAACAACAAGAGAGGAAAATGTTCATAAACTAACAATTGATGGTCTTTGGAAATTACATTTCACTGTAGTTAGTGTGACACCTTTCAAATATAAAGTTTTCTAGAAATAGGTAACAAAATTGTCAGTAATTTATAGCATCAGTAGTTTGTGATATATGTCCATGTGACCACCAGGAAGGTGAATTAGATGGACCGTAGCCTTTTCTCGTCTAGTACTTCTTATGTTCTTCTCGGTACGCCCGTAAAAATACCCAATCAATACACTTTGCAGTAGTGTCTGGTGATATATCGATATATCGGTTATATCGGTATAATTTCTCATATTGATATGCTGATATTGGAAATTCAAATATATCGGTATAACGAAAAATTTGCTATATAAAAAAAATTGGTAAATTGCAAATATCGGTATATCGTGTCCGGCGATATATCGGTTATATCGGTATAATGCGAACTTTTAAAACTTACCTTGTCGATATCCGAATGCGAGCGCACACCGGAATGCGCACGCACCCCCGAATACGCACGCACTTCCGAATGCGCGCTCACCTCCGAATGCGCGCGCATGCGCAGGACAAAAAACCCCACAATATCGATATGTATCAATATGGGCCAACCGATATATCGATATTGGAAAATTTCCATATCGACGGACCCTATTTTGCAATATATCCTGTGCTTTAAGACGTCTACACAATATGATAAGGCGTTATGTAAAATGCAAGGATTATTATTATCTGTTTTTATTAGGATAATCATTAATTTGGCTGCCGCGTTTTGCCCACAAATATGCAGTCGGCTTTCCTGCTCCCCTTCCCCCTACCCTGACCCCTCCCCTTGCCACCTTTCCCCCCCTTTTCTCCTAATCCCACTTCCATGACTGTTTGTGGGACACTGCTGTACGCAATTTGGCTGCCATGTTTCGCCCACAAATATATGGTAAATTCTCTTACTCTCCTTCATCCTGCCCTATCCCTCCCACCCTTGCTCTTGTCCCTACCTAACTGTACAGCGCCATGGGACGTCCTCTCAATGTGAAAGGCGCTATATAAATGTAAATTTTGATTGATTGATTGATTGATCAATCGAACGATCGATCGATTGATTGATCAAAGACCCTATGAAAACAATTCATCTAAGCCCTGGTCACTATATTTTTCAGATATGAAGTGGGTAACAAAAGAACAAATTTGAAAGTCAGCTAGTCTGGAAAGTTGGGTTACCTGAAAGGAGCGTAGTTCAGATTCATGTGAAATAAGAAGAGTTAAATTCCGCCTAGGTCTAGATTTAATTTATTACTGTAGTATTTATAAACACCAGAGAATCTGGTAAATTTTTAAATATAACCATCATTTTGCAGCTAGTTTTCTATAAGTTTTTGAGAAAAGCAGCTTTAAAGTTAAGATTGAATTCAACAAGTTGTCAAATTCTAGGCGTTCTGAGATGCTTTATTAATTAAGTAAATCTAGATCCATGCTTTAGATCCACGTAATGCCTTGATCTTCTCAGCTTTCGCCCACATTTACAATACTGCTCGCCTCCTTCACCACTTCTCTTCTCAGGTCGCCATACTTTTATCATGTCTAGTCTTGGCTTCAGCAACTCTGCTCACTGCACTTTCCAGCTCTCCCTTCCACAAGTTGCAAACCATTTAGAACTCTGCAGCTTGTGTCTTCTCCTGTACTAGGCTCCTTGAGCTTATCACCCCATTCTTGCCCGGCTCCAAATCCCCCAGAGGACTGAGTTCAAGTTCCTTGTCCTCATTTTTAAATTCCTCCACAGTCTTGGAATCTCTGTGATCTTCTAATACCCAAACAACCTGCTTGCTCCCTTCTCAATGACCTGATTCACGTATCCCATCCTGCCCACCCCACCCACCATCAGGTCTTTAGCCTTTCTGCCCCACTAGAATTCCACCCTTTGCCTCAACCATTCCCTCAATTAATTCAAGGTCCATCTCAAAACTTTCCTCTTTAACTAACCTACACTTATCTTCCCATTCTCTTCCCACTTAGAATCATCGAATTTTACGGCACAAAAGGAGACCATTTGGTCCATCTAGTCTGCGCCGGCTCTTTGAAAAGAGCAACTCAATCCCACTGCCCAGCTCTCTCCCCATAACCTAACAGACCTGTTCTTCCTAAATATAGATATAATTCTCTTTTAAAAGCTGTTATCGAATTGGCTTCCACCACCTTTTCAGGCAATGCATTCCAGATTCGAACAACCTGCTGAGTGAAAACATTTCTTCTCAGCTCTCCTGTGCTTCGTTTTGAAACTATTTTAAATCTGTGACCACGAGTCACAGATCATGGTGCCTACCTCTCCCGAATCCAACCACTGCAAACTTGACTGTCCAGGGCTTTGGGATATCCTCCCGACGTGAAAGGCCCAACATAAATGCAATTTGTTGTTACTGCAATGCAGTCAAAGCATTTCGTTATTTGCTCAATTAGTTGGCAGATGAAATTTATAAGTTCTTGATAAAAGCTACAAATGTTATTCTCCATCATCGTAGGTAAGTGCTAAAAAAGTACAATTCAAAATTGTAGAAAGGCTATTAACTTTCTGCATAATAGCATGGTGTTGCTTACAGCAAAATTGCTCTGAGCAGCATAGTGCAATGGCGTAGCTCCCTGGCTGTCTGATGGAATAGTGCCAGACTTGTTCCTTTCCAGAAGGAGGTGTCCTATTTGAGCATGACCTAAAGATGAATGAAAAACAGTTCTTAATTACATCCTGGAAACATGAAAGGAAAAGAACAGCAAATCATGCATTTTAAACCATGCCTTCAGAGGTATCACAGTTTAGTACTCATTAGTTTGAAGGGTAGGAAGGCCCAATACCTACTCTGTGCCAATTCATTGATGTCACAGGGGGCAACAATGAGGGAATTACAATTGGCCTTGTGAATAATCTCCCCACACACAAGAGTTCAGATTATAGCGTTTCTACATGTGTGAAGATCAGAATCAGGATCAGCTGTGATGTTCTCAACTAGTTGAACAATCTGCCAAAAATCATTCTCTAGGAATTATGCTTGAAGAACGGCCACTTAGGTGAACGCCTTGAAAAGTGCCACCTGAAGGTAATCAGGGTCTCCCTGGAGCTGAGCTGGTTCCAAGATGATGTGCTTGACAACAGAACTTGGAATCGAGTCAATCCTCTGCGGTCTCAGTGAACCAGGCATTACACCAGGGTACTGCTGACAACAAACCAGCAAACCCGTGTCATTGACAGACGACACAAAACAACTGTGCCAAACTATCCAACCATTTTTTTTGGTAAGTCATCAAAACAACAACAACACATGACAGTCCTGGAGCTCAGTGGTTAGAGCACTTGCCTTACAAGTGAGAGATCTGGGTTCAATTCCACGCATGTCAGGGTAAAACCTTGGGCAAGTTTTCTTACTCCACATGTCTAATAATAGGGTCTACAAACAAAATTGGTCACTTAAATCCATGATTGTTTGTGGGACACTGTTGAGCGCAATTGGCTGCCACACCATCCACAAATATAGAGTCAATTCACTTTACAGTAAGTACATTCTGTGAAGCGCTTTGAGACGTCTAGAAGATGTGAAAAGTGCGATATCAAACGCAAGGATTATTATTATTATTTTATTTTCTCCAAAGAAGATGGTCGAGAATGGCAAGGATCTTACATATCAATACCAGGAACTGTCAGTTTGTTTGAAGCAGTTCTTCAAAGGCTGGTCAATAGGATTCTCTAGATACCAGAAAGCAACAAATTTTCAATTACACTGGGAGGTCAGTGGCTAGCACAGCATGAGTGTAGTGAATAATTTGATAGATTTCCCTTATGGATCTTTTACAGTAAGTTTCGAATCTCAATTGAGCAGTTAGGAGGTGCCACGTAAATCCTACTACACTTCTCTGGCTGGGGAAAATAAAGGGCTATAAGATGTGCAATGCCAAAGAGGAGAAATGAAAGGTTAGCAAAACAATAGAAATAATAGCAAAACAATTGGTTTCATGTTGGTTTGATCATGGTAACAGAATTAGTATGGGGATACGCAAGAAAGTGGGTAAAAGTAAATAGAGTGGATGCATTAGGGAGGATGAGAGTACATTCTTTTGAATAATGTGATTTTTTAAAATGCAAATGGTTGGTTTAGCATTTATTATAGGTTTCTGGTTTGGGAAGACCAAGAACACTGAACTTGGATTCTTGATGGTTCTGCACAATTGAACGGTTTTCTTTCCAAAGGCAATCAAAGAATTGTGAACGCAAGATGTTTTGTCTTGTATAGTTTAGGCCATGTCATTACCTGACTATATTTTACAACACAAAATAGACCATTCTCTCGTTTACGAGGCACGTCCTCTAACCACTGAGGTACAGGACTCCACAAGTTGCGAATTTGTCAGATTTGAAAATTACAACATAATTTTCACGAAATGAAAAGGGATTTTGAATACAGGAGAACATTTTTAAGCATAGTTATTAATCACTCTTTGATTATTTACCTAATAAAGCTGCCCAATGAAGAGGCGTTCGAAATAGGTTATCATAAGATGTTATGTTGCATCCTTCGTATAGCGTCAACACATCAACTACAGCTTCGTTTCCATCAGCAACAGCAAAATGCAATGGTGTCCGCCCTTCATAGTCCTGCCAGTTCAGCAGTGATTCGGTTGGAGCTGCTTCCTATCGGGAAAAAAACCCCACCAAATTTCACAATGTAGGTGCATGCAGTGTTTTATTTTAACAATTATTCCCCAAACTACCTTGCAAAATACTGGACATAAAAGCATTCTCAAACTATATAACGTATAAAAATAAAATGTCATGACTTAAAGTAGAAAATTTGGTAAAAGAAGTATTGCTTTGGAACACAATATTAAAAATAGTAAGCCTTATATTTGATACAACACCTTATCATGTCTTCTAGACATCCCAAGGTGCTTCACAGAATATACTGTAAGATGTATTGTTTTGTGTGTGAAACGCAGCAGCCAAATGCTCACAGCAGAGTACCACAAACGTTCATGGATCAAGTTACCAAATTATTTATCATGGCTTTGGCACAGAACACTACGATAGGAAAGGTGCATCTTTTCCAGCTGAATTTCTTGATCGCACAATAGAGCCAGAGACCTGCATTGAGAATGAACTATTGAAATGTATGATATAAAAATAGGGGTTAAGTTCCCATCTAATGAACAATTCACAGTGTAAAATGAAGCATTAAAGGTTATCTAAATAACTCTGGACTCAAATCAATCATCAAGCTCTTCACTTATTCAAGAGTATTCAGGAATAAAAGTGTAAAATGAAACTATAATTGTATTCACCAATAAAATGCTCCAGGGTCAAATTCAGAAATTTAATATTCTAATTATATTCTAAGATTTTCCAGTCTCTCAGAACATGGATGGCAGTAGGTGTATAGTAATTCTCCACAGGATGGAAATCTCAATATTTTTCCAGTCATGAATTTGAGACTTCAAAACCAGTTATTTTAGATAGGATCAATGTTGGGCCCCTTAAATACAATATTAGCTTGATAACTAAACAAACAAATGATGAGAAATAAGCAATAAGGACACCAGATACTTTCTCAACAGAATTTAGAAATGCTGGTATTAAGAGTCTTTGTATTCATTAAAACATTCTGATATTACAGTAAACACAGAAATCGTATTGCACTATATGACAAGATAAATCGTATTTAAAACCATTCTGTATTTATTTAAAACTACTGTGTGGAATTGGCTGCCACATTTCACAGTTAATTCAATTTACAGTATTTTCCATGAAGCATTTTGAGACATCTCGAGGACGTGACAAGACTCTATATCAAATGCAAGGATTATTATTATTAGTTCCTAGAGCTCAAATGAGCTACTCAGCAAATGATTTGTCAAAAATAAAGACTCATAATAATATTGAACTATTTTCACATGGGGAATGATTTAGGATGGTGTCAGTACATTGAGAGGCCTAACAAAAATGTCCACTGGTTGCAATAGACAGGTGTTTGCTGAATAGTGTTTTTTTATGGAAAATCAGTCCTAAGTGTTCTAGGGGTGATTATTGACAACAGGTTGTTGCTGAACGAAGATTGTTGAACTAATGTGACTGTAGCTCCATGTGATCTTTAATGACAACCCGAACAAGCAGACAGACCTTTGTTTTCTACTAAAGATTTCTCTCATGGGCCCCAAAAATTTGCTTAGTCACAATCTTTGAAGAACAACTTTGTCCATTTCCTTTAGCAGCTAACCTGTGATTCTCTTTAGTGAGAATGCCTATGAAGTACTAAATTAAGTTTTAAGCTGCCAGCCCCAAAACAATTGGTAGTGGATTGAGACTGCCCAAATTCATTTCCCATATGACCCTTAGAATCGAAACACTGAAGAATCTCTCTCATCGCATAAATCATAGCTAGATTCAAAGAAAAGTCCCAAGGATGGAAGACAAGTGTGCTAACCTACAGCATCTTCCAGCTCCTCAACTATTTAATGTAAATTCTTATACTTGTTGGGATTTTCGATCCTGAGAGTTCCAATCATGACCCAACAATCCTTATAGGTATAAGTTTAATGTTTGATATAGGTATAAATCATAGATTTCAAATATAGTTATTAGATACCGTAATTTGAATACAAGGTAATAGTCTTAAGATATAATAATGAGGGTAACGAGCATAATTATAAGTCACATCCTTGCCCGCTCCTCGAGCCTCGTTCTCTACTTTTCCTGACTCAAAACTTCTCCAATTATACTCTTTTCCCCAGACTTCGACCCTCACTATAGATTGATTCAGTGGGACAAAATTCTCTATCCTATCTCGAAGATGATGGAGTATCTACACTTTCTTATCAACCAAGGTCAGGGTCCCATACTCCAGTCGTTCCCTGCGGAATGCAGTCTGGTTCTGGCCAAAAATACATACTTTCACTATGTTTATACATTTGGTTATTAGATTTGGATACAGAATGATACATACACACACGTTATGTCTAAACCTGTTTTTCCCAACATACTGTATTCGTAAGTGTGAGTCATCATCATCATCATCATTACCAGAATGCATTTCACAGTGTGAATGGCTGTGGCATCTTTGTTATTGGCAGCCCAATGGAGTGGGATTTTCCCCTCAATGTCTGGAATTCCTATATTGGAATCATGTTTTATCAGCAGCTTCACATGCTCGGGGTGGTTGTAATAAGCACTCCAATGCAAAGCTGTTTGCTGCAGAAATTAATAACAAAATAACAGTGTTAGCAAAGAACATATTTCATCATTGTCACTTCAGAACATACTTCATCATTGTTAGAAGAGTAATTGTTGGAAGGGTTAAAGATCCATTGGATACACATATGTGCATATATATTATATATATTAAAACCAGTTTACAGTATGCTTTCTGGGGCTGGGGAAGAGACAAAGAGAGGGTGGCAAAAGAATAGCTTTTAAACTTTTCAAGAAAAAAATAAAGTGAATTGACTACATATTTGTGGGCAAAACACAGCAGCCATTTGCTCACAGCAGTGTCCCACAAACAGTCATGGGTTGAGTGACAATGTTTATGAAGGATTATTATCCCAGAAAAGTAATCCGCCAATCGACAAACAACCAGATTCCTACCTACTGCTAGGTAAACAGATGCTCATGGAGGAAGAAAACATACAAGGATTCTGCCCTGCCAGGAATCGAACGCAGGCTTCTCACTTGCGAGGAGAGTGCTCTACCCACTAAACTACAGGATTCCATTTTATATATATATGTTATGTAATAATATAATAATCATAATTCCTTAATTATAAATTACATAATTACAACCAAGCAAGAAATTACTTTGAACTTGGAAGCCATTTTTAAAGTAAGAAATTACTTTGAAAACAAATCATTTTTTATAATGTCTTATAATGCTAACTGCAAAGCATAGAAATAACAGCAATCACAAATTCTAGACACTAGATCATGTCATAGAGAAACACTCCACACAAAGCAGAGGAATAGGCTTCATTATTCTCACTTCCTAAACTACTGGTAGAATGCTGCACAAATCTTAGCACATATATTGCAAGCATTCCCTGATATTAGTATTGTAGATAATAGCTCAACATGCACTGAAATAGCCTTAAAAAAGAACAAGGACAAATAGAATTGAGGTCTACAAAGGATTGTGAAGGTGTGAAATGCTCTGCCCCAGAAAGCTGTAAAGATGGAGATGTTTAAATGAAAGATAGATATTTGCGTAATTAAGATATTGAGGGGTACAGTGAAATGGCAGGGGTGTGGGAATACAAGATTTAGCAAGGTTCAATAAGCAGCACAGGGTCGATGGGCCAAACGGCTTCCTCCTGTGGTATCTCTTCGTACCTTGTTTCTATCCTGTGTATCAACCTCTCCTGGTGCCATAAATTTCAGCAGCAAAGCCAAACACTTAGCACTTTTGTGGCGTGTGGCCAAATGAAGTGGCGTCATCTCCTCCAGATCCTTCTGCATCCAGTTTGCTCGACGACTAAGCAATAGCTTCATGAACCGGTAATTTCCCTGAGGAAACAGAAAAGTCATCAGCAAACCCTTTTCTTTAAGAATTTAAACCCTTCCTATTAATTTAAAGAAGAACCGTATTAAACTGTAATTTTCCAGTGCACTCCTACCATTCCTGAAACAGGAATCATCAATGCTACTTTATGACACCAACTAAATTGTATTCCGTAATATTTTATTTCTCAGCTTTCTTTTACAATAAATTGACTAAATAATCATTGAATGCATACAGACTATTTCTTATTAAAATAATAAATCAGTAATCCGGGTTCATTTTTCATACCACAGAATTTGAGTAATCTCTGAAATATTAATAAATTAGCCACAAACTCTCAACTTGTTAATTATCCATACATTTAATATAGGACCCATAACACTGAAACATAGTAAAGCATTTCACAATAACTGCTGTTAAGTATAATGGTTCTTCAGACACAGGGATATTCAGAAAGGAATTAGGATGGATTGCATCTTGAAGGAGCATACACCAACATGAAGAAATTGACTGAACACTCTCCCAACTGCATTGTACATTTCTATTGTTCTATAGTAGTAATGTTTGCCCATAGAATCAGTCACACTACTGTTCAGTAAATCCCGTGAAGTGCTTTAGTAATAAAGCGCTATATCGAATGCTAGGATTATTATTGTATAATAATTGGTTGCCAATATGACAACCAATTTCACGTGGCTGTGTCCCACGAATCGCCAATATAATTAGAGGATTTTTGCCTTCGACACTTCTACAAATGAAACCAATTTATATATTTTTATATACAGGTGATAGATTTTAATTTTATTGAAGAAGTTTAAAGCTCGTAGTGGCTTACTAGAATTCAGAGATAATTTGAATCCAATGCTATGAAAAATATTCCAGGATTTCTATTAGAATAATGCCAGCAAGTCTACAAGCAATATAGGAGCACACAGAGCACATGTGAAGTGCTCAACCCTGGCTTAACTTGTCACTACCACTTAAGTTATCGAATTACCGTATATCTCCGCGTATAAGGCGCACCCGCGTATAAGGCGCACCCCCCGTTTTTGACCTTTTCTTGGTGAAAAAACCCGGAAGCATTTTCAATGATATTGCCGGCAGAAGGGAGGAGAGACAGGAGAGACAGATAGGTAGGGAGAGAGAGAGAGGGAGAGAGGCAGGCCGGCAGCCTGGGAGAGAGAGAGGGAGAGAGGCACGCAGGGAGGGAGGGAGGGAGAGCGGCAGGCCGGCAGCCCGGGAGAGAGAGAGGGAGAGAGGCAGGCCGGCAGCCCGGGAGAGAGAGAGAGAGAGAGAGAGAGGCAGGCCGGCAGCCCGGGAGAGAGAGGGAGAGCGGCAGGCTGGCAGCCCGGGAGAGAGAGGGAGGCAGGCCGGCAGCCTGGGAGACAGGGAGGGAGAGAGGCAGGCCGGCAGCCAGGGAGGGAGAGAGGGAGAGAGGCCGGCCGGCAGCCCGGGAGAGAGAGAGGGAGAGAGGCAGGCAGGCACGCAGGCAGGGAGGGAGGGAGGGAGAGCGGCAGGCCGGCAGCCCGGGAGAGAGAGAGGGAGGGAGGGAGGGAGAGGCAGGCAGGCAGTGAGAGAGCGGCAGGGAGGGAGTGAGGCAGACTGGGTTCGGCAGAAGGTAAGCACAGCACTGAAGTCTGCTGCTGCTGCCGCTGCCTGGGCGGCCAAGGCCGAAGCTCTATCACCCGCTCCCCCCAACCCCCGCCGGACACTGACCAAACCCCGGCTGACAGCGCGCCGGCCGCCCCCCCTGTTTACTGTATTTCCGAGGCTCAAAATTCCTTGTACCTGCGTATAGGGCGCACCCCCCACTTTCGAGATCTTCCGACCTGAAAAAAAGTGCGCCTTATACGCGGAGATATACGGTATCATTATCCTGCTCGAAATTATTTATGTATTTATATATACGCCTAAAAACAAAGCACATGGGGAGATCTAAGATATGTAGAAGAATACTTAAGACAGCATATGTGGAATAACTGTACAGTGTTTCTGTTCATTGTGATTTCCTGGGCTTCATCCCTAAAATTTTCAAGATTCTTTTTTGATAATATTATAGTTGCTGCATCTTACTTTTGCAGAATACAGATATAAAATAAACTATTTCTGCTGATCTACAAGTCTGTAACAAGAGGGCGTAATTAAGAATTACTACTAGCTGTCCCCTAGGGAACGGCGATATGGGAATTTTCCGGATATGGATATATCGGTTGGCTCATATCGAGATATACCGAAATACCGATATTTTCAGTTTTTTCGTACTGCGCATGCGCGCGCATTCGGTGCCTATCTTCTCAGGAGGTAAATATCTTTCTCTCTATGTGTCTCTCACTCTCTCCATCTCTGTGTTTTTCTGTCTGTGTCTCTCTATATCTCTCTCCTCTCTCACATCCCCCCCCATCTCTATCTATCTGTATATTATTACATCCACCCCGTCTCTCCCCCCCCCACCCCCGCCGTCCCTCTCTCGCACCCCCCACCCCCGTCGTCTCTCTCCCCCACCACCCCCCCAGCCGTCTCTTTCTCCCCCCGCCCCCCCCCCGCCGTCTCTCTCTCCCTCCCCCCCCAGCCGTCTCTCTCCCCCTTCCCCCCCCAGCCGTCTCTCTCCCCCTCCCCCTCCCCCCAGCCGTCTCTCTCCCCCTCTCCTCCCCCCCCCCCCGCCGTCTCTCTCTCCCTCCCCCCCCAACCGTCTCTCTCCCCCTCTCCCCCCCAGCCATCTCTCTCCCCCTCTCCCCCACAGCCGTCTCTCTCCCCCTCCCCCCCCCCCCAGCCATCTCTCTCCCCCTCTCCCCCACAGCCGTTTCTCTCCCCCTCTCCACCCCCCCTGCCATCTCTCTCCCCCACACCCAGCCGTCTCTCTCCCCTCTCCCCCTCCCCCCAGCCGTCTCTCCCCCTCTCCCCCTCCCCCCAGCCGTCTCTCTCCCCTCTCTCCCCCCCAGCCGTCTATCTCCCCCTCCCCCCAGCCGTCTCTCTCCCCCTCACCCACCCCCAGCCGTCTCTCTCCCCCTCACCCCCCCCCGGCAGTCTCTCTCCCCCTCACCCCCCCCACCCACAGCCATCTCTCTCCCCCCACCCCTTGCATACCTGTATATTGTATTCGAGGACTATGAATACAAGATGGCGGCTTTGCACCTCGGTCTGTGCATTGTGTATAGAGATGAGCATTCTGGGTCTTGTAGTTGATTGTGCTCGCATCCCGATTTTTTACCTCGATATACCGTTTTTCGATATATCGGTATTTTTAAAATGTCTATATCGGCATATCGATATGAAAATCATATCGGGTTTTAGCGATATACCGATATATCGCCGTTCCCTACTGTCCACAGCACAATTGTAATGGCTGGTTTTCTTCTGCATTGGAATTTTTATAAAGTAAACTCCTGATAAGTCAACCCTTCCTTAACGTGTCACTACTACTTAAGACACATCCTGTCAATATCCTGGTCACATTTATTTATGTACCCTGTTTTTATAGATGTGCCTAACTCCCCACTCTGGATAACTCATCATTGAGCCCTTTCCCTTGGAGTGACAAGTTATCAGGAGCTTACTATGATTCTATAAGTCAGTTTCCCATGGTTGTATCTCTATCCGCTAGTTGTGGTTACAATCCTTTTCTTTTACCTTCTGATAAACAACCAGACAGTTCAATAAGATGTAAATTAAAGTCAGAAGAGATGCCTCAAGAGCTGAACACATGACTATCATTCCAAGCAGCAAAGTCATGAGCTCCAGCCTCAGGAATTACTTTCACTTCAATTGCCTTAATTGGGCAGCCTTGATCAACACTCAGTAGGTTTCCGAAGCAAAATGCCAATAGCGTCATGTTCAATCTGAAGGGAAAGAAAAAAAGTGAGAGTGCCTTGCTTAAACAGCACTTCCAGCTAAATAATCATTGGGCAGTGAACAAACAGTATTTCAGGAGAACCCACGGCCTAGGCTGTTTTGGCTTGCTCGGGAAGAAAATCACAATGCCATGTAACCGGTAGAAAGAAAAAGCTGATGATTTTCTAAGAACTCACTGCAGGAAAGGTCAACCTCGAGCCAACTAACAACATGTTCACTGGAGGGCTCCCAGTCTAAATGTCTTATGCAAATTCTAAAGACAAAACCAGATGCATGTGTATTATATGTCAAGTCTTTTGGCAAACTTACAACCTAAACATAAAATCTATAAAGCTAATTCAATCAATAATCGTTTCTTTTTCATTATGAACTCAATAATAAAGGTACAGTAATAGGTGTCATGGGAAATAATGACCATATTTGAAAACAAAGGGAGATTCTCTCTGTATCATAGATTCATAGATTCATAGAATTTTACGGCACAAAAGGAGGCCATTCGGCCCATCTAGTCTGTGCCGGCTCTTTGAAAAGAGCGATTCAATCCCACTGCCCTGCCCGCTCCCCATAGCCTAATAGACCTGTTCTCCCTAAATACAGATCTAATTCCCTTTTAAAAGTTGTTATCGAATCAGCCTCCACCACCTTTTCAGGCAATGCATTCCAGATTCGAACAACTCGCTGAGTGAAAAAGATTCTCCTCAGCTCCTCTCTACTTCGCCTTGAAACTATTTTAAATCTGTGACCACGAGTCACAGATTCACCCACGAGTGGAAATAGTTTTTCTCTATTTGCCCTGTCGAAACCCCTCATGATCTTATAAACCTCTATTAGGTCTCCCCTCAATCTTCTCTGCTCCAGAGAGAATAACCCTAGCCTATCTAGCCTCTCCTCATAGCTGAAGTCCCTCAATCCTGGCACCATCCTAGTAAATCTTCTATCCTAGCCAACAATTCCCCAGATAAAATTAGCAATTTACTTCACGGTTGTGTGTGGGCCACTGCTGCCTGGAACATCCTACTGTTGTGAAAGGCGCTGTACAAATGTAATTTTGTTGTTGTGTGGAAATTGGATTCAGTGTTCGCCTACAAATGCAAAGTCACTGCACTCTATAGTAAATCTTGTGAAGTGCTTTGAGACATCCTTCCAATATAAGGTACTATATCAAAAACAAGGATTATTATTTTTTATTATGTCAAATATAATAAAGCTATAAAAGTACTTGGACCAATCCCCATCTTTAGGAAGGAAACATGAATTTATACTTTCATTATAATATTGGGAGTTCTGATCAGTGCCAGCAGTAAAATATTTCTAATACATAAAAATGTATTTGTCTAAACATTTCATAGCAAAACTTTATAACATTTAGTAACAAGAATTAGTTTGATCAAACTTGCGAATCTGCGGCAATAGGGAAACATTGTCATCTTCTCAGTTGTCACAATTAGATTTGCAAAACCACCTAGCACGTAACAATCAACAAACTTCCTGCAAGTTCAAAGACCACTTTCCCCTTCCAAATGTTAAGATGAAAACATCAAGTAGAATACTCTGTGTCTCCTCTTGAAATGAAGCAGTGCTTTTTCTGTTTGGTTGCCATAGGAATTCTGACTATCTCATTCCTGTAACTTCTGAGATATCAGTCGGTCTCATGGAAATTAAAACTTTATTTCACAGGGACACAATGAGAATCAACCCTATTCCTGAACTGAAAACAGTGATAATTCATATTTTCAATGAATTTCAGATAAACAGATACACTATTGTATCATGATACATGTGACAGGCGACTACCTTCCAATGTTACTGAAGGAATTTTAATAACACCTTGAGAAACACATCACTATTACTGTAACATTATCCTCACTTGGGAGGGCCGCCCGCTTCAAACTCGCCGTTTTCTTTTGGTGTTTTTCGATGAAAAAAATATACTCCAAATGAACAGGCTATCTGTCCATTACCCTGGCACTGGCAGAAGGCCGTGCATGAATGCCAATCAGAGAAGCCTGACAGGCATGCTGCACAATGATAAAAGTGCCATCTGAATAGAACGCTTTCCTTTATTTTATTATCTAAATTGCCATGACAACAACATGACTGGCTAAAATTTTATTTATTCACAGAGCTGTGAATAGATTTTGATCCTTAGTCCACACCAAGTACAATCATCTATCTATATGCAGTTGCCGCTTGCCTTTGTGACTATATTAAATTATTTCAACCTCAATGGTACACACACAGTGTACTCTTTGCACTGTTCAGAAGGATATATTATTTTTGTCAATTATTATATTATACATTTTTGCATTGTATTTATAAGATTAAAAATGCACAAGTAGCAAGTTGCTTGACATTAAATGGGTAGAATTTAAAAACAAACTGCAGAGTAGAGATTTTTTTTAAAAAGTGGTGACATTTAAAAAAAATTCAGTCTATCTATGCTGCTCACATGTACTTCCACTGCCACAATAACCACATAAACTCTTTGCATGACCCTACTCCAGTATATAGGTTATTTCATTGGTATGAAAAGATTCTGATTTTAAAATCCTGATGAAATACTAATATTTAATTTGTAATTTAATAACAACTTTAACAACAACAACAAAATTACATTTGTAGGGAGTTTTTCACGCTGGGAAGACGTCCCAAAGCGCTTTAATAGTTGAAGCATTTTCAGAACGATCAATAAAAGTTATTAGTGTACATCTTTCAATTTCTTTTAAGTGTCTCAGGATTTAAAAATAAATAAAAATAAAGAATTCAATCTTGTGTCTCATCAGAACCACAACCTTGGTCTCGCAAATGAATTTGCAATTCGTCAAAAATTTAAATCCCCTGGCCCCACTTCCACAACTGTTTGTGGGACGCTGTTGTGTGCAATTTGGTTGCTGCGTTTCTCCCTCAAATATACAGTCAATTTTCCTACTTTCCTTCTGCCAACCACAACCACTCCCCCCTGCTCTGCCCCCTACCTCTTCTCCCCCCTTTCTTCCCTCTTGTCTTCTCCCTCCCCCCTCCTCTGGTCCCAACCTTGGGACGTTGTTGTATTCTGTGAAGCACTTTGAGACGTCGATAAGACGTGGAAAGCGCTATATAAATGTAAGGATTATTATTATTATTATTATTAACAGACACTGCACAAAAGAAATCCATGCAATTCTATCTCTAGGGACTTTAACTCCTCCATCACCAAATGGAGATGCTAAGTCACATTATTTCCTTTTGTGTTCAATAGTTCTAGTTAACTGCAGTTTAACCACTTTGACAGCAATAATCAACAAAAGTTTGAATTTCATTCATAAAGTTAAAATCTATTCTTTATTATGTTTAGAGGACAGTATATGTCAAAATATTTTAAATAACACTTATGTACTCATTATTTAAGGCACAAGCATGTGAAATGTTCACAATTTTCACACAGAAATGCCATGGATTCCACAGAAATGCCGTGGATTCCGATATGAAAGGCGCTCTATAGTATAAATCAGTGCTAGCCTCACCTTTCTGGTTGGCAAACAAAATAATCATGGAAATGACAAAATAGCATAGATTTATACCAGAAATCGAGAAATATTCAATCAAGAAACAGTTACAGTAGAAGCCCATTTATCCATGACCGATCAACCATAACTTCCATATAATCGGCACTGCAAAAAGAAGGTCTGCATTCGATAAACCGGAATTTATCCAGAAAAATGCATTTTTGTGGTGTTTTGTGTTGCGTCAGTATTTTGGAATGCTGCTACTAAATGCCTGATGGTGGCGCTAGCTCAGAATGCTGCCGGTACTGTAAAGCAATGCACTCTCTGGAGTGTACTCTTTGAGAGGCAGAGCGGGGTGAGTTGATTAATTTAGATTTAATTTAGCCACAAAACAGCAAAACACACATCCACCCTGAGCAAAGCTTGCAGATCAATTCATTGGCTTTTATTTTAATAAAAAAACTCATCCCTGCAATGCTTGTTTTGCACACACACAAACACAGGCATCGCAAGGCTTTTTGGAAAGAAAGTTAACAGAACTGAGCGACCACCGCTCACTCTCTGCTTTCTCAATAACACAAGCTTTCTTCTCTTCTGCCCCCAATGAGAACAGTGTCATTCAGAAGTGTAACTTTTGCACTAGTTTAAAGATCTCTCTGAACTTCCTGGTTGCTGTGTGTAAAATGATTAGAATTATTATTTATGTATTATATTATCATATAAATGATTATTTAGTTATTATTAATATGCTATGTTTTAAAAAATTAAAACATTTTTTTAAAAATGTTTTTTTTTGTGTGTTGGGTTTTCTGCCCAATATCTGGCAGGCGCTTTAACCGGCAATGGCCAGGTCCCGAGGGTGCCGGATAAACAGGCTTCTTCTGTATTTTGTTGACCAACCCAAACGGTTGTGCCTGGGTGAAAGGATGAAGACAATAATGTGTTAAAAGTGTTTTTCTTATAGAATGAATGCTGGATTTCCAGCAATATCATGGGTAAGTATTGATGATTGCTACAAATGTTCTTTGCAATTTAATTCAAAAACTGAAACTAGCTTGAAGAAATTTGCTGGCAAAAGATATAACAATTCTTCAAATGTCCAGGCACAAATTTACTCCCTTAGATGAAATACAAAGTGATACAAATATTTAGGGAGCAAATTAGTACGTCCCATTACAGTAATAATAATATCCTTATTACGTTTCCTGCAGCTCCCGCGCCGTCTCATGCGGCATTCCTCAGGGTTCTATCCTCAGTCCCCTCCTCTTCACCTTCTACATGCTCCCCCTTAGTGACATCATCTGTATGCAGATTACACCTAGCTCTATCTCTCCGCTTCCACGCTCAACTCCAGGACTACCATCATCCTGACTACCTGACTGTCCAACATCGTGCTAGACATCAAGTCCAACTTCAAGTCTCATCTCAAGACTCTCCTCTTCGATGGGCCCATCGGCAACTCCTTATCCACCCCTTCCCTCCCCCACCTCAGATCATCAAAAAATCTGCAGCTTGTGCCCTCTCCGCGACCCCATCACTCTCACCCTCGCTGACACCATCGGCTCCCCATACCCCAGAGGTTCGAATGCAAGATCCTCATCCTCACTTTCAAGCAATCCACAGCCTTGCCACCTTCCTATCTCTCTGACCTGCTGACTCCCTACCAACCTGCCTGCCCTATCCGTTCAACGGGTTCTGGTCTGCTCCATGTCTCCCGTCCAACCCGTCTTCCCATGTATGGCCGGGCTTTCAGCTTCTTTGCATCCCACAGTCCTTTTACCTCACCTCCTCCCTTTCCTTCTTTAAGGGCAGTCTTAAGACCCTCCTTTTAAATTGTGTCTTCAGCCGCCCTCCCACCTCTCTTGCTCCCCTCCCCCATCCCCCTCCCCTCCCCCATGCTCGGGGCCTGACCCCTGACGGTTGAGCACCTTGGGAGCGCTCTGAGACACTGTCCGGCGTGGAGGGCGCTATATAAATCAAAGTTGTTGTTGTTTTTGGATGCCCTCCAAACGTGAAAGGTGCTCTACACAATTGTTGTTGTGATAATAATTTTCCTTGCATTTGGTGTAGCGCTTTATCCACATCTTTGAGGCATCTCAAATATTTTCCCATCAAGCAAGTTGCCCACTGACACACAACTTGCCTGACCCAAATCAATAGTATCAATACTAACAAACGTTTTAGAGAACAGAAAATATTCCAGACCTACGGACCAAATGAGCTCCTTGCATTCTAAACTCACGCTGCGTTGATCCTCAAACGTCCTGTGTCTTTGTCTTTTTAAAAAGTAGACTTTAAAAGGTAGCATCATATAAGCCTCTAGATGTGACTGAGACAATGGACTTTGAGATACACTGGCATACCTCCCTCAATGGGTTTATTTCACTAGTGAATTCAATCCAATTAAAGTATTGTATGGCAAGACCATAGTTTGCAAGAGACAATAACTAGCGTGCTTGCTTATCCAACGTAAAGCAGCTTAAAGTCCCGAACTCTTCACAAAAAGGATCCTTTCTAGGTGCACAATTATCCTGTTTTTAAGTGGTTAAAATTATACAAAAGTAGGAAGATTTTGGATTCAATTAAATGGCAGTTTCTGAATGTCATTATGATTATGGATAGGAACAATGGGAGTCATACTCTTCAATATTCATCCCATTTCTAAATAAGTCAGTTATACCAACGGTCATTTGTTGATGTTTTCTATCGGGAACTCACAGGGTTATCAGTCTTCAGAGGTCTTTTGCAGAAAATACTTGTATGAAAAGGGAGAACTGTCATGGGAAATAATGACCATATTTGAAAACAAAGGGAGATTCTCTCTGTATCATAGATTCATAGATTCATAGAATTTTACGGCACAAAAGGAGGCCATTCGGCCCATCTAGTCTGTGCCGGCTCTTTGAAAAGAGCGATTCAATCCCACTGCCCTGCCCGCTCCCCATAGCCTAATAGACCTGTTCTCCCTAAATACAGATCTAATTCCCTTTTAAAAGTTGTTATCGAATCAGCCTCCACCACCTTTTCAGGCAATGCATTCCAGATTCGAACAACTCGCTGAGTGAAAAAGATTCTCCTCAGCTCCTCTCTACTTCGCCTTGAAACTATTTTAAATCTGTGACCACGAGTCACAGATTCACCCACGAGTGGAAATAGTTTTTCTCTATTTGCCCTGTCGAAACCCCTCATGATCTTATAAACCTCTATTAGGTCTCCCCTCAATCTTCTCTGCTCCAGAGAGAATAACCCTAGCCTATCTAGCCTCTCCTCATAGCTGAAGTCCCTCAATCCTGGCACCATCCTAGTAAATCTTCTATCCTAGCCAACAATTCCCCAGATAAAATTAGCAATTTACTTCACGGTTGTGTGTGGGCCACTGCTGCCTGGAACATCCTACTGTTGTGAAAGGCGCTGTACAAATGTAATTTTGTTGTTGTGTGGAAATTGGATTCAGTGTTCGCCTACAAATGCAAAGTCACTGCACTCTATAGTAAATCTTGTGAAGTGCTTTGAGACATCCTTCCAATATAAGGTACTATATCAAAAACAAGGATTATTATTTTTTATTATGTCAAATATAATAAAGCTATAAAAGTACTTGGACCAATCCCCATCTTTAGGAAGGAAACATGAATTTATACTTTCATTATAATATTGGGAGTTCTGATCAGTGCCAGCAGTAAAATATTTCTAATACATAAAAATGTATTTGTCTAAACATTTCATAGCAAAACTTTATAACATTTAGTAACAAGAATTAGTTTGATCAAACTTGCGAATCTGCGGCAATAGGGAAACATTGTCATCTTCTCAGTTGTCACAATTAGATTTGCAAAACCACCTAGCACGTAACAATCAACAAACTTCCTGCAAGTTCAAAGACCACTTTCCCCTTCCAAATGTTAAGATGAAAACATCAAGTAGAATACTCTGTGTCTCCTCTTGAAATGAAGCAGTGCTTTTTCTGTTTGGTTGCCATAGGAATTCTGACTATCTCATTCCTGTAACTTCTGAGATATCAGTCGGTCTCATGGAAATTAAAACTTTATTTCACAGGGACACAATGAGAATCAACCCTATTCCTGAACTGAAAACAGTGATAATTCATATTTTCAATGAATTTCAGATAAACAGATACACTATTGTATCATGATACATGTGACAGGCGACTACCTTCCAATGTTACTGAAGGAATTTTAATAACACCTTGAGAAACACATCACTATTACTGTAACATTATCCTCACTTGGGAGGGCCGCCCGCTTCAAACTCGCCGTTTTCTTTTGGTGTTTTTCGATGAAAAAAATATACTCCAAATGAACAGGCTATCTGTCCATTACCCTGGCACTGGCAGAAGGCCGTGCATGAATGCCAATCAGAGAAGCCTGACAGGCATGCTGCACAATGATAAAAGTGCCATCTGAATAGAACGCTTTCCTTTATTTTATTATCTAAATTGCCATGACAACAACATGACTGGCTAAAATTTTATTTATTCACAGAGCTGTGAATAGATTTTGATCCTTAGTCCACACCAAGTACAATCATCTATCTATATGCAGTTGCCGCTTGCCTTTGTGACTATATTAAATTATTTCAACCTCAATGGTACACACACAGTGTACTCTTTGCACTGTTCAGAAGGATATATTATTTTTGTCAATTATTATATTATACATTTTTGCATTGTATTTATAAGATTAAAAATGCACAAGTAGCAAGTTGCTTGACATTAAATGGGTAGAATTTAAAAACAAACTGCAGAGTAGAGATTTTTTTTAAAAAGTGGTGACATTTAAAAAAAATTCAGTCTATCTATGCTGCTCACATGTACTTCCACTGCCACAATAACCACATAAACTCTTTGCATGACCCTACTCCAGTATATAGGTTATTTCATTGGTATGAAAAGATTCTGATTTTAAAATCCTGATGAAATACTAATATTTAATTTGTAATTTAATAACAACTTTAACAACAACAACAAAATTACATTTGTAGGGAGTTTTTCACGCTGGGAAGACGTCCCAAAGCGCTTTAATAGTTGAAGCATTTTCAGAACGATCAATAAAAGTTATTAGTGTACATCTTTCAATTTCTTTTAAGTGTCTCAGGATTTAAAAATAAATAAAAATAAAGAATTCAATCTTGTGTCTCATCAGAACCACAACCTTGGTCTCGCAAATGAATTTGCAATTCGTCAAAAATTTAAATCCCCTGGCCCCACTTCCACAACTGTTTGTGGGACGCTGTTGTGTGCAATTTGGTTGCTGCGTTTCTCCCTCAAATATACAGTCAATTTTCCTACTTTCCTTCTGCCAACCACAACCACTCCCCCCTGCTCTGCCCCCTACCTCTTCTCCCCCCTTTCTTCCCTCTTGTCTTCTCCCTCCCCCCTCCTCTGGTCCCAACCTTGGGACGTTGTTGTATTCTGTGAAGCACTTTGAGACGTCGATAAGACGTGGAAAGCGCTATATAAATGTAAGGATTATTATTATTATTATTATTAACAGACACTGCACAAAAGAAATCCATGCAATTCTATCTCTAGGGACTTTAACTCCTCCATCACCAAATGGAGATGCTAAGTCACATTATTTCCTTTTGTGTTCAATAGTTCTAGTTAACTGCAGTTTAACCACTTTGACAGCAATAATCAACAAAAGTTTGAATTTCATTCATAAAGTTAAAATCTATTCTTTATTATGTTTAGAGGACAGTATATGTCAAAATATTTTAAATAACACTTATGTACTCATTATTTAAGGCACAAGCATGTGAAATGTTCACAATTTTCACACAGAAATGCCATGGATTCCACAGAAATGCCGTGGATTCCGATATGAAAGGCGCTCTATAGTATAAATCAGTGCTAGCCTCACCTTTCTGGTTGGCAAACAAAATAATCATGGAAATGACAAAATAGCATAGATTTATACCAGAAATCGAGAAATATTCAATCAAGAAACAGTTACAGTAGAAGCCCATTTATCCATGACCGATCAACCATAACTTCCATATAATCGGCACTGCAAAAAGAAGGTCTGCATTCGATAAACCGGAATTTATCCAGAAAAATGCATTTTTGTGGTGTTTTGTGTTGCGTCAGTATTTTGGAATGCTGCTACTAAATGCCTGATGGTGGCGCTAGCTCAGAATGCTGCCGGTACTGTAAAGCAATGCACTCTCTGGAGTGTACTCTTTGAGAGGCAGAGCGGGGTGAGTTGATTAATTTAGATTTAATTTAGCCACAAAACAGCAAAACACACATCCACCCTGAGCAAAGCTTGCAGATCAATTCATTGGCTTTTATTTTAATAAAAAAACTCATCCCTGCAATGCTTGTTTTGCACACACACAAACACAGGCATCGCAAGGCTTTTTGGAAAGAAAGTTAACAGAACTGAGCGACCACCGCTCACTCTCTGCTTTCTCAATAACACAAGCTTTCTTCTCTTCTGCCCCCAATGAGAACAGTGTCATTCAGAAGTGTAACTTTTGCACTAGTTTAAAGATCTCTCTGAACTTCCTGGTTGCTGTGTGTAAAATGATTAGAATTATTATTTATGTATTATATTATCATATAAATGATTATTTAGTTATTATTAATATGCTATGTTTTAAAAAATTAAAACATTTTTTTAAAAATGTTTTTTTTTGTGTGTTGGGTTTTCTGCCCAATATCTGGCAGGCGCTTTAACCGGCAATGGCCAGGTCCCGAGGGTGCCGGATAAACAGGCTTCTTCTGTATTTTGTTGACCAACCCAAACGGTTGTGCCTGGGTGAAAGGATGAAGACAATAATGTGTTAAAAGTGTTTTTCTTATAGAATGAATGCTGGATTTCCAGCAATATCATGGGTAAGTATTGATGATTGCTACAAATGTTCTTTGCAATTTAATTCAAAAACTGAAACTAGCTTGAAGAAATTTGCTGGCAAAAGATATAACAATTCTTCAAATGTCCAGGCACAAATTTACTCCCTTAGATGAAATACAAAGTGATACAAATATTTAGGGAGCAAATTAGTACGTCCCATTACAGTAATAATAATATCCTTATTACGTTTCCTGCAGCTCCCGCGCCGTCTCATGCGGCATTCCTCAGGGTTCTATCCTCAGTCCCCTCCTCTTCACCTTCTACATGCTCCCCCTTAGTGACATCATCTGTATGCAGATTACACCTAGCTCTATCTCTCCGCTTCCACGCTCAACTCCAGGACTACCATCATCCTGACTACCTGACTGTCCAACATCGTGCTAGACATCAAGTCCAACTTCAAGTCTCATCTCAAGACTCTCCTCTTCGATGGGCCCATCGGCAACTCCTTATCCACCCCTTCCCTCCCCCACCTCAGATCATCAAAAAATCTGCAGCTTGTGCCCTCTCCGCGACCCCATCACTCTCACCCTCGCTGACACCATCGGCTCCCCATACCCCAGAGGTTCGAATGCAAGATCCTCATCCTCACTTTCAAGCAATCCACAGCCTTGCCACCTTCCTATCTCTCTGACCTGCTGACTCCCTACCAACCTGCCTGCCCTATCCGTTCAACGGGTTCTGGTCTGCTCCATGTCTCCCGTCCAACCCGTCTTCCCATGTATGGCCGGGCTTTCAGCTTCTTTGCATCCCACAGTCCTTTTACCTCACCTCCTCCCTTTCCTTCTTTAAGGGCAGTCTTAAGACCCTCCTTTTAAATTGTGTCTTCAGCCGCCCTCCCACCTCTCTTGCTCCCCTCCCCCATCCCCCTCCCCTCCCCCATGCTCGGGGCCTGACCCCTGACGGTTGAGCACCTTGGGAGCGCTCTGAGACACTGTCCGGCGTGGAGGGCGCTATATAAATCAAAGTTGTTGTTGTTTTTGGATGCCCTCCAAACGTGAAAGGTGCTCTACACAATTGTTGTTGTGATAATAATTTTCCTTGCATTTGGTGTAGCGCTTTATCCACATCTTTGAGGCATCTCAAATATTTTCCCATCAAGCAAGTTGCCCACTGACACACAACTTGCCTGACCCAAATCAATAGTATCAATACTAACAAACGTTTTAGAGAACAGAAAATATTCCAGACCTACGGACCAAATGAGCTCCTTGCATTCTAAACTCACGCTGCGTTGATCCTCAAACGTCCTGTGTCTTTGTCTTTTTAAAAAGTAGACTTTAAAAGGTAGCATCATATAAGCCTCTAGATGTGACTGAGACAATGGACTTTGAGATACACTGGCATACCTCCCTCAATGGGTTTATTTCACTAGTGAATTCAATCCAATTAAAGTATTGTATGGCAAGACCATAGTTTGCAAGAGACAATAACTAGCGTGCTTGCTTATCCAACGTAAAGCAGCTTAAAGTCCCGAACTCTTCACAAAAAGGATCCTTTCTAGGTGCACAATTATCCTGTTTTTAAGTGGTTAAAATTATACAAAAGTAGGAAGATTTTGGATTCAATTAAATGGCAGTTTCTGAATGTCATTATGATTATGGATAGGAACAATGGGAGTCATACTCTTCAATATTCATCCCATTTCTAAATAAGTCAGTTATACCAACGGTCATTTGTTGATGTTTTCTATCGGGAACTCACAGGGTTATCAGTCTTCAGAGGTCTTTTGCAGAAAATACTTGTATGAAAAGGGAGAACTGTCATGGGAAATAATGACCATATTTGAAAACAAAGGGAGATTCTCTCTGTATCATAGATTCATAGATTCATAGAATTTTACGGCACAAAAGGAGGCCATTCGGCCCATCTAGTCTGTGCCGGCTCTTTGAAAAGAGCGATTCAATCCCACTGCCCTGCCCGCTCCCCATAGCCTAATAGACCTGTTCTCCCTAAATACAGATCTAATTCCCTTTTAAAAGTTGTTATCGAATCAGCCTCCACCACCTTTTCAGGCAATGCATTCCAGATTCGAACAACTCGCTGAGTGAAAAAGATTCTCCTCAGCTCCTCTCTACTTCGCCTTGAAACTATTTTAAATCTGTGACCACGAGTCACAGATTCACCCACGAGTGGAAATAGTTTTTCTCTATTTGCCCTGTCGAAACCCCTCATGATCTTATAAACCTCTATTAGGTCTCCCCTCAATCTTCTCTGCTCCAGAGAGAATAACCCTAGCCTATCTAGCCTCTCCTCATAGCTGAAGTCCCTCAATCCTGGCACCATCCTAGTAAATCTTCTATCCTAGCCAACAATTCCCCAGATAAAATTAGCAATTTACTTCACGGTTGTGTGTGGGCCACTGCTGCCTGGAACATCCTACTGTTGTGAAAGGCGCTGTACAAATGTAATTTTGTTGTTGTGTGGAAATTGGATTCAGTGTTCGCCTACAAATGCAAAGTCACTGCACTCTATAGTAAATCTTGTGAAGTGCTTTGAGACATCCTTCCAATATAAGGTACTATATCAAAAACAAGGATTATTATTTTTTATTATGTCAAATATAATAAAGCTATAAAAGTACTTGGACCAATCCCCATCTTTAGGAAGGAAACATGAATTTATACTTTCATTATAATATTGGGAGTTCTGATCAGTGCCAGCAGTAAAATATTTCTAATACATAAAAATGTATTTGTCTAAACATTTCATAGCAAAACTTTATAACATTTAGTAACAAGAATTAGTTTGATCAAACTTGCGAATCTGCGGCAATAGGGAAACATTGTCATCTTCTCAGTTGTCACAATTAGATTTGCAAAACCACCTAGCACGTAACAATCAACAAACTTCCTGCAAGTTCAAAGACCACTTTCCCCTTCCAAATGTTAAGATGAAAACATCAAGTAGAATACTCTGTGTCTCCTCTTGAAATGAAGCAGTGCTTTTTCTGTTTGGTTGCCATAGGAATTCTGACTATCTCATTCCTGTAACTTCTGAGATATCAGTCGGTCTCATGGAAATTAAAACTTTATTTCACAGGGACACAATGAGAATCAACCCTATTCCTGAACTGAAAACAGTGATAATTCATATTTTCAATGAATTTCAGATAAACAGATACACTATTGTATCATGATACATGTGACAGGCGACTACCTTCCAATGTTACTGAAGGAATTTTAATAACACCTTGAGAAACACATCACTATTACTGTAACATTATCCTCACTTGGGAGGGCCGCCCGCTTCAAACTCGCCGTTTTCTTTTGGTGTTTTTCGATGAAAAAAATATACTCCAAATGAACAGGCTATCTGTCCATTACCCTGGCACTGGCAGAAGGCCGTGCATGAATGCCAATCAGAGAAGCCTGACAGGCATGCTGCACAATGATAAAAGTGCCATCTGAATAGAACGCTTTCCTTTATTTTATTATCTAAATTGCCATGACAACAACATGACTGGCTAAAATTTTATTTATTCACAGAGCTGTGAATAGATTTTGATCCTTAGTCCACACCAAGTACAATCATCTATCTATATGCAGTTGCCGCTTGCCTTTGTGACTATATTAAATTATTTCAACCTCAATGGTACACACACAGTGTACTCTTTGCACTGTTCAGAAGGATATATTATTTTTGTCAATTATTATATTATACATTTTTGCATTGTATTTATAAGATTAAAAATGCACAAGTAGCAAGTTGCTTGACATTAAATGGGTAGAATTTAAAAACAAACTGCAGAGTAGAGATTTTTTTTAAAAAGTGGTGACATTTAAAAAAAATTCAGTCTATCTATGCTGCTCACATGTACTTCCACTGCCACAATAACCACATAAACTCTTTGCATGACCCTACTCCAGTATATAGGTTATTTCATTGGTATGAAAAGATTCTGATTTTAAAATCCTGATGAAATACTAATATTTAATTTGTAATTTAATAACAACTTTAACAACAACAACAAAATTACATTTGTAGGGAGTTTTTCACGCTGGGAAGACGTCCCAAAGCGCTTTAATAGTTGAAGCATTTTCAGAACGATCAATAAAAGTTATTAGTGTACATCTTTCAATTTCTTTTAAGTGTCTCAGGATTTAAAAATAAATAAAAATAAAGAATTCAATCTTGTGTCTCATCAGAACCACAACCTTGGTCTCGCAAATGAATTTGCAATTCGTCAAAAATTTAAATCCCCTGGCCCCACTTCCACAACTGTTTGTGGGACGCTGTTGTGTGCAATTTGGTTGCTGCGTTTCTCCCTCAAATATACAGTCAATTTTCCTACTTTCCTTCTGCCAACCACAACCACTCCCCCCTGCTCTGCCCCCTACCTCTTCTCCCCCCTTTCTTCCCTCTTGTCTTCTCCCTCCCCCCTCCTCTGGTCCCAACCTTGGGACGTTGTTGTATTCTGTGAAGCACTTTGAGACGTCGATAAGACGTGGAAAGCGCTATATAAATGTAAGGATTATTATTATTATTATTATTAACAGACACTGCACAAAAGAAATCCATGCAATTCTATCTCTAGGGACTTTAACTCCTCCATCACCAAATGGAGATGCTAAGTCACATTATTTCCTTTTGTGTTCAATAGTTCTAGTTAACTGCAGTTTAACCACTTTGACAGCAATAATCAACAAAAGTTTGAATTTCATTCATAAAGTTAAAATCTATTCTTTATTATGTTTAGAGGACAGTATATGTCAAAATATTTTAAATAACACTTATGTACTCATTATTTAAGGCACAAGCATGTGAAATGTTCACAATTTTCACACAGAAATGCCATGGATTCCACAGAAATGCCGTGGATTCCGATATGAAAGGCGCTCTATAGTATAAATCAGTGCTAGCCTCACCTTTCTGGTTGGCAAACAAAATAATCATGGAAATGACAAAATAGCATAGATTTATACCAGAAATCGAGAAATATTCAATCAAGAAACAGTTACAGTAGAAGCCCATTTATCCATGACCGATCAACCATAACTTCCATATAATCGGCACTGCAAAAAGAAGGTCTGCATTCGATAAACCGGAATTTATCCAGAAAAATGCATTTTTGTGGTGTTTTGTGTTGCGTCAGTATTTTGGAATGCTGCTACTAAATGCCTGATGGTGGCGCTAGCTCAGAATGCTGCCGGTACTGTAAAGCAATGCACTCTCTGGAGTGTACTCTTTGAGAGGCAGAGCGGGGTGAGTTGATTAATTTAGATTTAATTTAGCCACAAAACAGCAAAACACACATCCACCCTGAGCAAAGCTTGCAGATCAATTCATTGGCTTTTATTTTAATAAAAAAACTCATCCCTGCAATGCTTGTTTTGCACACACACAAACACAGGCATCGCAAGGCTTTTTGGAAAGAAAGTTAACAGAACTGAGCGACCACCGCTCACTCTCTGCTTTCTCAATAACACAAGCTTTCTTCTCTTCTGCCCCCAATGAGAACAGTGTCATTCAGAAGTGTAACTTTTGCACTAGTTTAAAGATCTCTCTGAACTTCCTGGTTGCTGTGTGTAAAATGATTAGAATTATTATTTATGTATTATATTATCATATAAATGATTATTTAGTTATTATTAATATGCTATGTTTTAAAAAATTAAAACATTTTTTTAAAAATGTTTTTTTTTGTGTGTTGGGTTTTCTGCCCAATATCTGGCAGGCGCTTTAACCGGCAATGGCCAGGTCCCGAGGGTGCCGGATAAACAGGCTTCTTCTGTATTTTGTTGACCAACCCAAACGGTTGTGCCTGGGTGAAAGGATGAAGACAATAATGTGTTAAAAGTGTTTTTCTTATAGAATGAATGCTGGATTTCCAGCAATATCATGGGTAAGTATTGATGATTGCTACAAATGTTCTTTGCAATTTAATTCAAAAACTGAAACTAGCTTGAAGAAATTTGCTGGCAAAAGATATAACAATTCTTCAAATGTCCAGGCACAAATTTACTCCCTTAGATGAAATACAAAGTGATACAAATATTTAGGGAGCAAATTAGTACGTCCCATTACAGTAATAATAATATCCTTATTACGTTTCCTGCAGCTCCCGCGCCGTCTCATGCGGCATTCCTCAGGGTTCTATCCTCAGTCCCCTCCTCTTCACCTTCTACATGCTCCCCCTTAGTGACATCATCTGTATGCAGATTACACCTAGCTCTATCTCTCCGCTTCCACGCTCAACTCCAGGACTACCATCATCCTGACTACCTGACTGTCCAACATCGTGCTAGACATCAAGTCCAACTTCAAGTCTCATCTCAAGACTCTCCTCTTCGATGGGCCCATCGGCAACTCCTTATCCACCCCTTCCCTCCCCCACCTCAGATCATCAAAAAATCTGCAGCTTGTGCCCTCTCCGCGACCCCATCACTCTCACCCTCGCTGACACCATCGGCTCCCCATACCCCAGAGGTTCGAATGCAAGATCCTCATCCTCACTTTCAAGCAATCCACAGCCTTGCCACCTTCCTATCTCTCTGACCTGCTGACTCCCTACCAACCTGCCTGCCCTATCCGTTCAACGGGTTCTGGTCTGCTCCATGTCTCCCGTCCAACCCGTCTTCCCATGTATGGCCGGGCTTTCAGCTTCTTTGCATCCCACAGTCCTTTTACCTCACCTCCTCCCTTTCCTTCTTTAAGGGCAGTCTTAAGACCCTCCTTTTAAATTGTGTCTTCAGCCGCCCTCCCACCTCTCTTGCTCCCCTCCCCCATCCCCCTCCCCTCCCCCATGCTCGGGGCCTGACCCCTGACGGTTGAGCACCTTGGGAGCGCTCTGAGACACTGTCCGGCGTGGAGGGCGCTATATAAATCAAAGTTGTTGTTGTTTTTGGATGCCCTCCAAACGTGAAAGGTGCTCTACACAATTGTTGTTGTGATAATAATTTTCCTTGCATTTGGTGTAGCGCTTTATCCACATCTTTGAGGCATCTCAAATATTTTCCCATCAAGCAAGTTGCCCACTGACACACAACTTGCCTGACCCAAATCAATAGTATCAATACTAACAAACGTTTTAGAGAACAGAAAATATTCCAGACCTACGGACCAAATGAGCTCCTTGCATTCTAAACTCACGCTGCGTTGATCCTCAAACGTCCTGTGTCTTTGTCTTTTTAAAAAGTAGACTTTAAAAGGTAGCATCATATAAGCCTCTAGATGTGACTGAGACAATGGACTTTGAGATACACTGGCATACCTCCCTCAATGGGTTTATTTCACTAGTGAATTCAATCCAATTAAAGTATTGTATGGCAAGACCATAGTTTGCAAGAGACAATAACTAGCGTGCTTGCTTATCCAACGTAAAGCAGCTTAAAGTCCCGAACTCTTCACAAAAAGGATCCTTTCTAGGTGCACAATTATCCTGTTTTTAAGTGGTTAAAATTATACAAAAGTAGGAAGATTTTGGATTCAATTAAATGGCAGTTTCTGAATGTCATTATGATTATGGATAGGAACAATGGGAGTCATACTCTTCAATATTCATCCCATTTCTAAATAAGTCAGTTATACCAACGGTCATTTGTTGATGTTTTCTATCGGGAACTCACAGGGTTATCAGTCTTCAGAGGTCTTTTGCAGAAAATACTTGTATGAAAAGGGAGAACTGTCAATTCACCATTAATGTTTTTTTTCAGCTTAGGAAGGATTGCCAGATGGATCACAAGTCGTTTTTGGCCTGTACATTTCCAATGTCCCAATGTTAACCCTACTCAAAAATAAAAACACTATGACAATTATTCACCTTCACAACAACAACAAAATTACATTTGTATAGCGCCTTTCATGCTGACGTACATCTGTACTGCTGCGTTCTACTCAATTAAGTTGAAAACACAATACACTTAGTCCTCACTTAACGTCGCAGCCTGTTTGCAAAAAATGCGAACTTTATGTGAAATGGCTTTAAACGAACCGTGCAAAAATACCGGACATTTAGCGTCTATGTAAGTCCGCGCGCTACCCAAAGTAGTTTGTTCCCACCTGCATGAATGACATAATAGTGAACGTCGCAACGTTAAATGAATATATGTTCCTCAATGCATCAGCAACGTAATAACTAAGCAATGTTGGCCGAAGCAAAGTTAAGTGAGGTCTACCTGTATTACATTTTCTGGATTTTGCCCATCTCCATTCCTGCTTAATGAAATTATCTGCCTTCTCATTGTCAAAATGAAACCCAAAAGTAGTGTTGGTCTTTCTTTTCATCTTCCTTCACAGTGTTCTCTATAATAGCATTTGCATTACTCATCTCAATAATTATTTTGCACATGTCTCTGCTTTGTTAAAGAAAAAAAATCATACTTTACATGATTTGTTTAGACAGATTATATTGTGCTGTAATTTAAGTGTAACCTATGCAAAAAACTTCAATTGTGAGAGATTTAAAAACATAATAGAGGAAACTACATGTCACAATGTGAAACCACATTGTAACAATGGGTGGATCTGACCACACAATATTAACTTTGAAGTTTCATATCTGCAGCAGCTTTTACAATGCAGACAGTCTAGGACTGTACCCCGCCCCAACCGCGTTTTTTTCTACCACTAATTTCACGTATTCACGGTTGGCTCGCTGCGACAACCCTTGCTAACCACGGCAATGGGTTTCACGTCTCCACGGGTTTTAACACTAACACTAGCGTTTGGCACTAGGACCCAGTTGCATCAACTAGTCACGATGTCACTTCGTGCTAGCGTCTGGCGCTAGGACCCAGTTGCGATGTCGCAATCAACCAGCGACAATGTCGTTTCTCTCTTAGGATTAAGGTAAATAACATTTACCTTATCCATTAAGGTAACAATTTATTGTTGCTTCTCCACATCCCCCCGCTGCCGTGTCACCCACCACACCACCTTCTCCGTTGATTTCTCTCTCTCTCTCTGTCTGTGTGTAGATCAGTCAGTCAGACAGCCTTGTGGATTGCTACAGATCCTGGCAGCCAATGCTCCCAAACTTACTCCCTCTATTCCCATGTTTCCCATATGGTCCTGCATTTTCCAACTGCGACAAAGCAAACTTACTCCCCCTATCCCCATGTTTCCCATAGGGCCCTGTATTTTCCAACCGCAGTTTTACTAATCGCAGAGATTTTCAGGAATGCACTCCCCGCGGTTGGGGAGGGGTACCTGTACAGGTGTTAAGATACTTCCTAAGCAGGGGTTCCTTGGAGCTGAACTGGCTCCAAGATGACATGCTTGGCAATGGAATATGGGAATCGAGCCAGCCCTCTATGGTAGTCTTGGTAGTCTGGTTCCTGAGCCAGGTTGGTGTGCAGTATTCCAGGGCAATGCTGATGACAGCAAAGTCAACCTGGCTCATTGGCAGGACCAAGGGCAGACCAGTCACTGGGGCAGGGAGTCATCTCACTCAAATTTCTGTTAACCCTGCAAGCCCAAGCCCTGCAGCGGGAAAGTTTACTGGCAGCAATATCAATGGCAAGATCTGCGGCTTTGGATGGTTAGACTCCAGCAGTTGTTCCAAAGCACATTTGTGGTCCACGGATCTTCGCTTTTGCGCCTAATACTTTCCAGAATGAAATAAGCCGGCTGTGTCCCTCCAGTGAGAGAGTGTGTATTCCAATCCAACAATCTATCTCTGGGAGTTTCATGTGTAAGTGCAGTGCATCAAATTCTTTGGTGAGATACTCTTAAACATGGTGATGGGTTTACATTGGCAAAACAATATACTTCCATACTGTTTTCCAAAACCCAAGATGACATCCAATGTTTCTTCGGGATGTTTCATTTGCATAAATTTCAGTAAAGCTTTTAATTTTTTTAAAAAAAAACATACATCTATATCCAGTAAACTGCAGCACCTATGGCTGGTTGTTTTTTTAACAAAATATTCTTTAATTTAGCAAATTACTAATAAAGAGCTTTCTTTAACTGTGCCTGCAGTCTCCATAGCTCTACTATATACAAAGTCCAATTAATTCAAAACTCTGCTGCCTCACCCACCACTAATCACCATGCCCCTATCACAAGAGTCCTTCAGAGACTACACTCCACCCAATCCTACCTGCTTATTTATCCGCCACTCCACCACCCACTGCCTCCGCTCAGCTGGGTCCAGCCTCCTATTTCCACCATCGGTGGCCATGACTTCAATTCAACCACTACGCTCCAAAACACTGAAACTCTCTCCCTCAATCCCTCGCCCTTGCACGCTCCCCACCTTCAAATGCCACCTGAAGACCTTTGTGATCATACTTCCTTCTTCCCTCTCCCCCTGGCTTGTTGTCAGACTTTGCCACTGTGAAGCGCTCCGGAACTCTTCCCCTCATGAAATTAGCTATATAAATGCAGGTTATTGTTGTGGAGAGATCCGTTTAAGACATAATAACCAATAGGAAGTATAAAATGGGAAATGGGCAAAAGTGTGTGATTGTTATAATACGTATTAACTGTATTGATGTGAGACTCATATAAACTCAGTAATACCCCAGTAACTTTGTGAGTATGTTTTACATGCAAGACTCTAAGAGATATCAAAATGCTTTTAGAAGACATGATGAATGTAGTTGAGATGCTGTGAACATAATAATGTGACTGTTGACAGATATAAATTTGGCACCAGCAAGCAAGGACCAACAGAAATGTTCACTCATTATTTTGTGGGCTCAGATCATTAAGCAAGCAGTGTAAAATAGGGAGCACTAAGAGAACAAATGATAAAAGGCCAGATAGTAATCGGAATTTCAGATGGCAAGGTGTACAGTAAGCTATTGAACCAGACCTGAGTTTGCAGACAGCTGTATGAATATATTTCAAATAAATGTCAAGAACTTACATGCAGGAAATAAAGAAATATAATGTAAAAGATGATGGAAATAGATGAACTGGCTAAATGGAGGAGTTGGAATGACTCAGATGAAGAGTATGGAGTTAAGCTAAGATAACAACAACAACAACAAAATTGCACTTATATAGAACCTTTCACGTCGGGAGGACGTCCCAAAGCGCTGAACAGTCTGGTCAGGACCCGAGCGGGGGTGGGGGTGGGGGTGGGGGAGGGTCGAAGCAGGGGGAAGGGGAAGGAGAGTGGGAGAGGGGGAAGAGTTAGCGAGGCAGCTGAAGGCACGGTCAAAGAGGAAGGTCTTGAGACTGGCCTTGAAGGAGGAAAGGGAGGAAGCCAGGTGGAGGGGCTACGGAATGGAGTTCCACAGTGTGGGAGCAGAGAGGCTGAAAGCTCGGCCGCCGATGGTTGGGCGTTTAGGGTGGTGGTGATGGACGCGGAGCAGGCTTGAGTCTGCTGAACTGAGGGTGCAGGCAGGCTGGTAGGGAGACAGTAGAGATAGGCGGGGGCAAGGCCGTGAATGGCTTTGAAAGTGAGGACAAGGATCTTGAATTCGATCCTCTGGGTGTCGGGGAGCCAGTAGAGACGGGCGAGGGTGGGAGTGATGTGATCGCGAAGCCTGGTACGGGAGAGTACACGAGCTGCAGAGTTCTGAATCATCTGCAGCCTGTGAAGGGAGGAGCTGGGGAGGCCAACGAGGAGAGAGTTACCGTAGTCGAGCCTGGAAGTGATAAAGGCGTGGACGAGGGTTTCAGTGGCGTGGGGGTGAGGTAGTGGCGGAGTCTGGCAATATTGCGGAGGTGATGGAAGGCTGTGCTGGTCATGGAGCGGATGTGGGAGAGGAAGGATAGCTCGAGGTCGAACAAGACGCCCAGATTCCTGATTGGCTTCGAGAGGTGGAGAGAGCAGCCTTGAACGCTGATGTTGTCAGGGCCTGAAGTGTGGAGGCTGATGTGAACCAATCAGGAGGGCTTCCGTTTTGTTGACGTTGGGTTGTAGGAAATTTGCCCTCGACCCGATGTCGGACAGACATGCAGAGGCAGATAGAGGCAAAAGCAAACCAAAAAATGTGAGAAATATGAATTAGATCAAGCTTTCAGGCAATGTTCAGGGGAAAGAAGGAAATGTTATAGTTGCAAATTGATATGCTCATTATGCAAGGAAATGCAGATAAGTAAGAGATCAGAGAGGAAAACTGGATGTAAAGGGAAAACATGAGTTCCCAGAGCAAAAGGAGGCCACAAAGAAAGGAATGTAGAAGAAGGAGCAGAAACCATCAACCAGAATAGTATATGGGTATTCCATACCAAATGCAACGGTGGTTAGCTTGGATGTGGAATCAAGAGCTGGTGAAAGGGAGGAAAGTTATAGCATTGATGCAATGGATCTTGGAGAGCAGAAAAAGAATGTAAACAATCTAAACTGTGTTGTGGATTGATAAACGAAAGGGTGATACCGTTATGTGCACAAAAGGGGAAAAAACATAAAATGCAAAACAGATACAGGAGCATAAGCACTGTGTCTTGGAAGGCATATAAACATCTGGAAGAACCAAGGAAAGATGAAGAGAAAAGCAAAACTAAAAGCATATAATAGAGGGTAAGTTGAGACAGTAGGACTCTGTATTTGGTGCAAGACTCCATAGCTTCCCTTTTTTTAACCATGCTTTCCGTCATCTGTCCCCTCCCACTGCCCCTAAGCTCCCACACTCTCTTCTGTGTTTCAGCCAGCAGTGTCAAGAACGTTGGACATCTTCCTGATATGAGAGGCACTATATAAATATAAATTTATAGTCTACTGCCTTGTACAATCAGGAACTATACATGTGTTGACAAAGGATTATCTATTAATTGAGTTACCATTTACCTGGATTTTCAAGCACTTGTTATATGAGGGTTAAGCATTGATGGTGTACTACCCCAAGTAACCATTGAGTATCTGAGGAACTTTATTCTTTGGAGAAATGGTAGAGTTCTTTTTCTAGAAACCTTGTGTAATGAGGTTTTCAGTGCAGCCTGGCTACTTCATAAACAGTCATGGAGTGAATGATCAATTTTATTTAGGGGATTGTAGACCACGAGATACTACCTTCTCTTTTTGAATAGTACCATGGGATCTTTAGCATTCACCTGAACAGGCAGTTGAGGCCTCAGTTTAACATCTCATGTGAAGGATAACACTCCCAACATCCCCAGCACTGCTTTGGAGTGCCATCTTAGACTGAGTTCCAAGTCCCTCAGCATAGAGTACTATCAAATGAGCCAGATTCTGAAACAATGGAGATTAGGGAAGTAGGGAAGTAAGGAAGTAGTACAAACCTCACTTTCTGAGTTACATCATTAAAATTCTAGAACTGAAGTGGCAACATAAAGTCAGCGTTAGAGCTTGTATCCTTGGATCTGCATTTTTAAAAATTATTTTCCATTCATTTTGTAGGAAATTAATCCTCTTGTATGAGCTATTCCTCAATCACTCTGTTTTCACCCTTCTGTTCAGATCAATTAGTTTTTTTTTAAGAGTTTTACTAGGTTGAGTGAATATTACTTGTGGTCATAATTCTATAGCAAGAATGGGATCGCCTTCAATATTTGATTGTATCACCTATGTATCCAATTGCTAGTTGAAAGGAAGAGGAAAGCTGAATGTTATTACAAGGTTCAAGTTCAGAGTTTTCTGAATCCAATAATAATAATCTCTGCATTTGATATAGCGTTTTTCACATGTCTCCTTCCTGGAATCTGGGGTTAACACATTGCCTTCACTGTAGTAGTTTTTTTGGTTTGGTTGCCATTCAGTCATTCTCAACATAATGAGCTACAGGCAATTTATATTTCTTCAATCTCATCTGAAATCTACACAATATGCACAGTGCAAAAAAACACGATCCAAAGAAAGACACTAAAGACATTGGTGATAGTAAATGATAGAAAAAGCCTTCCAGCAGTAAATGCAAATGTGAAGCCAAAATTTGACTAGGTTTAAAAGAGTTGTGTTAAGTCAACAGTCAAAAACCATTCAAGTAATTGAGAGAGCGATTTTCTCACTTGTGGGCTTTAAAACACTTGACTATTTGAAAGCAGGAGGTAGATTCACTTACTACTCAAGCAAAAACAACTGCAGATTCGAATATGCAATTTACTGCTGGTGGCAAGTTAAGACACTAATCAGATGTTCGGCTGAATTGTTGAAATGTTCTGCCTCAACCAGCAAGAATGAAGCACTTTAAGTATGCTAATATATTCTGAGGAATGTGACAGGCCGATGCTGGTGGCGACAGAGATAACAAAATGGAGGCAAAGGTTTAATGAAAAGGCAATCATATTTTACAGAAGTAGAACTATTTATTTTAGTTGAACAATTCCTGAAATTCAAAGATACATCCTTTGGCATGAAAACACAACCAACCAATCACACTAAGATGAACCTATGTTTAGGCTACCAAAATCCACAAATACCATTGATTTGTAGCGGAGTAATAATGTCACATAGCTGGCAATTCAAAATAAATTTAATACAATAAACAAAAGTCCAACATATTACATAGGAGTTTATAATTCTTCAAATTATTCCTGCCTGGCTTCCACCACCTTCTCCGGTGCCCATCCAGTGCTATATAAATGTAAATTGTAAAATCGAACTGTACCTGGTTGGTATCACAGCTCAACATGAAATATGTGATAGATAGTATTGCCCCCAACATCCTATGAAAACTCAGCCTCAAATCCCTACCCAATGTGTGATGGTTCTACCAATTGGAAATGCAGAATTGGGCAAACGTTGGTTTCCACTCTGCATCCAAATTAAAATGCAGCTAAGATCTCACACCCAATCCAGCCGAGACCCTCATCCACACTTTTGTCATCTCCCTTCTTGTTTATTTCAATGCCCTGCTTCCTGGTCTCCCCAGTTCCACTATCCAGTAAGTAGCTCAGTGGTTAGAGCTCTCACCTTACAAGTGTGAGACCTGTGTTCGAATCCAGGCAGATCAGGGCGAAACCTTGGGCAAGTTTCCTTACTCCACATGCCTAATAATAATCCGTCCAAAAAAAACACAATAATAAAAATTGGTCATTTCAATCCACTGCTGTGCGCAATTGGCTGCCGCGTTTCCCCCACAAATATACCGTCAATTCACTTTACAGTATACTCTGTGAAGCACTTTGAGATGTCAATAAGATGTGAAAAGCGCTATATCAAATGCAAGGATTATTATTATTATCCACACAATTCAACTATTCCAGAACTCTACTGCCTCAATGCTCACCAGCTCTAAACTTTGTACTTACATTACACCAGTCCTTGTTCAGCTCAACTGGCTCCCTATCACAGCATGGATCAACTCCAAGATGCTGACACTTGTCTACAAATCGCTTCATGCTCTGGTACCTCCCTTTCTCTCTGACCTGTTTACTCCCCACTCGCTTACCAGAGCCAGCCCTTGCTTGCCTGGCTCTGACCTCTTGCTTATCGCTTGTCCCCTCCTTTCCACCATCAGCAGCTGTTTTTCAGCCACCTTCCCCCAAATCTTTCAAACTCTCTCACTCAATCTCAGATCATGTCTGAAGACTTTCCTGTTTGACCATATTTATAATAACCACCTCTCTTTATCACGGTGTCAGCCTCCTCCACTGTTGAACATTCTGAGATGCTATTCAGTATGAAAGGATTAATAATAATCCTTGCATTTAATCTAGTGCTTTTTACGTCTTCTTGATGTCTCAAAGCGCTTCACAGAATATATTGTAAAGTGAATTGACTGTATATTTTGTGGGCGAAACGTGGCAGCCAGTACAGCAGTGACCTACAAACAGTTGGTCAATTTAAATAACCAATTTATTATTGTTTTATTTGAGGGATTATTATCAGGCATGTGGAGTAAGGAAACTTGCCTGCCTGGAATTGAACCCAGGTCTCTTGCTTGTAAGGCGAGTGCTCTAACCACTGAGATACAGGATTCCGCTACAGGACATCTGATGAATCGGAGGTTGGTTATTTTCATTTCCTGCTTGCTGGGCACTGGCTAAGCATGAATGGAGCTACAATAGCGGGTGAGGAATTCTTTGCAGTTTAAATATCTAGAGGTTATAGTATACATAAATATATATAAACACATGTAAATGCAATTTGCAAGTTGTAAAATAGATACCAAGTCCTGGATAACTGTTCACAATCCCAATTTCCAGCTAATGCCTTTCAGCAGGTGTCCACCTAAATTTCAGGGTTGGCAATAGACATCTGCCTTCAGTGTGGTATGACTTACATACAAGCTTGTGACATGCCAAGCACCTTGATGTTCTACAGGTTCAAATCAACGCTACTCACCAATCCTATTCAGTAACTGCTTAATTTAGTAATGGACTTTGGCAAAGAGACAGGCCTACAATGATGTGTGTCTGAGCAACCCAGAGGTGTTGCAACCCAGAGGTGTTGCTCAGACACAGATGATTGTAGACCTGTTATTTCAGATAGGGTGAGCTAGTTTCACCAATTTTCCCCTGAATGGAGCATTTAATTTGTGGTGATTGCTCCATGTTGGAGGCAGTGCATTAGTGAAGAGAAATAGACATTGTGTGACTACTCACACACCCTTCCAGTCAATAAAAACAGAATCAATTTGCCATATACATCAAGGTCCCATCCTCTGAGCTAGAGAATGATGCCCGGAAGAGGAAAAACACACTTTACAAAACAGAAACTAGCACACAAAGGAAAATATAAGCTCTAGATATTTAAACTACAAATAATTCTTCACCAGCTATTGTGGAATCCTGTATCTCAAGATTCGAGCACTTGCCTTACAAGCATGAGACCTGTGTTCGAATCCAGGCAGATCAGGGCGAAACCTTGGCAAGTTTCCTTACTCCACATGCCTAATAATAATAATCCCCCCAAAAAACACAATCATAAAATTGGTCATTTCAATCCACGACTATTTATGGGGCACTGCTGTGCGCAATTGGCTGCCACGTTTTGCCCGCAAGTATACAGTCAATTCGCTTTACAGTATATTCTCTGAAGCGCTTTGAAGCGCATAGCATATTACCACTAGGACCCAGTTGCTATGTCACAATCAACTAGCGAGATGTCGCTTCTCTCTTAGGTAAATCTCCGTTGATTTCTCTCCCCCAACTCTCCGTGTCACCCACCCCCTCCACCCTCCGTGTCACCCCCCCCCCACCCACCCTCCGTGTCACCCAGCCCCCTCACCCTCCGTGTTACCCACCCCCTCCCCACCCTCCGTATCACCCAACCCACCCCCCACCATCTGTGTCACCACCCACCCCTGCCCACCCTCCGTGTCACCCACCCTACCACCCACCTTCCATGTCACCACCCTCCCCCTCCACCCTCCGTGTCACTCACCATGATTTCTCTCTCTCTGTCTGTAGACCAGTCAGTCAGTCAGACAGCCTCGCGATTGTTGCAGATGCGCCCAAACTTACTCCCCCTATCCCCATGTATGTTATAACTGAATGTGTTTTTTTTGTGTTTAGTTTTACTAAACGGGAACTTACTCCCCGTATCCCCATGTTTCTCATAGGGCCCTGCATTTTCCAACCATGAAAAAGCAAACGTACTCCCCCTATCCCCGTGTCTGCCTCAGGGCCCTGCATTTTCCAACCGCGATATTACCAACAGCGAAGGTATACAGGAATGTATCCCTCGTGGTTGGGGAGGGATACCTATATGTACAATATTGGGAAATTTTAAAACCCAGTACAGATCACAATGTTAAAATATTTGTTTGTCCTTTTAGTTGTACTGTATTTGTTTTTACTCAAAAGCAGCAAGAATGCAGAAGCAGCACATTGCTGGTCATTCATATACATAGTTGAGATCAGAAGAGCCTGTAAACTGCATAAAATCAATAAGCATTGATTGGGATCCTGCTTAGGGAAGCAGGCGAAATGATGCATTTGCTGTGCTGAACCATTATCCTTTGCATGAAATCACACAAAGGATACATATATTACCCCCTCCACCTAAAAAGTATTCTATCTTGCTTAGAGATATATATATATGGTATTATTTGTGAAGCTATCAATATCCAGTTTTCATCTTATCTCTTCTGCTACTATTGACTCATATTGCTACACTGCTCTTCAAAGATGCTCATGCACAAGTCCTCAAGCTCCTTCCACCTAGAATTACTGAAGAGCATCTTTCTCATAATTATGACCAAAATATCAGTGACAAAAAAAATGCTATAATTTAAACTACTGCAACAATACGTAACCACCTTAAAAAGCATTCTTTCAAGTCTAAATTATGCATTTCTCAACAGGATTCTTAACAAATCCTTGTCCACAAAAATGACTCTTACAGTAACCAACCCATGATAGCTGAATGTTATTATGTTACATTTTTCTAGTTACCCAAGTGACCCTATTTGCTTATCAGTCATTATTAAGAAACCCCATTAAATATCACAATTTAAACATTTATGCAATAACCTACCATGAGATAAGCTTTTTAATTGGTTTATCAAATGCAAGGATTTTTATTTTTAAAAACTGTAAAACTTGCTGAATCTTAAAATCATAACACCATAAATTTCTCCTACAATTGCTGCTGCATTTCTTCTGCTATTCAACTTTAGCAACATTTATACAAAGCAAATAATATGTCATAAGTTAGTTGAACTAAATGTGTGGACTTTTGGGAACATATCAAAAAACATCAGCCATTCTTTTGATAGACTGCAATAAAGGTTGTTCAAACGTGAATTCGAAATCTAGTGTCTATTTAACAATTGCACAGAAATGAATAATAATCCTTCTATTTGATACAAAAATAAGAATAATCCTTTTTTTGATATAGCGCCTTTCAGGTCGGAGGACATCTCAAAGCACATCACAGGATTTACTGTAAAGAGTAGTAACTCTGCAGGGGAACGCATAATTAATTTCTGAGTTGAATACTCTTAACCCACATTGATGTTTCAACTTTGTACTGTGTTTGATTTCCATATCCACTAAACAGAGTATTCACAAATTTGGCTTAACATGGGCAGCATATGGAATATATATGAAAACAAAATAGACAACTTTGAAAAAGTTTCTTTGCATTGTTGGATCTTATCAATTCAGAAACAAATCTCCCTGCCCATGAAAAACAGAGCAGATGGGCATGCAGATGTTTTAGTTTAGTATTCCCTAATCGATAATAAGGTGATAATAGTTCAGGCAAGGCTGCCAGTCCTTTTGAAAAATTCTGATATTTTTTGCTGCAAGGAATACATTCATGCTTTCATATTGTATGATATCCTAAACAATTCAAAACTCCCTTGTTCCTTGTTTGAAATCTACAATTCTGTGAAAGAATCCAAGTTGAAAAAAGTTAAATCTTACCCAATTAATTGTAATAATGATTGATAATCCCCAACAGGATCCAGAGATGCAGATAACATTGCCATTTCATTGAAATAATGGATGGAAATATCTACAGACTGAAATATTTCAAAACATAAACGTACTTTTCTGCCAGCCTTTTCCAGACTTCAAGGATGCAAATTACCTTATGTTTGGCTGGGAAGCAGTCAAGAGTTAAGAGTTTAAACTGTGTTTTTTTTGTAATTTTATTACACGGGGAGACTAAATAGGCATCAATCACCCAACAGTCCTCAAGGTTTTTTTAAATTCCAGTTCATTCTTCCAGACATTTTGGACTGACCCACTATAAATCATGGTCAGAAGCTTGCAACTGCCATGTATTAAAGCACAAAGTTCTTAGAAAGTGGAATGCAAAGTTTAGAATGATTTAAAGACCAAAGGGTTTAGAATAGGAGGGCTATTTTCCCTTTGTCAGTAGATTTACCGAGCTTAACCTTGCGCACGTGTTGTTATATAATTTAGCATGTCAAGGTCAGTAAATGTACTACCAAAATGTCAACAATATGACTTCCAGTTTACGATTATGGCTGGCATTTTCTTTCAGATTGTTCCTCAAGTGAAGAAAAAGCCAGAAAGCAATATGTTGACAACAAAATAGCCCCAAACCTAGAAACCTGGTCAATCTCTCCATTCAGCCAACACTGTCCTGCTTCATGTCCACCGGCCCAAAATTGATGGTCAGACTTTCAGTATATATGCCCCACCCTCTGGAACTCCACGCCAGTGGCCCTTCCAGTAACCCATTCCCTCACCTACTTCAAGATCCGCCTCAAGATCATCCTCCTTGACTATGGCCATCTTTGACCCTACCTCCCCAAACATCCAGCTCGGAGGCAAACCTTGACCAGCACCTGGACATGCCCCATCATAAAACACACTGCACAAATGTAATTTTATGGTTGTTGGGACATCCTCCCAACATCAAAGACACTATATCAATGTAAATTTGTATTGTGTTATATTTACTGGCCTTTCAGTTGGCGACTTTAGTGAATTTGATAGCAAATCCTGGCAATTTCTGTTAGAAACTGAAATTAAGTTATTAGTGCAAAAGTTTCTTGTTTGTGAATAGTGCATTTTCATCGACAAAGTAAGCTAGGTGAACTCTATTATTGTTAAAATGAACATAACATCAAAGGGACAATGATTAGAAACAGTTTGCTTCCATTGCTATCACATTCTATGTTATCCTAAACAATTAAAATCTACAAAGCTCCAATACACAAAATAAACTTTGAGACGTCTAGAAGACACAATAAGAAGCTATATCAAATGCAAGGATTATTATTAGAGTTGCTGGCTAGAAGTAAGTTGGGGATGTGCATTTTATTCCATATAATCACTGACTAACTGAGCTGGACACTATTAATGTTTTCAATTTGGGGCTCTTTTCCAATTTCTACGGGAGTTGCAATTTACTAAGGCAGATAGATTCCAATGTTAGGATCTTAAAAGTGAAACAAATACAGGAGTTTCAGTTGGTATTCATCTCGAGTGTATTGACCTTTACGAACAGACAATTAGAAGACAGAATAACATGACAGGTTTTCCTTAATGCTCTTCAATAACATTTTCTGTGCCACTGTTCCACAGATATAGCAATCTCTCAGCCACACAGCGAAAGAATCGGATGTCCATTAGTGAGTGGCTAATGCATGCAATGCACTCCAATAAACTCAGATAAGGGGAAAGAGTGTGAAGCTCTCCATAACATTTTCCTTCCCCCAAAGTATACATATATTCAAACACAAATTCCTATCATCAATCCATGTTTTCCCATGAATACTAAATGATAAAGTCAAGAAATATAAAAGTTTGACCCTTTTACTGCCTAAATTGAATCAAATTACTACAGTTTCTTGCTCTTATTCTGATGCAGACGAAAACAAATTTACAGAGCGCTCTTCATGCAGGTGAGCTTAACTGTGGCAGACCTTGACAATGAGCAGGAAGAGGGGGAAATGACCATAGGAATGATCGAAGAGAAAGGTCCTTGAAAAATATATATTTCAAAAATTCAGTCATTGCATTTCAGTTCACTTAATTTACCTGTTATTACAGGTTGTTGCTGAATACCTTACTAAAAAGATCCACACTTGAGAATTGTTTGGTAAACTGGGGATGATAGTACAGTATTAATGATCAAGTTCCACTATACTAAAAAGTCCACTCATTCTACAAAGACAATGTTGGGACAGAAATCTTTTTGTAGCTATCCAACCTCATGCATTATACTTTGGTTCCAAAACACTGAATGTTCTACTCTCCACACTGTTCTCTCAGGTATGAATAAGGATGACAACTGACAGCTCCACAGCACTGACAGGGCAGAGCAACAGCCCACCTTTGCTATTCTCAATCCAATTAGACCTGTAATCCTCCAGATGAAAGGCCCAACTACACAGGTTCCACATGACAAGGACAGGTATTGATTATTTGTCACTACAGTTAACACTGCCCCTGTTGAGGCCACTCTGACAGAAGCAAACCTCTCAAATTAGACAGCACTTCAGAGGCCCAGAGGCCAAATGGCAATACAAGTGAAGGCTAATAAAAGGTATAAAAATGAACAAATCATAACATTATGACAGGTTGATTGTTCCCAGCAGCTCAAGCTGTATGTTTTGCCAAACTGGCATTAGGGTCTGCTACTCCTCCTTTTCCTGTGCTGCTTTTCCAACTTACATTGAATTAAAGGCCAGAACAATTAAGGCACCTGACCAACAAAGAGAAACCTGGATGGTAACTATCATCAAGGGACACAATTTAAAAAATAGACTGCATTTGTCAATAGATGCCAACATGACAAGCACATATCTCAACCATTATTCTCCACCATGTAGTTTTCTCGAGTCTTGTTTTCACCTTTTACACAAAATCACACGTTGCTATTTTAGGTTTTGAAACTAGTTAAGAACTCTCAAAATCCAAATCACATTAACAGCTCTACATAGAGCTTTTAAATTTAAAGATGCTTTACTTAATGGCGGTTTTGGGGACACTGGTGTGCACAACTGGTCGCTGCGTTTCACCCACAAACTACATACCCAATCCACTTTACAAATATATTCTGTAAAGGGCTTTGAGATGGCTCAACAACATCATAAGGGGCTATATCAAATGTAATGATTATTAATATCACTTAATTAAACAAAAGAGATGCTGGGTTCTGATCACTGCTAAATGACAGAAACACAAAATACAGCAACAAAACTGTGTTGGGGACTAAATAAAGCAAGTCACAATTTCTTGCATTGCTGCCAGCAATTTCAATTTCCTCTTAAACTGAATTATATTAAACTGAGCCCATCTGCAAAAATATCAAATCTTTCTAAAACATATAAAGTATGTAATTATTATTTGATTGAATGGCACTTCGCACAATATGTTATATAAATGGTTTCAATGCAAATACCAGATTGGAACAGTTCCTTGCTGTGTAGAAACAAATGCACACTTGCACTAGGTGATTAAAATTCTAAAGACATACCATGCATCTCCTCTATTGCAATCTACTGCACCAAATGAATCAGTGGGCAGCTGAAGATGTCATTGCACAAGTGATCAATATTATAAAATACAGTTTACACTTACACTCCAATGCAATATCAGGAGGTTGGGTTGCACTGTTAGAGGTACTGTCCTTCAGATGAAATAATAATAATAATCCTTGCATTTGATATAGCGCTTTTCACATCTTATCAATGTCCCAAAGCGCTTCACAGTATATACTGTAAAGTGAATTGACTGTATATTTGTGGGTGAATCGCGGCAGCCAATTGCCGCAGTGTCCCACAAACAGTCGTTGATTGAAATGACCAATTTTATTACTGTGGTTTTTTGGGGACAGATTATTATTAGGCATGTGGAGTAATAATTATTTCATAAAAAATAATAAATTGGTCACTTCAATCCACCACTGTTTGTGGGACTGCGCATTTATCTGAGTGAGTGGAAGTCTATGTGCAGAACAGAATTGCAATTTGTACATGACCAATAATAATCAACAATACAGTTTACACTGACACTCCAATGCAATATCAGGAGGTTGGGTTGCATTGTTAACGCCCACAAAATATACAGTCAATACTCGTTACAGTATATCCTGTGAAGCACTTAAAAGACGTCTCAGGGACGTAATAAGGTAGTATAAGAAATGTAAATTTAAGTATTGTAATAACAACAACAATGTTTTTTTTTACTGAAAAATACTATGGAATACAACAATTTGTTTTTCTGATGTGTCAGCAAACCTGTTGATTGTTACTGAGTAAAAGGTAAAAAAATTGCACTGCATGTTTCAGCAAACCAGTAATTAGAGGAAGAAAATTTATTGAGATGGCAAATTTGTTCCCATGAAACATTTTGAAATTAAAACCAAAGTAAGTGGCTCTGTATGAAGGATTAGATATCACAAATATAATTAAGCAAATCAATTTTTAACATCTGATTAAACACATGTCAGGTCTATGTGATCTATATTTCTGAGACATTGTGGGTTAGATCAACCAATTGAAAGAGCAATGCTCTTGATGAAACAATAATTTACATGTCTGTCTTTCACATTAATGTGACTTCTCATTGTGCTTTATCGAATTTAGGAGAGGAAAAAAAGTGTTCAAAAACAGTCATAGAAATGGGTTCATTTTCAAAAGCACTGTGTGAAGTCCCATAGGATAGAAAGTGCCAAGGGTAGGGATTCCCTGTTTCTTCTTACTATTCCAGTGTAGTTGTCCTCTTGCCCCCAAGTACAACCACAGCAACAACAAAATTACATTTATAATGTAATTGTCGGGAGGGCGTATACATTATAAGGAGATCAGGAAAGACCTTCAAAGCCTTTCTTAGTCTCCCTGTCATAACCCTTTCATTTGATGTAACGCTTTACCACTACGCTTAGACATCTCAAAGTGCTTCACAGAATATATTGTAAAGTGGATTGGCTATATATTTTGCAAATTGCAAGTAGCCAATTGCAAACAGTCATGGATTGAGTGGCCAATGTTCATTCTTTTTTGAAGGATTATTACCCGTGGAAAGCAATACATGAATCAATTAACAACAGGTTCCTACTTATGCTAGATGAGCGGAGGTATATGGAATAAGAAAACACGACTATGGTTTTGCATCGCCTGGGAATTGAACGCACGTCTTATCGCTTGAGAGGCAAGCGTGCTAACCACCACACTGTGGGACTCCACGAGAATGGAGGGACAAATGGTTGGACTGTCCGTAATTATTGTGAAATACGGGCGTGTCATAAAGCGATTAATAACATTTCAATAATGACTGTTCCAGAAAATGAGCCTCTCATCCTGAACCACAACTTGAACATATTGGAACTATTATGAAACACTGTAATTGGGTTAACATATTGTTCCCAAGACAGTAGAATACTTTCAGATGCTAAAATGCTCCAATCTTACTTACAAGCTAGATGTTGTTTTTCTACTTATTACAGCATGATCAAAATATATATTTTTCACTTATTCCCCACATCTTTATATAATCCGATTCAGCACATAATAGACAAATTTAAATGGCATTTGTGTAGTGCTTTCACGTTGTGAGGACTTCCCAAGGTGCTGGAAATTATAACTGCAATTACAATTTGTGGTCACTTCCTTTAGTGATGTAAAAAACGGATAACTCCAATAAAACTCACTTTTTGTGCTGCAAGATGCAATGCTGTCCGCTGACTGCGATCTGCTTTGTTAACATTAGCTCCTGCTTTAAGAAGTGCTTCAGCACAGTCCAGTCTGTCAGCAAGCACACAGTACATGAGTGGTGTACGGCCAAACTGGTCCTCTGTGTCTTTGAAATCTGGATATCCTAGATTTAAAAAAAATAATAAATTAAAATTTTTAAATATCGGGGATTAAGCACTTTACTGATTTCACTACAGTTTAATATTGCATCAAGCCATATAGATATCAATAATAATAAATAATCCTTCCTTTGATATAGCATTTTTCATATCTTCTAGGCATCTTCACCAAATATGCTAAAGTGAATTGACTGTATATCTTGTGGGCAAAATGCAGCTGCCAATTGCACACAGCAGTATCCCACCAACAGTTGTGGATTAAATGACCAATTTTTCTTAAAGGAATTATTACTCCCAGACAAGCGATCTGCCACTGGACTAACAACTGGTTCCTACTTACTGCAGGGCAAACAGAGATATGTGGAGCAAGGAAACCTATCCAACGTTTCGCCTGCTGGGAATTGAACCAGGTCTCTCGCTTGAGGAGAATGCTCTAACCTGAGCTGCAGGACTCACACGTGAAATGTACTGCACTTTTAACCAATTTGTCAGCCCCTAATGAAAAACACGTACCAAGCCATATGTACTCGTCTGCAATGATCACATGTAACATGTTTATTTATTTCAAGCACAAAAACAGTTCTTCAAAGCGGTGTTGATTTATGACTATGAATTTTGGCATGATGGTTCCATTATAAAACTAGGGTTGGTCCAGTTATGTTTCACCATTTTACTAGTGCAGACTCATAAAGCACAGTATGCACCTAATAGATTGCTCTGAATTACCATCTTATTACATTAGTTTCATATATATATATATATTCCATGAATGAAATGAAACGACTGGTGCTCAAAAAATGCTCCTTAGGTACCGGTATATAGAAAAAACATTTGGTGACAGCAGTCGAAAAAAAATTACAACCTGTTCTCCAATCAGTTTTAATACAACCAGCACAAGAGCTCAGTTAAAGAAACCATCAACGTTGGAGTCTGAGGACATTGTGTGGGGAGGATTGAAGAAAGGTGTGCCAGCGCACAATGTTTCAGCTCCAATATACTGCGTTGCAGGGTGAGAAGGGGCAGATTAATACCCACAATGTTCTACCCAGGTGGCAGGCTGACTCAGTTGATAACTCTCTCGCCTTGAGGTTAGAAGATTGTAAACCCAAGCCCCACATTGGGACTTTGAACTCAGTCTCAGCTGACACTCCAAAGCAATGTGAGAGAGGTGTTTTGTCAGAGATGCTGTCCTCCGACAAATTGCATTGTCTATTCCAAAAGACAAATGAAGTTTCTGTCCGGGGTCAACAATCCTCCAGATCAATCGGTCACTTACTTCATGGCTGTTTATGAAACAGTACTTCGCTCTTTGCTGCTTTGATGATCAAGAAATACACAACTGATGTTCAAATTGATGTTCTTGATGTTTATAGCAGCTATTTAAAATGCAAGGATTATTATTACAGCCAGTTCTGGAGTACAATTGTTTTGTTGCACGTATTAACTACTGTAGTTAGCTTCTAATCCTAATTTTACTATTAAGGGAAGCATCAAGTGGATTCCAAACAGTTCCTTGCAGAGACCAAAGTAAGAGTTTATCATCAAGCTGTCAAGCTGTCAATTGCTCACAAAATCGGCCAACTTAGTGTAACAACATTTGTTTAGCGCCTTTCATGTTGGGAAGACGTCCCAAGGCACTGGACAGTCAGTGTTTTGCACCCGAGCTGTGGGGTGGGAACGGGAAGGGTGGAGGGAAGAAGTGATTGAAGGTACGTCGAAGAGGAGTGTCTTGAGACAGGTCTTGAAGGAGGCGAGGGAAGGGTTGAGGTGGAGGGATTGTGGGATAGAATTCCAGAGAGTGGAGGCAGAGTGGCAGAGGCCCGCCGGGTGGTAATACATTGTCAGAGGTGCTATCCTGCGGATGAGACATGAACCAAGTTCTTATTCAGGTAGATGGTACTATTCAAAAAGTAAAATGAGTTTCCTTCAGTATTCTAGCTAACAATGCTCCAGATAATACAGTGTCTGTTAGTCATTCACTTCCTGGCTGTTTGTAAAAACAGGCATTTTTGTTTTTGTTTCAGACAAATTCTGTTTTTGTTTCAGACTTCCAGCATCTGCAGTATTTTGTGTTTTGTGGTGCATGGTGCACAGTTCATTTGCCTATCAATATAAAGTTGCTAAACTTTACAGTTAAATCCTTTGAAGTAAATTCAGATGCTATAATCATGTGATAAAGTGTAAGGATTATTATTGTGATCTGTTTACGTTCATAGTGTCTTTAATTGGGCATCTAGAAAGTGCATAATACTGTTTTAAGTGAAATAAACATTATACAGTTGGGTGGTGGGGGGGGGGGGGGGGGGGGGGGGAAGTGGGGAGAAAATGTGTTGCTTGTACCACATAACACAATCAATGATTGAACTAAAATCAATGTTTTACTGGTCAAACATGACCTCCCTTCATTACACATATCTACCAAGGTTTTATGAGTCAACTGATTTATAACAGTGTTCATCTCTTAGAAGCACATTGATTATTGTTCCTAGGATTAATTACTATATTTTTAAGCATGGTGATGGGTTTCCACACATGTCGGACATTCAGCTGACCAACAATAAAAATGTAGTATAGCTTTCACTTGTAGAATATGCTTGCATGTCCTCACATCACTACATATAGAGTCCCCAAAATGTTGTCACCCACTATATACTGTCTTCCTAATCTATAATAACATACAAGAAGTCCCCCTTGATGTCCGGGCATCCTCCCGATATGAAAAGTACTACACAAATGAAATTTTTACATTTTATGAGCAGCACTGTTCAGAATCATATTTCACTCTTGATTTGCAGTACCAAACATGAAAAGGTATAAGCAGTGCAAACAATCTAGAAAATCCCTGTACAGTCATAGTATTTTAGCTTATGCTTAATGAAATCTAATATATTTTAGTATACAGTATATGGTAATATACTTTACAATTTCAAGCGAATTGCTATCTGTTACTTAAATATTACTTATTCAACCAGATCAGTTATTTCATTAAAGGTAGCAGGTCAGGTAGATAAGGCAGCAAAAAAGGCAATTGGTGTACTGAGCTTTATTACTAGGGGCATAGAGTATAAGAGTAGGGAGGTTATGGTTAATCTGTACAAAACACTGGTTAGGCCTCAGCTGGAATACTGCGTCCAGTTCTGAGCACCTTACTTCAGGAAGGACATTAAGGCACTGGAAAGGGTGCAGAGTAGATTCATGAGAATGATACCAGGAATGGGGAACCTTAGCTATGAGGACAGACTGGAGAAGTTAGGACTTTTCCCATTAGAGTAGGGAACGGCGATATATCGGTATATCACTAAAACCCGATATGATTTTCATATCGGTATGCCGATATAGACATTTAAAAAATACCGATATATCGAAAAACGGTGTATCGATGTAAAAAATCGGGATGCGAGCACAATCAACTACAAGACCCAGAATGCTCATCTCTATACACAATGCACAGACCGAGGTGCAAAGCCGCCATCTTGTATTCATAGTCCTCGAATACAATATACAGGTATGCAAGGGGTGGGGGGAGAGAGACGGCTGTGGGTGGGGGGGGCGAGGGGGAGAGAGACTGCTGGGGGGGGGGGGGGGGGGGGGGTGAGGGGGAGAGAGACGGCTGGGGGGGAGGGAGAGAGAGACGGTGGGGGGGGGGGGGGTGGAGGAGAGGGGGAGAGAGACGGCTGGGGGGAGGGGGAGAGAGACGGCTGGGGGGGGAGGAGAGGGGGAGAGAGACGGCTGGGGGGGGGAGGAGAGAGACGGCTGGGGGGGGAGGGAGAGAGAGACAGCGGGGGAGGGGGGTGCGAGAGAGGGACGGCTGGGGGGGGGGGGGGGGGAGAGAGACGACTGGGTTGGGGGAGAGGGACGGCTGTGGGGGAGAGGGGGAGAGAGATAGCTGGGGGGGAGAGGGGGAGAGAGATGGCTGGGGGGGAGAGGGGGAGAGAGACGGCTGGGGGGGGGGGGGGGGAGGAGAGGGGGAGAGAGACGGCTGGGGGGAGGGGGAGAGAGACGGCTGGGGGGAGGGGGAGAGAGACGGCTGGGGGGGGAGGGAGAGAGAGACGGTGGGGGGGGGGGGGGAGGAGCGGGGGAGAGAGACGGCTGGGGGGAGGGGGGAGAGAGACGGCTGGGGGGGGGGGAGGAGAGGGGGAGAGAGACGGCTGGGGGGGGGGGAGGAGAGGGGAGAGAGAGACGGCGGGGGGGGGGGGGGGGGGAGGAGAGGGGGAGAGAGACGGCTGGGGGGAGGGGGAGAGAGACGGCTGGGGGGGGGAGGAGAGGGGGAGAGAGACGGCTGGGGGGGGGGGGGGGGGGAGGAGAGGGGGAGAGAGACGGCTGGGGGGAGGGGGAGAGAGACGGCTGGGGGGGGAGGGAGAGAGAGACGGCTGGGGGGGGAGGGAGAGAGAGACGGTGGGGGGGGGGGGGGGAGGAGAGGGGGAGAGAGACGGCTGGGGGGAGGGGGAGAGAGACGGCTGGGGGGGGGGGAGGAGAGGGGGAGAGAGACGGCTGGGGGGGGGGGGGAGGAGAGGGGGAGAGAGACGGCTGGGGGGAGGGGAGGGGAGAGAGACGGCTGGGGGTGGGGGGGAGGAGAGGGGGAGAGAGACGGCTGGGGGGAGGGGAGGAGAGGGGGAGAGAGACGGCTGGGGGGAGGGGGAGAGAGACGGCTGGGGGGGGAGGGAGAGAGAGACGGCTGGGGGGGGAGGGAGAGAGAGACGGTGGGTGGGGGGGGGGGGAGGAGATGGGGAGAGAGACGGCTGGGGGGAGGGGGAGAGGGGGAGAGAGACGGCTGGGGGGGGGGTGGGAGGAGAGGGGGAGAGAGACGGCTGGGGGGGGGGGGGGGGAGGAGAGGGGGAGAGAGACGGCTGGGGGGAGGGGGAGAGGGGGAGAGAGACGGCTGGGGGGGGGGGGGGGAGGAGAGGGGTAGAGAGATGGCTGGGGGGGGGGGGGGAGGAGAGGGGGAGAGAGACGGCTGGGGGGGGGGGGAGGAGAGGGGGAGAGAGACGGCTGGGGGGAGGGGGAGAGAGACGGCTGGGGTGGGAGGGAGAGAGAGACGGCGGGGGGGGGGGGGGGGGGGGAGAGACGGGGTGGATGTGATAATATACAGATAGAGATGGGGGGGGATGTGAGAGACATAGACAGAAAAACACAGAGATGGAGAGAGTGAGAGACACAGAGAGAGAAATATATTTACCTCCTGAGAAGATAGGCCCCGAATGCGCGCGCACCCGGAATGCGCGCGCGCATGCGCAGTACAAAAAAACGGAAAATATCGGTATTTCGGTATACCTCGATATGAGCCAACCGATATATCCGTATCCGGAAAATTCCCATATCGCTGTTCCCTACATTAGAGCAGAGAAGGTTACGCGGGGACCTGATAGAGGTCTTCAAGATCATGAAAGGTTTCGACAGGCTAGATAGGGAAAAGCTGTGTCCGCTGGTAGGTGTGTCTGTGACCCGTGGTCACAGTCTTAAGATATCTACCAAAAGAAGCAGAGGGGAGGTTAGAATAATTTTTTTTACTCAGCGAGTTGTTTGAATTTGGAATGATCTGCCTGAAAGGGTAGTGAGGTTTGATTCGATAGCAGCTTTTAAGAGAGAACTAGATAGGTGTCTGGGGAAGACGGGTTTGCAGGGTTATGGGGAGAAAGCTGGTGATTGGGGTTAATGAAAGTGATTTGCTCGGTCAAAGAGCCGGCACAGACTCGATGGGCCGAATGACCTCCTTCTGTGCCGTAACATTCTATGATTTGAATGGAGGCATTTCCTGATCCACGTGGATAAACAATGGGAAATCCTATTCTAAACACATGAAAAATTGCTTGTGTTAGGAATAATCAAGTGACAAAACTCCAGGATTCCACGGTAACAGAATCATACAACATAGCATGGTAAAGTGAAGGTCATAACATTGTTAAGCATCAACACAAGTTATGTCCAAATGAACCAAACAAGCTTATTTGAGTATGCAAAGCACCTGATGTGCAGGAAATGAGTGGGCTGGCTACATTCATATGCAATGAATCAGGTCCATAGTGCATCCATGTTTGCATTCTCAGGAATTTCATCGTGGAATCCTTCTAATTCACTCCCTCCCACTCAACTACCAAAGCCAGATGTGTAAAGCACTTTGAGACATTCTCCTGATGTGGAAGGTGTATGCAAATATAAATTACACATTGTGTCTACATGGCACTGAGATATTGTAATCCAAGGGAACAAAATTAAACTGTTATACAGTAATTAACAAATGAACTCAACGATTCTGAGGTTTATCACAAGATCAGCATATCTGTTTTGAAATTGTGCATCTGGATGTGTATTAGGGTACAGGAAATGCAGAAGGAAAGGCAAGACAGGAAGAGAGAACTTGGTTTCACCAACAGGGTTACATGGCAGTCAACAACAATAACAAATTTCATTTGTTCAGTGCCTTTCACATCAGGAGGACGTTTCAAAGCACTAATTTTCTTGCTTTATGAAGACATTAATACAAGCTGTTAATAACAAAATTACTTCCTGTTTATTAAACAAAATCTGCATTTGATTATCTGTCAATTTTATATTAAGGAATATTACAAAAAAGGACTACATAACTAAAAGTATACAAACAGCTATAAATTAACTTATTAACTAGATTCATAGATTCATAGATTCATAGAATTTTACGGCACAAAAGGAGGCCATTCGGCCCATCTAGTCTGTGCCGGCTCTTTGAAAAGCGCGATTCAATCCCACTGCCCTGCCCGCTCCCCATAGCCTAATAGACCTGTTCTCCCTAAATAAAGATCTAATTCCCTTTTAAAAGTTGTTATCGAATCAGCCTCCACCACCTTTTCAGGCAATGCATTCCAGATTCAAACAACTCGCTGAGTGAAAAAATTTCTCTTCAGCTCCCCTCTACTTCGCCTTGAAACTATTTTAAATCTGTGACCACAAGTCACAGATTCGCCCACGAGTGGAAATAGTTTTTCTCTATTTGCCCTGTCGAAACCCCTCATGATCTTATAAACCTCTATTAGGTCTCCCCTCAATCTTCTCTGCTCCAGAGAGAATAACCCTAGCCTATCTAGCCTCTCCTCATACCTGAAGTCCCTCAATCCTGGCACCATCCTAGTAAATCTTCTTTGTACCCTTTCCAAAGTCTTCACATCCTTTCTGTAGTGTGGTGACCAGAATTGAACACAGTATTCCAGCTGAGGCCTCACCAAAGTCTTATAGAGGTCAGTCAGCACTTCCTGACTTTTGTACTCTATACCCCTATTTATAAAGCCTAGTATCCCATATGCCTTCTTAACAGCCTTGTTTACCTGTCCTGCCACCTTCAACGAGTCACTAACACAAATCCCCAGGTCTCTCTGTTCCTTCACACCATTTAAAATTGTACTATCTAGCCTATATTGCCTCCCTTCATTTCTTCTCCCAAAATGCATCACCTCACACTTCTCTGCATTAAACTTCATCTGCCATGTGTCTGCCCACTTTACCAATTTGTCTATATGCTCTTGCAGATGGCTACTATCCTCCTCACTATTTACTATTCTCCCTAACTTAGTGTCATCTGCAAACTTGGAAACTGTACTCCGTACACCCAAGTCCAGATCATTGATGTAGATTACAAACAGCAATGGTCCCAAAACCGATCCCTGTGGCACACCACTGCTCACTTCCCTCCAATCTGAAAAACAGCCGCTCACTACAACTCTCTGCTTTCTGTTTCGCAGCCAGTTGTGGATCCACGCTGCCACTGTCCCTTTTACGCCATGGGCCTTTAATTTCCTAATAAGTCTCTCATGTGGCACTTTGTCAAATGCCTTTTGAAAGTCCATGTAAACTACATCAACTGCGCTACCATTATCCACCCATTCCGTTACCTCATCAAACAATTCTATCAGATTTGTAAGGCAAGATTTGCCTTTAACAAATCCATGTTGACTGTCCTTTATTAGCCTATATCTTTCTAAGTGAAGATCTACCTTGTCCCTGATTATGGACTCTAGAAGTTTGCCCACTACCGACGTTAGACTGACTGGTCTGTAGTTACCAGGCTTGTCCTTCTGCCCCTTTTTATACAAGGGAGTAACATTAGCTATCCTCCAGTCCTCTGGCACGACCCCTGTGTCCAAGGAAGATTGAAAGATCGTGGCCAGAGTCCCTGCTATTTGCTCCCGTGCCTCACTTAGTAACCTAGGGTGCATCCCATCCGGACCAGGTGACTTATCCACCTTGAGTGACGTCAACCTTTTTAGAACTTCCTCTCTGGTTATAATTATTCTATCCATTTCTCCTACCCTCTCCTCCAATACCATGGCATTGGCTGTATCCTTTTCTTTTGTGAAGACAGAGGCGAAGTACTCATTCAGTACATCAGCCATGCCCTCTGCCTCCACAATGAGATTTCCTCCTAGGTCCCTAACTGGCCCCACCCTATCCTTGACCAACCTTTTACTCTTAATATGTTGGTAAAAAACCTTAGGGTTCCCCTTAATCTTACTTGCTAATTGTTTCTCATGCAGTCTCTTTGCCCCTCTAACTTCCTTTTTTAGTTCTATCCTACACTTCCTATATTCTGCTTGGTTCCCTTCTGAATTTTGAGCCTGACACTTATCATAAGCCTCTTTTTTTTGGTTTATTTTGGCCCCGTTTTCTTTAGTCATCCAGGGAGGTTTGGATGCCTTACATTTCACCTTTGTGGGGATGCTTTTGACCTGTGCCTGAACTATCTCCTCTTTGAACACTGCCCACTGCTCGTTAGTTGTCTTACCTGCCAATTTTTCTTTCCAATCCACCTTGGCTAGGTCCCACCTCAACTCATTGAAATTAGCCCTTTTCCAGTTGAGTGTCCTCACCTGTGATCGTTCCTTATCCCTTTCCATAATTATTCTGAATCTAACGATATTGTGGTCACTATTCCCTAGATGCTCACCTACAGAAACCTGTTGAACTTGCCCTACCTCATTTCCCAAAACTAGATCCAGCAATGCTTCTTTCCTCGTTGGACTGGAAACATACTGATCAAGAAAGTTGTCCTGCACACACTTCAGGAATTCTTCTCCCTCCTTGCCCTTTACTCTACTATTCTGCCAATCTATGTTGGGATAGTTGAAGTCACCCATTATCACTACTCTATTAGCTCTGAATCTATTACCAGTTTTCAGCGTTCAATGAATCTGAACAATGATGCATTGCCAGTGAAGTTTTTAATCAATTTTAAATACGAATGGCAGAAACTTAGTACAAATTAATTAATTTCACAAATTAATATAGTGCATGTAATGTGTACAACAACAACAGTGCCATATAGCATCTTTCACACTGGACATCTTTGTCCCAAAGAGCTGGACAATCAGTGTTTCAGACCTGAGCTGGGAGTCGGGATCGGGCAGTGTGGGGGAGGGGGGAAATGTGGATGACCAAAGGCATGGACAAAGAGGAGTCTTGAGAGGCAAGGGAGGGGAAGAGGTGGAGGGACAATGGAATGGAGATCCAGAGGGTGGAGGTAGTGGCAGAACACCAATGGTGGGGTGGGCAAGATTGGAGACATGAAGCAAGCTGTAGCCCACTGAGCAGAGCGAGCGGGCAGATTGAAAGGGGGTTAGAAGATCACAAAGACAGAGGGGAATAAGGGTGTGGAGGTCTTTGAAGGCGAGGACCAGGATTTTTAATGGTATCCTCTGTGTGATAGGAAGCCAGTGGAGTCAGGCGAGGATGAGGGTGATAGGGTCTTAGAGCCTAGTGAGGGAGAGACATGGGCTACAGGATCTGAGCCTATGGAGGGAGGAGTTGGGGAGGCCAACAAGCAGGGAGTTTGCATAGTTGAGTCTGGAAGTTATGAATGTGTGCATGAGAGTCTCTCTGCTATGAGAGAGTGGCGGAATTGGACGATATGGAAATGGGGGAAGGCAGAACGGGACATGTAATTACAGAGAAGGAATGCGTCCAGGGAAGGTTTATTGAGGATGGGTTTATCAAGGCTAGTTTAAGAGCAACAGCAACAGTATCGGATGAAAGGGAGATTGATGGTGTCAGAGGGTGGTGGTGGGGTGGGGGTGAGGAGGTGGATCTGGGAGGTAAGGAGAGGGATGGGTTCAAGGGAGCAGGTGGTGGGCTTCATAGAGGATATGGAGGTGATGACAAGGGAGGGGAAGACTGGTTTGAATGTGTGAAAGGAGGATGGGTAGGGATTGGAGTGTTGAATTGGAGTGTCCCTCGATTTTGGACTTGAGGAAATTCAGCATCTCCTCAAAGTTGGAGTTAGAGGAGAGAATACGTGAGGCGTGGATGGAGGAGCCAGTTGGTTGCCTCCAAGATCGTCTTGGAGTAGGACTATTTGGCAGTGGCAAGAGCGGAGCAGTAAGTTTCCTTGTGGTCCAATTAGATCCACTAGTGGACTGTTGAGCCAGAATTGAGTCAGGTGCATTTGCCGACCGCACCTGACCCTTGAGGGAATGGAGGTGGCTGGTGAACCAAGATGAGGTTTGTGAGTAGGAGGCGGTTTGGGAGATGGGGGGCCAAGGGCATCAAGGGTAGCAGAGAGGGTAATATGGAGGAAAGTGTGAGGAGGATAAGTCAGTGTAGGAGGATAGGTCAGAGTGGGAGGAGTTCAGATGACTTCAGGGCTGTGGAAAAGGATTGTGGGGAGATTGTGGGCAGTGGAATGGGTTTGGTGGCAGTGGGAAGAGGGATTGAGTTGAAGGAGATGAAGTGGTGGTCAGAGATGGCCTTGTCGGTGATGGTGCTATCCGAGACACTGAGGCCCCAGGTGATCACCAGGTTGAGGGGGTGGCCATGACCATGGATGGTAGAGTGGATATCGTGGGAGAATTTGAGAGAGAGGAGAGATGAGAAGTCCGAAGAGATGGAGCAGGAAGGGGTGAAGTGAAGGTTGAAGTTGCAGAGGATGAGGAGGCGATCGGAACAGAGGCAGAAGGAAGCCGGGAGGGTGGAGTCTTCAGAGATGAAGGTGGGGGAGGATTTGGGGAGCTGGTAAATGAGGGAGGATGGTTTTGAGGGAAAGACTGGAGGGATGGCAGATGGCAAGGTGCTCAAATGAGGGGAATGAGCCAGAGGAGTAGGGGGATAGAGCGAGCGATGTCTTGGAGATGATGACCACACCATCGCAATGGCAGTTGGAGTGAAGAGTTTGATGGGAGGTATAGCCAGACAAACGACATCCTGACCATCTGTGACCAGGGCTCCCTCTATCTCATCGTCCTCCTCGACCTATTCGCCACTTTTGATACCATCGATCACTCAATCCTCCTTCACCACCTCTCCTCCGTCCTCAACCTTCAAGGTTCTGTCCTTGACTGGTTCTGGTCATATCTCTCCCACCGTCTTAACTTTGTCTCCTTCAATGGTTTTTCCTCCAGCCCTCGCACATTCACATACCGCATTCCTCGGGGCTCTGTCCTTGGCCCCCGCTCTTCACCCTATACATGGGGTGGGGTACCCCAGACATGGGGTAAACTTCCAAATGTATGCAGATGACACACAACTCTACCTCTCCGCGTCCACCCTCGACTCCAGGACTACTGGTGTTCTGACTGCATGTCTGTCCGACATTGAGTCCTGGACGAGGGCCAATTTCTTTAACTCAATGTCAACAAGACGGAGGACCTCCTGATTTGCTCACGTACCTCAGGTGCTGACAACATCAGCATTCAAGGCTGCTCTCTCCACCTCTCGAAGCCAGTCAGGAATCTGGGCGTCTTGTTTGACCCCGAACTGTCCATACTCGCTTATATCTGCTCCATGTCTGGTACAGCCTTCCACCACATCTGCAATATTGCCAGACTCCACCATTACCTCATCCCCCATGTCGCCGAAACTCTCATTCATGCCTGTATCACTTCTAGGCTCGACTATGGGAACTCTCTCCTTGTCGGCCTTCTCCGCTCCTCTTTTCACAGGCTGCAGATCATTCAGAACTCTGCAGCTCATGTACTCTCCCGCATCAGGCTCCTCGACCATATCACTCCCACCCTTGCCCATCAATACTGGCTCCCCATCTCTCTGCTCCCACACTTTGGAACTCCATCCCGCAGTCGCTCCGCCTTGCTTCCTCCCTATCCTCCTTCAAAGCCGGTCTCAAGACCTTCCTCTTTGACCGCGCCTTCAGCTCCCCTCCTAACTCTTCTCCTTCTCCTACTCTCCTTCCCCCTACCCCGACCCTCCCCCATCTGCTCGGGTCCCGAACTAACTGTTCAGCACCTTGGGACGTCCTCCCGATGTGAAAGGCGCTATACAAGTGTAACTTGTTGTTTGTTTGTTGTTGTGATGTGGCCTCAGTGAGGGGGAATGTGTTGCCGATCCATGTTTCGGTGAGGTCATTGATTGTCAGAACCTTGTTGCAGAACTAACAGTCATGTTCCAAGATATAGAGGTCACGGCTCTGGGCACAAACAAAAATCTGACCAGATTTATCTGCAATATTTAAATTTGAAATTCGGATTTGTTCAGGTTTGTACAAATTGTTGCGGTTTGCTATTTTGAGGCGTTTTCAAAGAAAACTGGAATTTTCAACTAATGTTCCTGATCACTGTCCACTGACTCCTGCTGGAGAGATTCCTGCATCCCTAATCTGAGCCGTGCTGCTGGTGGTATCATGTTGAGACACAGTCTTTTCCTAACATGTGCACTCTATTGTTTGTACATATTGAATGAGAAAGGAATTGTGTTCAGCTGTGGTGCCCCAGGATTAAAATAATATTCCAACCCTCACCATTTAACCTCATATATTAAGAATATAATCATAAAATAATTGAAATTTATGATGCAGAAAGAGATCAATCAGCCCAAGTAGACTGTACCAGCTCTCAGAGCAACAGGTGAGATACTAAGTGCTCATGGAACCATATCTCAACAAGTCAGAGCCCCCAGGAGAGCAGGAAACTGTTCACCGCCTCTCCTCTCATCCTTCGTGGTTGAGATCCTACCTCTCACACTGTCTTAACTTCATCTTCACAAACAGTTTCTTCTCCTCCAGCCCCTGCACTGTCTCACGCGGCATTTCTCAGGGCTCCATCCTTAGTCCCCTCCTCTTCAACATCTACATGCTCCCTCATCCAGACTTGGGTCAACGTACATATTGATGACACCCAACTGTGTCTCTCTGCCGCACCCTTGACTCCAAGACCACAGCTGTCTTGACAAAATGTCTGTCAGACATCAATCTAACTTTCCTCAGTTGAACATCAACAAGACTCTCCTAATTGACTCACGTCAGTGCCTTCACACCTCAGGTGCTGACAGCATCACTATCCATAGATAAACACTCTACTTCACTAAACCAGTGCAGAACCTTGACGTCTTGTTCGACCCTCAACTATCCTTTCTACCACACATCCATGCCAAGACCTACTCTGCCTTCCCTTACCTCCACAACATTGCCCGGCTCCACCACTGTCTCACACTGCTAGCCACCCAACATGCATTCATAACATCCATCCTATGTAAACTCCTTGCTTGTCAGTCTCCCCAACTCCTCCCTCCATAGGCTGCAGCTCATCCTCAACTCTGCAGACTGTGTCCTCTCTACACTAGGTTCCATAATCATACTAACCCCACCCTCACCTGATTCCATTGGCTTCCCATCACATAGAGGATACAGTTCAAGATCCTGGTCTTCACCTTCAAAGCCCTCTAGAAACTCGATCCACCCTATCTCTGCAACCTCCTAACCCCATACCAACTTCCCTGTTTCCTACACTCGGCGGGCTCCAGCCTGCTTCACTTCTCCGCCTCACCTGCCCCATCATTGGCAGACGTGCCTTCAGCCATTCTGCCCCCAACCTCTGGAACTCTATCTCGCAGTCTTTCTGCCTCTCCCCATTCCTTGGCTCCTTCAAGACCCACCTCGAGATCCTCCTCTTTGACCATGCTTTTGATTAACCTCCTTCCTTCTCCACCCTCCGAATCACACGCCCAGCTTGAGTCCAGAATACTCTCTGTCCAGTGCCTTGGGACGTCCTCCCGATATGAAAGGCGCTATACAAATGTAACTTTGTTGTCGTCGTTGTAAACAAAGAGAACAATTTAAAGCCAGTATGAAACCTCATAGCCAAAATACATTTAATGGGTTAATGAATCTAGAAACGTAATGTAGTACACACTAATCATAGACTAAATTTACTCTTTGAATGGAATGAGTCAGAAGTTAATCCACATCATGGGAAGCAAAACTTAATTAAACGCTTTAGGGCAGTTTCTTTGAAAATGTCTAAATAAATAAGGGCCACATCTAGATTATGCAATGAAATCCTGAAGGTGGCTCTGTTCCCTTCTTATAACATTCGCAAATACACATACAAGCGCACAGAGGCATGCTCAGACACACACACATACTTTTTCAAACGAAGACCAAGCCAGCTGCTGTGAAGTATGGTGGAAATAATGCTCTATGATCCCTGGGCTGCTGTTATTGATGCATTTGCGTCATTAAAAGAGGAAGTATGGATCTAATTTCTCAAAAGAAACAACAGATACTTAAACAGCTTTGACAAACACCACCCACTCTTTGTGACAACTCAAGCACGCTTCATAAAATGACTTAAAAGATAAACAAACATTGCAATTTTGCTTTTTACACCAAGCAGAATTTTTAGTTTACTCAAGTAAACTCCTAAGCAAGATTCTCAAATGGGATATGAAAGTGGACCACAACCACTCACACAAGATTGAAATATAACAGAGGGCTACTTGTAAATTATCAATAGACCATTATAATAGTGAGGCGCCATACACAAAACAAGTAACCCTGATCTCAACTGTTCTGCCCCGGGGTGGTATCATCTCGAGATGCAGCCTTTTCCTGCAATGAGGGAGAGAGAGAGAGATCCCGAAAGAAGGTCATACTTGGGCTTCTTTTGTGTACTTGAGTGTTGTAATGTTTGAATACCGTAAGTAATCCATATATGGTTTAAATTATTAGAAACGTTTGGCTAGTGTTGTCTTGGGTGACTTTTCAAACAAATATCTCTCAATTTTTAAGAGCTGAGCTTTACCCTCTTGGTCAGGACAAGATCAGGGTTGGCTGCAACGTTCCCTCATGGTTGATTAATTCGTTGAAATGCAATTTAGTCTTACAGTTTAAGAAAATCCACTTGGGCTTGGGCCTGGAGGGCTCCATGTAGCTGTGGAACCTCGCCCCAACCTAAGAATACAGTTTCAAGAGAAAGCAGAAAAGAGACAACGAGCACATAGTTGACAATGCAAATATTGAAAGGCAAGTACAATTTAGCTCAAACATTTACTAATTTAAGAAAAAATATTATTGATAAGATGTTAAGTAAACCTTACATGGTACAGTCAAATTCTGGCGAGAATTGTTTTTGATCATTCTATCCCCTCTCTCTCTCTCAAGCAGACTCATTCCTGAACTATGGTTCCAAATGTGCTTGCAACCTTCAAATACCTTACTCCAATGGCCATAAACCCTGGCAGAGTCATCCCCTCTCTGGTTCAAAAGCAAAGACAAATAACACAATATTATTGTTGTGGCTATGATCAGCTGACTCAGCAGAGAGTAGATTTCAACTCTATGAATATCTGTTCTGTCTGATCTAGTGTTGCACTGGCCACCAGAGTTACTCTGGGGAAAAATCTGTGACTCTCTGTTTTTGTACATTACGAATATATAATTAGAGTTATTGATTTATCAACTTTTCTAATGACAAACACTATGCCCAAATTGCGAATAACAATAAATTGGGCTGCCATAAAAGGTGACAATATGTCTTATATTAATGGTGCTTTACAACTCAGGTATTCTTCCACTAAAATGATTCTAGGAAAGCGATACAATAATTTTCTCGAAAGGTCCTGGCGCGAGCCAATCGGTAATCAATCAAACATGGATGAAAGAAAATGAACACTTTTAATTTGACCCACTATTAATTGTTCTTGCACTTTGAATACTATCCTTTAGTTTCATTTGCTATAAACACAGAAGCTGCTTCAAACACAACAAACAACCCCAAAATTACACTTGTATATTATAGTGCCTTTCAAGTCAGGAGGATGTCCCAAGGCGCTGAAGAGTCACTGTGTCAGACCCGAGCTTGGGACAGTGGTAGAGGGAGGGAAGTAGGGGGGGAATTAGGAGTTGCCGATGGGACCATCGAAGAGGAAAGTCTTGAGGCAGGACTTGAAGGAGGCCAGAGGCAGAGAGATAGAGTTGGATGTCATCCATATACATGTGGAAGTTAACCACATGTCTGTGGATGATGTCACCAAGTGGGAGCATGTGGATGTTGAAAAGTAAGGGGCCAAGGACAGAGTCTTGGAGGACACCACAGGTGACAGTGCTGAGGCTGGAAGAGATGCTGTTGGTGGCGACAAAGTGTAGATGATGGGAGAGGTAGAAGTCGAACCAGGCAAGGGCAGCTCCGCAGAGATTGAGAAGGGAGGAGAGAGGGTGTAGGAGGATGGAATAATCGAGATCAGACAGCATCCATTGAGATAGGAAAATTGCAACAACAACAAAATTACATTTGTATAACACCTTTCACGTCAAGAGGACGCCCAATTAGTTAACGTTTTAGGTTAATAAACCTATCAGCAGAACTGGTCAACTAGTCATTGACCTGAAATGTTTTTTCTTTCGGATTGAAAGCTGCCTGATCTGCTGCTTGTTCCTAGTAACTTCTATGTTTATAACCAGATTTCCAGCATCTGCTATACTTTGCCTTTTCTGTTAGTTTAATTTGTTGGCGAAGAGATTTTTTTACAGTTCTTATTTTGTTAATGTCTCACTTTAGGTGGCGGTGCCTTGTAAATCTTTTAAATTTGTTTAGTCAAAATAGGCTCAACCATTTTGCACCAACGCAATATAGTGACATCATAATATGGCAGATGTGATCCCATCCAGGGATATGATTGTTGGTCACTGCTTCCTCGTTCACTGTGCATTTGGGTATAACATCCCATGTGACAGCTAATTTCCTTAAAAAAAAAGACTGACTTCTGGCTCAACAGATTACTTGAGCAGGAAGTTTGATCACTGGCAACCTTGAAATTGGCTGTAATTTTGCACACAAGATGTCCGGCATTTTGTATTGAACTGTCAAATGTTCTGTAAATAGTTTGGATTTTCTGATAAATGCTGGGGTCCATGGCCCAATCCTGCTGGGATCCATGGCCCAATCCTGCTATTGCCAAATTTGATTGTAATGATGTCCAATCTATTTAGCACATCAGCCCAATAGCCAACTTACCCACTATTAGCTTCTGCAATGCAGCTTTGTCTCCATTCACTGCTGCAGCATGGATCTGGGATGCCAGAGTTGACCCATTAGGCAGCCAGTTCTCTGTGCTATTCATACCTCTGTCAGATAGAAACAGGATTCCAGTCTAGATAAATACCAATGAAAATTCAATCAATTCATATGTACCACACAGAAATAGCATGCACTTTTAAAGCAATGTTCCAAAATTCGATCGCCAAAATACATCAAGTTTGATCTAGGTTTAGGATTTTTTTTTTAAAAGTACAAAATTTGAACTTGAGTAAAAAATCGGCACTAGGACCTAGCACACTATTCCAGTTACTGACAGGCTGTGATTGAAGTTTTGCAAATTTTCCCAGATGGTAAGGCTCAGCAGGGTGCCCAGATACTGTAGCACAGAAGGAGCATTGTGCTTTGAGAGAATAGTGGAAGACAAACGAGAAGTGGAACGCAATTAGAACACAAAGAAAAAATTAGAACAGCAAAAAAGGTGCAACTGAACAAAATAAGTTTGATTGTTTTAACATTTTTTAATTAAAATAATGGTTTACGACTGCTTTTTATTAAAATGAATGCTGCAGCTATTTCCATAGCTATGTGCTAACACATGACACACACACTTTACTAAACCTGGTTCCCTTCAAAACCTGTAGTTCTGTTGCAAGTATTTGAATCTGGCTCAGTAGCGCTCTCACCTCTAAGGCAGAGGATTGGGGTTCAAGCCTCACGTTGGGAATTTGAGATAAGTTCAGACTGACACTTTCCGCATTTCCACACATATATACAGTCAAGTCATTTTACAGTATATAATCTGTGAAGCGCTTTGAGACATCTAGAAGACGTGAAAAGTGCTATATCAAATTTTGTCACAATAACGCATCTCGGGTTATATAATGGGACCGCATGGGAAAATGCATACTGATTTACAAACTTTCGATTTGCGTGACATTTTTCAGGAACCCTATCATAAATCGGGGGATACCTGTATTGAAATCTTTGAGAGCAAAGATGACCTTTCAATTTTATTAGCTAATGTTTTAAGAACATAAATATATAAATATATTTTTAAGAATATAAATATAAAAGTTGATAGATTTATTAACTGTTTCTACACACACTCAGCCCAAAGAATATCTGTGGAGTTTTGCTATCTAGCCCATTTATTATCTTCATTAACATTGTTATTCAGTTTGAATGAATCTCATGAAAACAGTAACAAAGTTTTTAAAAATCTGGAATTTCCCAAACTCTTTTTCCACACCTATTTTCTGCTCGTGTAATTGCAATTTAATTTCTGAGCAATTATTAGATTTTTAATTTTATTTCTTTTAAATGCAGTGGAATATATGAGAAACGTATTACGCGAGTCCACATACTTTTGGTATTTTGTGAACTTGCGTCATTTCTGACATGGTATTGAGCTGCCCCAATCAACGTCATAGCTCTGCCACATCATTACCAGAACATTCACATTTCAGCACAATTGCGTGACAGCAATTCCTCAATTACTCAGCCTTCCTCCCACTGCCTTGAACCTTAACAAATGCCCTTGAATGTAGCAAGACTCCACATGAAATAGTTGAAATCCATCTGTGCCAAAAAAAGTTTTAAAAGTAAACACTGATTTCTATATACGTCTTATGTACAGTGTTGTAATGTTGTTCGTTTTAAAATAAATACAAATTTTCTTTCAATTGTGAGCTTTATTTCAAAGTTGTTCGCAGACAACAATTGAATCTATTCAAAGCAGTTTAACACATCCCCATCTTCAGAAGCCTTGAGCCTTGAATGTACAAAGTACTGTATAATGTTAGAATCACTTCTGCTCAGTCTTGACCAAATAACATTAGCTTAGAAGAGCAAATATTTAATAGGTAACCTGATCATTGCACTTCATCTTGAAGGCCAGATGTTTGTGACAAACAGGAATGTCAGGACAACCAACCTTTGGTACACTGAAAATCTTTGAAGGAACAGTGGAAGCACAAGGATTTGACAGCTTTTCTCCCACTCTCAGAAACAGTCTTCACTGCACAGTGTAAGCCATCAGGACTGGATGTTTTGCCCACCTTAAGCAGCATGAGAGGTTAACCGAAATACCATTACTTCTCTCCACCAGCAGAGCCTCCTTCTTCCCACGGAACGAGACTGGACTGATCTGACCAATTAGCAGCAGCTCCAATGTTATTGACAGCCTGCATTTGCTTGTGAATGTTTGGGCTCCATCCACTCACAAGCAGCTCACATGTCAATCAAACACAATTTTATTCTTCCCCCTTCTCTCCCCTGTTGTTCCACGTTCCTCCTCTCCCCTCATTGCTTGCCATCCCAACTCCATGCAATCGTGAATGGCTGGAGTCTGCTGTTAATCAATCACAATTTGACTGTTCCCATCTCCATCCTGGAGCCACCCTCGGCTGAATGGAGTCGCTTGAGACTCAAGCAAATTTGAATATTCTTCACTGTGACAAGCATCAAATTCACTCGCAAGAAATCAGTGCAACACCCGGAAAGACTAAAGGACAAAGGCAGGAAATCATTTTGTGATAGTCTATTAAGCAATCGGCATAAAAATACTTAAATTCGTGAAGTATATACCTCCTATGGAAGAGAGCACTAATCACTTTATTGATAAGCGAAGTGGCTGAACTACTATTGCCACGTGTAATCATCCCAGAAACTTGTGTGAAATATTCATGAGAATTCAGATTCAGCCATACTAGAATCAATCTGCCAATCTGTTTGGTTAGCCCAGGAAAAAGTTAATACAGTACTCAACCAATTCCAAGATTGTATCTATCCCCTTGTATATTAAGTGGCAGCAGGAGACAACTTAGCAAAGATGAAGGTTTCCTGACAATTGCAGTGAGCATAAATAGACTCAGAGAAAGGAATAGAAATTAAAAACTTAAAAACAGTAATAGTGGTATGTGTGCAATGGACTGAATGGCCTCTTTCTGTGCTGAAAATTTCTGTTTCCATCTTCCAACAGGCAATTTTGGCAACGCAATTGTGAATAACAATTTATGTAGCAGTTCTATGTCAGGAGGACGTCTAAAAGTGCTTCACATAACTGAGTGAGAGCTTTAGCTGGATAACTTGCAACAGACTGCTCAAGCAGTGTGTGAACCTCTGCTGCAAGCATTCATTGTGGCCTTTTTGGAATAATGAGGAAGGAATATTTCAAAGTCCAAAAGCTTTCTCCCCCAAAATAGTGCATTGTGGCATAATGCTGGGGGTTGGTTTAAAAAAAGAGTGAAAGTTGTGAGACAGTTCTTGTGCACCTGCATTCATATCATGTATATTTTGTGGGTGAAACAAATCAAATCTGTTCTTAATTGGTGTAAACCCATGAAGTAAGCGTTTACTATTGACGTTCTCATTGTAAGCAAAAAGAAATGATTTGTTCTATACTGGCCAATAGATGGAGCTGTGTGCTAATTTTGTTTCAATAGTACAATTATTAAAACACACACACATTAGAAAGGCAATGTATGAACATCTACTTGTGATAATGGACCCACAACTCACGCAGAATCTCAAGGGTTATTTGATCTGAAACCACTCAATAGTCTATTATCCAAATACTGTAGCATCACATTTCATATTTGGAAATTCTTTTAATACTACTTTTTGTATCTTATCTAAGTGATGGGCCTTTTCTGCAAATAAACACTTTCATTTTGTTCCATTATGCATACAACATGTTCTCAAGTCATTATTTCATAATGACTATCTACCTCCCTTTTTAAAAAAAAGAGAACCCCTTTCTCTGAAACAAAGATTCAACAGAGTGTTTTGCTGGCTACTAGGTGCAAAATCAATCAATCAATCAAAACTTACATTGATATAGGGCCTTTCATGTCAAAAGGACATTCCAAGGCACTGTACATTTCACATCATGAGGACGTCCCAAGGTGCTGTACAGTTAGGTAGGGACAAGAGCAGGGAGAGAGGGGTTGGGGCAGGATGAAGAAGAGTAAGAAAATTGACTATATTTGTGGGTGAAACGTGGCAATCAAATCGTGCAGCAGTATCCCACAAACAGTCATGGAAGTGTGACTAGAGGAAAAACGGCAAGGGGAGGGTTGGGGTAGGAGGAAAGAGCAAGAAAGCCGACTGTACATTTGTGGGCGAAACACGGCAGCCAAATTGCGCACAGCAGTGTCCCACAAACAGTTGCGGAAATGGGGCCAGTAGAAAGAGTGAAAAGAGGGTAAGGGGGGAAAGGGAGGGAAAAGTGGGGTGGGGTAAGGTCAGGGAGGAAGAATGTCCATTAAGGAGATTTTCCATTGTAACTGAGTTATACACAATCCATGGCTTCTAGTGCATTACAGAAATCATATGAATTAGGCTAAACTATTACATTTAATAGAAGAGTAGAAATTTCAGGATAGAAGAGGCCATTTGGACTATTCATCCTTTGCTGGTGCTGGCTCCCTACTTGAGGTTTGAGTTATCTAATCTAATTCCCTTCCCTTTTCAAATTGCTGAACCTCATTCCCCTTTATATCTTTACTCTTTAAGTGACTACCTAATACCCTTTTCAATGATGTAATTGACTCACTTTCAATAGCTACTTATGGAAATAATTCTCTGTGGAACAAAATGGATTGTCTAACCTCACTATATATCCATCCATTGACACGGCATGAAGACAGAAAATTAACAAGATTATGTGATTAACTTTAAATACAACACCATTAGACGTTCAGGAACCCCATTTCGTTTGGCAACCTCTGTCAACACAAATATTGAATATAATTTTTTTTAAATAAAGGCACATGCTAAACTATTCAACAATCTGTATAAATAGGCTCGTGTGCTAGTAAAGAAAGGAGAAGAAAGAAGAAAAAGGGCATGTGGTTTGAGATGAGATACTATTTGTCAATTTGGAATCAGTAACATGGAAAACGCTACCATGTTTGTTAAAGATCACAGCAAGGCATGGATCTTGAGCGGGACATTGGGGAAATAGGATACCACCTGCCAATTGGGGTGGGGGGGGGTGGAGGAACATAGCGCATGAGACATGCACTGACAGGGGAACATAATGCAGGAATGGATTAATGTCCTGAGATCAATACAGTAATAAAGAGAGGCAGAGAGAAATACCAGAACTTGGTCCCTGAAGTACTGGATTCTCTACAAAACAATGACCATCTTTAGTATAACATGAAGTTAAAGTGAAGTTTCTTTGCTTGAACACAGACCTTAGCTAACATCCTGTGCATGCGCTACTATGTCAAATACTTGAGCGAACGTGATTTGGATCCAATCCCCTCAAAAAGTGCCAACAATTATATTTAAATATGCATTGTTTAGACTCAAGTCCAATAGAGGAAATGAATAGAAAAAAAGAAACAAGAACAAGACAAAGTGTGAAGGTTGTAATCAATTAGTGTTCACGTACTGTTATAATTGTGCTGATCTGAACTCGCAAATGGAATTGCTATTAGGGGTACACTTGGGAAAATTGCTATAATTAACACATACGCCCGAACACATTTTGTCTTAATACTAATCCAATAGAAAAAGGGTAAAATTATACAATTCACATCTCCAATATGTTTTACTAAACTCAAAACCCTTATTGAGACATTTTCTGTCAAGTATACTATGTGTGCAGTTGGAAACGGATGTTTTTATATTGATATGTATTAGTAATAACGTCAACACCATATATAAACACACGCATAAATAACTAAACCCCACACCCTAACAACACCGTCACTGGCAGCAAACATTTAGCTCATTTTAATGAGATGCCATTTACAATAGATGAAAAGATCAAGAACCGAGGTCCATTCTGCAACCTTATTACAGATGTAGTATTCTAACTTAAAAGTGCCATTGTATACACAGACAAAATAAGTAACAGAAGAACAATGACAAAAGCAAGCTGAAGAATATTTATTAAGTTACAAAAATCTTTTACTGTATTCGTTTCCAGGTTGTGCATTCCAAAGAAGTGCCAGAAATTTACACACAGTCATATCGCTGCACTAGAAACAAACCTAGCAACGTTATTCATCTATCTTCCAATGGCTTTTTAAGCCTGGATACACCAATTCTCTGGAAGGTTTATTTGATGGTTTCTTTCAAAGTAGAAGACTTGAAGTATTACAGTGCATTCTTATTTATTAGCTCCATTAATTCATTTAGATTTACAGCCTTAAATTTCTTCCAGCTCCACCCATCATTCCCTGGATGAAGGGATGGCAGACAGTAGAGTGGGAGTCTCAGCCTTCTGTCAATGTTATATTGGAGAGACCAAAGGGCAACTCGTCCTCTAAATCAGCATCACAATGAAAAAACAAATGCGAGAATACATCTGAAGTCCAATGCGAATAAACATAAGCCAGTTGTTTAAAAATAGTTTTAGGCTAAAAATGCTTAGCCTACTAAACAATTTTAGTCAAAATTAATTAATCTTGTTTTACGTTTGTAATTTGGTTTTATACAGGATCACAGAACCACAGAAATTTATAGCACAGAAGGTGTCTGTACTGACTCCTTGAAAAAGCAATCCTTTCAGTCCCAATTACCAGCCTTTTCCCCCCCATCGCCCTAAAGATTATTACTCTTTAAATATCTATCTAGTTCCTTCTTAAAAGCTAATATGGACCCCGCCTTAACCACAGCACTCAGCATGGCATTCCACATCTATTTTTCCACTTCCAGTCTTCATTCCAGGTCTTTAAGCGCTCCGAGACATTACCCTGTTTAAAGGATGCTATACAAGCACAAGTTATTGTTATTTTCCATTGATGTTCTGTCAGCTCACCTGTCAACAACAACTTACACTAAAATAACACCAGCAGTGGAGAAGATGAGTAGGAGGTAATCATAGACACAACTGAAGAGTTGGGTTTTCCGGTGGAATTTAAAAGTAGATAAAAGGATGAAATGGATGGATACAGGGTAGGAACTTCCAGAGATTAGGGACATAGTGGCTGAAAGACCATGGTAACATAGAAGCATAGGGGACTCACAGCAGGAACTGTGTTAGCTGAGCAAAGAGGCAGGAAGGTTAGAGAGGTAGGGAGGTGATAGAATGTGAAGGGATATGTTTGGAGCTGGGGAGCCAGCGGAGCCTGGGAAGGAACGCTGTGGAGTAGAGGGCACAAGGGACGAGCAGGAGGCCAGAGCCAGCTGTGTGGAAGGGTAATGGGAGAGGTAGGGAGGTGCGAGGGCATGCAGGGATTTGAAAACAAGTGAGAGGATGTTGAAATCTATCCATTCAACAATTAGGAGCCCATGCAGTCTGGCAAGGACTGACTGTGAAGGGAGTACAGAGTTTTGTGCGGGTGAGAAACCAAGCGGCAGAGTTCTGAATTAATTGTATTTTGTGTATGGTGGAATTGGGGAGACCAACGAGGAGGGCATTGGAATAGTCCAGCTGGGAAGTGACAAAGATGTGGACGAGAGTTTCAGCTGCTTTGTTTTTAAGATATGGACAGAGGCGGGCAATGTGACGGAGGTAGAAAAAAGCAGTCCTAATCAAGGAATGAATGTCGGGTAGAAAGGAAAGCTGGGGATCGTACCTGATGCCTAAGTTGTGCACGCGTTTGGTGGGTGAGTGACTGACTAAGTTGTTGTTAGTATCCGATTTGCTTACATGAAGGAAATAAATATTCTGTCCCTGTTCTGTGGAACTCTATCCCCGAGTCCCTACCTCCACCCCCTTTTCAAGACCCATCTCAAAACATACCTCTTTCTCATCCCTACCTGCAGCTTAGGTACCTAGACAGCAATGTCAAATCCTTTGAGACAACAACAATATTACATTTGCAGAATGCCTTTCATGTCAGGAGAACAGCCCAAGGCGCTGAACAGTTAGGGATCAGGAACCGAGCATGGGGGGGTGGGGTGAGATTGGGATGAGATGAGGAAGGGCAGAAAAGTAGGATGGCGACTAAAGGCACTGTCGAAGAGGAGGGTCGTGAGACCAAAGTTGAAGGAGGCAAAGGAAGGAAGCAAAGGAAGGAAGCAAAGCAACAACAATAACAATTTACATTTATATAGCGCCTTTCACGTCGGGAGGACGTCCCAAGGCGCTAATAGCAAAGGGATTGTGGGATGGAGTTCAAAAGTGTAGGGGAGAAAAGCTGAAAGCCCGGCTACCGATGGTAGGGCGGGACTGGCAGGAGACATGGAGCAGGCTGGAGCTTGAACAGAGGGAGCGAACAGGTTGTTAGGAGTCAGCAGGTCAGAGAGGTAGGAGGGGGCAAGGTCGTGGAGGGCCTTTTGAAAGTGAGGACAAGGATCTTGCATTCGATCCTCTGAGGGATGAGGAGCCAGTGGAGCCGCGCGAGGGTGGAGTGGGTGATGGGGTTGCGGAGCCTGGTGCAGAAAAGGACACGAGCTGCAGAGTTTTGGATGATCTTCCTGATGTGCAAGTTCTATAAATTATAAATGTAAATTGTATAAATTATTTTACATTTCTGTGTTATTGTAAAATTTTTAAGACAATATGTTGAAATAAACTTACATCAACACTGATACACTTTAAACACACATCTTATCATGCTGCTATGATAAAAGCAAAAATGACAAAATATTTTCTTAAAACTAAATTCATTTATGAAGTCTAAGTGCTTACATGCACAATACTGGGCTTTTATTAGGTAAAACAACTACAAAACTAATTAGCCCCAGTAGAGTTATGTATTGAAAAATAGCATGAAACTGCAACAGGCTCAATTTGAAGCCTCATTCCAAAACAACTCTCGTCTAACCTTTGTAAAGCTAGACTTATTTTTAGGACTGAGGTTTGCTCTGAAGTGGATTTCTTGATTAAAAAAAACCACATTCAGCAGAACCCTGCATGGCAAGAAAGCTAAAAGGAAAAATAGAATTTTGCATTATAAGGTTTACAAAAGGACATTCACTATTCTGCTACGATGGTCACCAGATTCACACTTGTAATTCAGGCTTCCAAGTTCATGGCCAAAGGTGAATTAACAATTTTAAGCCTTAAATCCCCAAGTCAAAACAGTAGTGGAGTCTCTTATCCCTGGTATAATACCCATTATACCTGGTTTTGGTCAAACTGTTCAATCTATCTTATGATATTTAATTATAGTACAACATGGACGAAGCCAGCTTGTTTTACATTGCTCCCCGGATAAAACTTGCCGCATTAAGGAATGACCCTGTACTGGGGTAAACAACCTGTCTTTCAATTATGATCACCGTCAACATGACTCGAACCGATAAGCTACAGTTTCTTATAATAGGAAACTCAAAAAATCTGCAATGCTCTAACAACTGAAAACATCTACCAGTAGATTACGAAGCTAATGCCAAAACCTGGATTATAACTGATATTTTCACCAATGGCTGAATGCAAGATGATAACAACAACAAAATTATATTTGTATACTGCCTTTCACATCAGGACATCCCAAAGTGCTGGACAGTCAGTGTTTCAGACCTGAGCTGGGGTCAGGATTAGGGAGGGTGGAGCGAAAGGAGGGGATGGGTGATCGATGGAACTGTCGAAGAGGGGACCTGAAGGAGGTGAGGGAGGGGGTGAGGCAGAGAAATTGCAGGATGGAATTCCAGAGGGTTGGGGCAGAGTGGCTGAAGGCTTGCCCGCTGATGGTCAGGCGGGTGGGTAAGAGATGGAGCAGGCCGGAGCCCACTGAGCGGAGGGAGCGGGCAAGTTGATAGGGGGTTAGGAGGTCGCAGTTGATAGGGGGTTAGGTGGGGCAAGGCCATGGAGGGCTTTAATGCTTGGACCATGCTTGGTTGGAAAATAGCATTATTAGTCGATAATTCTGCCCACTTCCAGGTCAAAGATGTACAAGCCATTAAATTGGTGCTACTTCCTCCAAAAAGTACATCCTTAATCTAACAACAATGTGCATTTATAAAGCTTCTTCAGAAGAGCTAGTGTCTCGGAGTGCTTAGGGTTGGAGCCTGACGCCGAGATGGTGGGCGGGAGAAGGTGACCGTAAGCAGGAAGATCTCCAGTTGCGATCTAATAGAGGGGAGGAGGTGTGGTGGGGGGGGGCGGGTGGCAGAGGAATTGAGGGAGACAGTTCCAAAGCTTGGGGGCGTACGAGTGACACCGACGTGCAAAAAAGCATTTAGCACGTGTGAAGAACTGCAGACATTTATTGCTCAATTGGAGCCATCGAACAAAATGGATGGATGAAGCAGCTAAGTATAGGAACAAGCTACAAGTACAAATCCAAAAAAGAACAAATGTTGTGTATGAAACAGTGTTCCACTAAATAGCTCAGCAATTCTAATAGTATTTTATATGAGATACTGTACATATAAATAAATGCTTCTGATTACCATATTTATTAATTACCGTCCCCTCTGTGTAGCGGGCTCTGGCCTGCTCCATGCCCCCGCCCGAACCGCCCTACCATCAGTGGCCGGGCTTTCAGCCTCTCTGCCTCCACACTCTGGAACTCCATCCCGCAATCCCTTCACCTCGCTTCCTCCCTTTCCTCCTTCAGGGCCAGTCTCAAGACCTTCCTCTTCGACCGTGCCTTCTGCTCCCCTCCTAACTCTTCCCCCTTTCCTACTCTCCTTCCCCCTGCCCCTACCCCGACCCATCAGCCCCTGCTCGGGTCCCAACCTAGCTATTCAGCACCTTGGGACATCCTCCCGATTTGAAAGGTGCTCTATAAATGTAATTTTGTTGTTGTTTATATGAAATGCAGGTAAATAAATGATTTTATTGACAGTATTTTTTGATTACAGGTATAAAAATATGGAGGAAAAAAACCCAACGGAGAGATAGAAGATACAAAAGTAATCCAAATGTTTTATTCAAATTATTAGCCTGTGACCTGGCAGGACAAGCTGAGCTAGGGTTTATGCTGCAAATTATCTCCAGTAACTCATGCTAGAGGTGCATGCTTAATGCAAAAGCTAGATTGTGTGTCTGGGAAATATGGGTGGGAAATTTGGTTAAGTGGATGCTGACTGGAGGTGCATGTTAGATATTGAATGAGGACAGGACTGGCTTCAGCACTAGAAAAGTATTATTACTGACAAGCGCGTGTACACATCAACTGCAGTTGCAATATTGATGAAAAACTTTAAATGTATCCTTCCCCACTTCATTATGGTTTAAGCTTCAACAGGCAACTGGTCAGATGCTTAGAAATATATACCTGTAGGCAAAATAGCAAGATTTGTATTAGGGCTACATCTGATTATCCTATAATAAATTGACATACAATATTACATTTGTAGAGCACCCTTCATGTTGAGAAGATGTCCCAAGCACTGGACTGTAAGGGGTTTAGATCTGAGCTGGGAATGAGGTTGAGATCAGGGAGGGTGAGGAGGCAGGGAGGATAGGATGTTTGGTTAACAAATATCAAATTGTTTATTGAAGAGTTCGGTGGAAGTGCAATATTCAAAATAACTTTTCAAACCACACCTTTGTGCCCTTACCTATAGTAAATTAAAATATGTAAAATGCAGGTGCCCATCCAAAATACACATTTATATATATATATATATATATAAAGCAAAGTGGGAACAGGAAAAATATACAAAAGACATGAGATTTTGTTTCTGTTTCATCCACTCCAGAGTAGTTCATCTCTACACATCCTAAGGCAGCTGAAAGACTGGATAAGCAGCAAAGCATGTTGCAGTTTAAAATAGACAAAGTTATCTGACCATCCAGTCCAATTTTTGACGGTCCAAATCCAAGGAAAAGATGTTAATTGGTATGGCTTTAGGCCTTAAAAAAGACAGCCCAATCCAATCCAAGCATTAAAAATTGTGTTTGCCACAGCCTATTAGGTGATGTTTATTCTGTAGTTTTTTTTGTGACTGTGACATTCTATCTTTAACTGTGTGGTTAATTATATGGATATTGAGACCCATAGGGCTCGATTAACATCATTAATCTTATATCTGTTCTCAACAGCAGTCTGACACTCCAGGTAACACACATACTTGTATGCATTTCAAAATGTGTTCGTACATTTTTAAAGCTATAATGCCTGGTTCTGCACATACTTAAAAAACATTAGGGTTTGAGAATTTGAGTGGCATGCTGGCCAGCTGTCTGTCATGGAATGGAGAATATTATCAAATCCCTACTTTACAATTTTTATTCTGCAGCCTGTTTCGGGTGAGAAAGAACAACAACAACAAAATTGCACCTATATAATGCCTTTCACGTCGGGAGGATGTCCCCATGCGCTGAACAGTCAGGTCGGGACCCGAGCGGGGGGGAGGGTCAGAGTAGGGGGAAGGGGAAGGAGGGTACGAAAGGGGGAAGAGTTAGTGAGGCAGCTGAAGGCGCAGTCGAAGAGGAAGGTCTTGAGACTGGCCCTGAAGGAGGAAAGGGAGGAAAAGCAAGGTGGAGGTGCTGCGGGTTGGAATTCCACAGTGTGGGAGCAGAGAGGCCGAAATCCTGGCCGCCGATGGTTGGGTGGTTAGGGTGGTGGATGCGGAGCGGAATAAACCTGAATCTGCTGAACGGAGGGTGCGGGCAGGCTGATAAGAAGTGAGGTCGTCTAGTCTGATTAGATACTCGCACTTCTACTCCAGGATAATCCTGGAAGCGAAGGACAACCCCAAACTCCTGTTTTCCACAACAAACCAGCTCCTCCACCCTCTCCACCTCGCCTCGCAGATCCTCTCCTCCAACACCCACTGAGAAGAGATGCTGGATTTCCTTGAGTCCAAAAATCGAGGTTATCCGCTCAGCTGTCACCATGCTTCCCCCTCCGCACCTCCCCCACACTCCAACTCCTACCCATCCCTCCTTCCACACCTTCAAACCTGTCTCCCCATCCTCTGTCATCACCACCATAACCTCCATGAAGCCCACCACCGGCTCCCTTGGACTCCATCCCCACCCCTCTCCTTACCTCCCATCTCCGCCTTCTTATCCCATTACTTGCTGACACATTCAACCTGTCCTTTTCATCCGGCATCGTTCCCATACCCTTCAAAACATCCACAATCACTCCCATACTCAAGAAACCTTCCCTTGATGCGTTGCAGCTCTCAAGATACCGGCCCATCTCCAACCTTCCCTTCTCTTCAAAGGCTTGAAAGAGTCGTTGCCTCCCAGCTTCACTCCTTTCTCTCACCCCACTCCCTCCATGAGCCCCTCCAATCAGGCTTCGGTGCTGCCCACAGCACAGAAACTGCTCTGGTCCAGGTTACTAATGATATCCTGACCATCCATGACCAGGGATCCCTCTGCCTCCTTGACCTATCCACCACCTTCGACACCGTGGACCACTCAATCCTCCTCCACCGCCTCTCCTTCCACCTCAACCTTCAAGGTTCTGTCCTCAACTGGTTCTGGTCCTATCTTTCACACCGCCTCCACTTGTGTTCATCTCGTGTGGCATTCCTCAGGGTTCTGTCATTGGGCCCCTCCTCTTCACCCTCTACATGCTCCCCCTCGGTCACATCATCTGCAGACATGGTGTAAATTTCCACATGTATGCGGATGACACCCAACTCTACCTTTCTGCTTCCACCCTCGACTCCATGACTACCAACGTCCTGACTGCGTGTCTGTCTGTCTGACATTGAGTCCTGGATGAGAGACAACGTTCTCCAGATGAAGGTCCGAAGACCGAGGCCCTCCTGATTGGCTCACGTCAACTGTAGAAGGTATAATCACCTGCTGCAGTCACGCTGCTGCTAAATAAAATTGTTGTGTAACTCATTACAGGACATCATTATTCATGTTGCACTTGATTCAAGGGTATTCATTGCAAAGCATATCAGAAGAAAATGATCTCTAAACTACAAAACCACGTGGGCCAAGTCACTTGTTGATCAGTAGTTGGCATTTTGAAATGATTGCTGCTGTTCAAGCACATGGTGAGCATTGCTTGTTGGGACTTTACCAGCAGAAAGAGTCTTTCTTCTGTATCTTTTACTGTACATTCTCTTTGTTTAAGAGATAAAGACTGTACCAGCCAATGCTTTTTCTTCTGCACCACAATTTCCTGTAAGTATATTGCTCATAAACTTAATATAACAATATAGTCAGCAACTATAATAGCTGAGATTGTAGTTATACTCCGCGGGCTCCGGTCTGCTCCATGTCCCCTGCCCAACCCACTATCGGTGTACGGGCTTTCAGCCTCTCTGCCCCCAAACTCTGGAACTCCAACCCACAGTCCCTTTTCCTCGCTCCCTCTCTTGCCTCCTTCAAGGCCGATCTCAAGACACTCCTCTTCAATCGTATTTTCTGCTGTTCTCCCAACTCTCTCCCTCCCCTCCTAACTTTCTCCCTCCCATTCCCCCCACTCGGCCCTTCTCCCTTGCTCGGGTCCTGACTGACTGTCCAGCGCCTTGGGACTTCCTCCCGACGTGAAAGGCACTCTATCGATGTAATTTTATCGTTGTTGATGCATTCCCCCTGAAATTATTTATAGAACTGAATGGCTAAAGGTCTAGAGTCAGACTGTGTGCCAATCACATTTATGTACAGGTGGATCTAAAGCTGAGACAACAAAAGGGTTGGGAAAAAGTGAGGTGGGAAATTCCAAAAATCTGTACAAAACCTAGTATTTAAAAATATTCATGAAATCCGGAGCGCAAAGATGTGGCTAAATGTCTACAATTCCCTATGCAGCAAATTTCTGGTCTCAGCCATGAAGTGTTAAGTGAAAATAAAAATCTACTGCAGTATTGTGAGGCTGCTGTCAGCATCTTGTAGCAAGTGACTATACAGCACCAAAGAACTGTGAACAAGTGAACTACCTAAGAAGACCTGTTGTACAGCCCTGAATTCAATTGGAATTACTGTACAATGTAGAGGGAAATAGTATTTGTAGGTGTAATAATTAGTAGTATAAGACTACTAATGTGGAGCTCAGTGGTTAGAGCACTCGTCTTACAACTTGGTTTCAATTCCTGGCAGGTCTGGGCGAACCTTGGGCAAGTTTCCTTACTCTACACACACGCTTGATAATAATCCCTCCAAAAAAAATGGTCATTTTAATCCACAACTATTTGTGGGACACTGCTGTGTGCAGAATGGCTGCTGTGTATCACCCGCAAATATACAGGCAACTCACTTTACAGTATATCTTTGAAGCACTTTGACATGTTGAGAAGACGTGAAAAGTGCTATATCAAATGCAAAGATTATTATTATTCAATGTTTTGGTGAAGTCCATTGCGTTTTGAAAAAGAAGAACGTTACTTAGAATCAGACAAGAAGAAGAAATTTAAACTTGTATAGCGCTTTTCACTTCTGGAGGACGTCCCAAGGCACTGGACAGTAACTGTTTCAGACCCGAACTGGGGACATACGGGGTGGAGGGAAAGGGGGATGGGGGGAGATTTAGGGTGACCGATGGGACCTTCGAAAAGGGGGCGGGACTTGAGGGAGGCCAGGGAGGGGGCGAAGCAGAGGGACTGCGGGACGAAGTTCCGAAGGTTGGGGGCAGAGTGGCTGAAGGCTCGCCTGTCAATGGTGGGGCGGGTGGATTAGGGGACGTGGAGCAGACCAGAGCCTGCAGATTGTATTCAGAATGTACATCTGGGAAAATTACAGTGGTCTAATAAAAGTACCATAGCTTGATTGGGTGGATCATACATAATCACATTATTAGAAATAATAACTAATGCTACCTACATGGAGGGTGGTATGCAAGCTGTTGTTTTATAGCAATCAAAAATAGGTCTCATAAGGTGGAATTAAATTCAAACTATAACACTGCAGGATGCTCTAAACGAACAAAAACAAGCGATGCAGTGGTAAGATTGGACTCTGAGTAAAGGAGGTGGGAGGTGACCAGGTAGATTTTAAGGTTTGATTTAAAGAAAATTAAACAACAGGATGGATAGAGGTAGGGTATTCCAGATAATAGAGGTTGAAGGCTCGGCCACCAATGGTGATGCAGGGGGCAGGACACATGCAGCAGTGTTAGCTGGATGTACAGAGCGGACAGAGTGGGATACGAGCAGGTCAGAGAGCAGGTCAGGTGCTAGGGTATTCCTGACTTCCTGAAAGGTCGGTGGTAACAGATTCAGTAACAACTTTCCAAAGGGAATTGGATAGATGCATGAAAAGGAAAAATTTGCAAGGATATGGGGAAACAGCAGCGTGGTAGGACTGATTGGGTAGCCCTTCCAAAGAGCCGGCAAAGGCACGATGGGCTGAATGGCCTCCTTCTGTGCTGTAATATTCTTTGATTCAAGCCAGTGTTCAGACATATAATAACTTCTGATCTATTAGCAAGAGTGCTACCAACTCATCTGACACATGAATGCTGTTGTTTTAATTACTTTACTATTGCTTATTGTATCCCACTGGGATCAACAAGATCAAACACTTTCACTGAGACAGCAATGTCTCTGTAATTACACAGATCAACCGCTAATTGCAGAGCTGTAAACACAACCTGGTGTGCTGGTGCTCTGTGCCACTCAAGGATAGGATATGGATTATTGGCTGCCATTTCCTCAAATAAGTTCCAGAACTCAGCTGCGTTTTCCGCAAGCAGAGTTTGAACAATCACAACAGACTGTGTAAAATGAAGGGGAAAAAGACAGCACTATACTTTTGAAAAAATTCAATAATATTCTAACTTGTATTCTGATGGATTCAAGATCTAACTCCAGACATTAGAACCTTTTAAACATTCTTATTCCAAATTTAAAGTATAGTACAGTATTTACTTCCCCCATGATAAAAAAATGTTTTAAGCAGTTACTATAAAAAAGGCATTTTGGATTGTATTGTAGAATGTAAGCAATAGATCAGTATGAAAAGATGAGCTCAAAACTAGATTGCATTTACCGTAATAAGAATGGTCAGACTAGGTCCTACAGTCAAGAACAAAGTGATCATATATTGAATCATTGTTTTGAGAAGGATATCAGCCACAAACATTACTTCCATCAGGGTTGAATCCATTAGAATTGTGTAGGAATCGTAGTGCCAAACTGACTGAGCCTACAGATATGAAGCTGTTGTGCGAATAAAGTAAAATGAAAAACACACAGCAACTAATTATTTTGTTATCATTCTCCATCAGATCCCGGACATCATAACATAATAATTATATGTGAGAGATATAGCCCTTTTCACATCTTCTAGACGTCTCAAAAAGCTTCAAATACAGCAAAGTAAATTGACTGTATATTTGTGGACGAAACACAGCAGCCAGTTTTATTATTGTTTTTTTTCTTAAGGGATTATTAACAGGCTTGTGGAGTTTCACCCTGCTGGGAATTAAACCCAAGTATCTCGCTTGTGAGGCGAGTGCTCCATCCAGAGCTACAGGACGTTTACTAGAGTTTTTGAGTCCTGTAGCTCAGTGATTAGAGCAAGCAAGAGACCTAGGTTCAATTCCAGGCAGGGTGAAACCCTGGGCAGGTTTCCTTAAATAGTGAATATGTATAGTGAAAAGAGCTATATCAAATGCAAAGATTATTCTTACTACTGTTTTACTACAGTACTGTATATTTTTTAAAATCATTAAATGCTCTGAGTCACTATTCACATGAAGAGCTTGTTATTTGCATATCCCGTGAAGGACATTGGGATGTCCTCCTGACACGAAAGGCACTATACTAAATACAGTAGAAGCCCGTTTATCCATGACTCGATGAACCGGCACTTCCGTATAACCGGCACGCCAAAAAAAAGTTCCTATTCGATAAACCGGAACTTATCCGGAACAATAGCGGTGGAGCATTTGTAAATGCATAAATAATAACAGAATATTGTATTGGTACTTATTGTTAAACTCCTCTCTTGCGCCTCTCACTTTTGCTGGTAGATGCTGCGCTTGAAGCCATGATGCTGCGGTTGAGATTTATAGTCCAGCGATTCTTTTTAAGATGGAGCACGCCAAGCGAAAAAAAGAGCGCGACTTTAAAGCCATACTAGTGGCAAGCCGATAACTCTAGCCGATAACCCACATTGTCGCGTAGGTGCAGTATTTCGGTTTGCCGCTTCTAGAGGCTAGGGCTATCGGCTTGCCATTAGTAAAGTTGCGCAACTTTAAAATCACGCTGCCGTTTTTTTCACCCGCTTGGTGTCCTCCATTTAAACAAAAATCGCTGGACTGTAAATCTCAATCAGTAAAGGTGAGAAGCGCAAGAGAGTAGTTTTAACATGAAGCACCAATACAATATTCTGTTATTATCTATGTGTTAAAAGAACTTTAATTTTTTTTGTGGCGGGTTTTCGGTCGCGGGCCACCAGAATATCTGGCAGGCACTTTAACTGGCATTGGCCAGGTCCCAAGGATGCCGGATAAACGGGCTTTACTGTACAAGTATTATTTCTCATTCCTAGCTCATTGGTGACTTTACCAACTTTAGCATTGAGAGTTTACTAGCAAAGAGCCAACCCTCAATAATTTTACTGTAAACATGAGCAATAGTTCAATTGAACAGTCTAAGCATTGCATTAAAAAAGTATCCCAATTTATTATGGAAAGAAAATAATTATATCCTTTCTGAATGGTGCACTTTAAAAATATAGTGAAATAATCCCACTTCCCACTGCGGATCTATGTAGACTCTGAAAAACTCCCAATATCACAACGTGTTCCAGTTAGTATGCTGGCCAACAATTGGTCACTTCAATCCATGACTGTTTGTGGGACACTGCTTTGCACGACTGGCTCTCACATTGCGCTCACAAAATAAATAAAAAATGCACCATAGTCATGTGTACAAAATACAGTGCTTTGGGATATCCTGCTGATGTGAAAGGCGCTATACAAATATAATTTTGTTGTTGTCACAATTCACTGATTTTCACCATTTAAATGGTGCTATTTCTGATCTGAGTGAGAGCGACTGCCACAAATTTTGGTTGGCGTGATGGATGAGGGTGCAGTCAAAAATGCACAACAGCCATGTGTGCAGATTACTGAGTGACAAAGGCCCAGATGTAGCTGTTGAAAAAAATGTAATTTATTTTACCTACAGGCAAAATAAAAATTATAACATTTGGAAGGGATGTGTAGCAAGCCAAATACTGAACCCCAAGCGCTATAAACAGGGAATGCATAATTTTGAACAAGGCACAGATTCATAGTTTGACCCCAAATCGCATTCTCTTAAATATCCACTTTCAGGGAAAAGGGTCAAACAGAGCCAGATCCTTCCCTAAACCTTACTCTTTGGAACAGTAAATGAATGTTATTCACTTTATGAAGATTTGAGGCATTTTGTCAACGTGCCACAGTGATAACACTCTCACCTCTGAGTCAGAAGATTGTGGATTCAAGCCCCTAATTGGACTTGGAATCACATAGTCTAAGCTGCTATTCTAATGCAACAACAACAAAATTACACTTGTATCGGACCTTTCATGGTGTTGTACAAGTGTAGCATGACATCATCCGCAAACATGGGGTTAACTTCCACTTGTATGCGGATGACACCTAACTATCTTTCTGCCTCTACCCTTGACTCCAGGACTACTACTATTCCGACAGATCAATTGCTGGATGAGAGCTCATTTTGTACAGTTGAATGTCAACAAGACAGAGACCCTCCTGACTGGTTTGCACCAGCGCCTTCACGTATCAGGCATTGGCAGCATCAACCCCCACGGTTGCACATTCAACCTCACCAAGCCAGTCAGGAACCTCGTGTTCGAACCTCAACTGTCTTTCCTCCCCCACATCCAAGCAATGACCCGCTCTGCCTTCCCTCACCTCTGCAATATTGCCAGACTCCACCATTATCTCACTCCCAAGGCCGCTGAAACCCTCATTCATGCCTACATCACATCCAGGCACGACTATGCAACCGCCCTGCTAATCGGTCTTCCCAATTCTTCTCTCCACAGGTTGCAGATAATTCAGAACTCTGCGGCACGTGTACTTTACAGCTCCAAGCTCCCTCCTGCTACCCCCCCCCCCGTCTCCCCCTCCCTCTCTCCCCACGTCTCCCCCTCCCTCTCTCCCCCCCCCTCTCTCCCCCCGTCTCCCCCTCCCTCTCCCCCTCCCTTTCCCCACCCCCGTCTCGCTCCCTCTACCCCCACCGTCTCTCCCTCCCTCTCCACCCCCCCCCATCTCCCCCTCCGTCTCCCCCTCCCTTTCCCCCCCCCACCCGTCTCCCCCTCCCTCTCCCTACCTGCCTCTCCTCCCTCTGCCCATCTCTCCCTCCCCCCCCACCACCAGTCTTTCCCTCCGTCTCCCCCTCCATCTCTCCCTCCCTCTCCCCGCATTGTCTCCCCCTCCCCCCCCCCGTCTCTCCCTCCCCTCCCTCTTCCCTCACCGTCTCTCCCTCCCTCTTCCCCCACCGTCTCCCCCCCATCTCCCTCCCCGCCTCTCCTTCCCTCTCCCTATCTCTCCCCCGTCTCTCCCTCCCTCTTCCCCCCCGGTCTCTCCCTCCCTCTTCCCCCCCCGGTCTCTCCCTCCCTCTCCCCGCACTGTCTCTTCCTCCCTCTCCACCCCCTGTCTCTCCCCCACCCCCCCTCCCGGTCTCTCCCTCCCTCTCCACCCCCTGTCTCTCCCCCACCCCACCCCTCCCTGTCTCTCCCTCCCTCTCCTCCCACCCCTTGTATACCTATATATTATATTCGAGGACTACGAATGCAATATGGCGGCTTGCACCTCGGTCTGTGCATTGTGTATGTAGAGATGAGCTTGCTGGGTCTTGTAGTTCAGTGCGCGCGCATTCAGGGTGCGCGCACACATTCGGATGTGCACGCGCATTCCATGCTCTAGGCCCAGGAGGTTGCAATGCCGGCGACAAGGTACCGATATTTTTTTATATCGAATTTTTCGATATATCGATATATTTTAAATTCCGATATCGGCATATCGATATGAAAATTATATTAGATATAACCGATATATCGATATATCGACGGGCCCTACTAAGCACCTATCAACTTCCCCGCCCCCTCTGCTCAGCCGGCTCCGGTCTGCTCCACGTCCCCCGACCCACCTACCTCCACCATTGGCGGGCAAGCCTTCAGCCACTCTGCCCCCAATCTCTGGAACTCCATCCCGCCATCCCTCCTCCTCGCCTCCTCCCTGGTCTCCTTCAAGTCTCGCCTCAAGACCCTCCTCTTGGACAGTCCAATTGGTCACCCCAAATCCCCCCCTTTCCCTCCATCCTCCCCATGCACGACCCCAGTTTGGGTATGAAGCAATGACTGTCCATCGCCTTCGGACGTCCTCCTGATGTGAAAGGCATTATACAAGTGTAATTTTGTTGCTGTTATCAAAACAAAATTTATTTGCAGAGAATACCAATAATAATAATCCTTGCATTTGATAATATACTGTAGTGCCTTTCACTTTGGGAAAATGTATCATATAGACACATCGCAGAATATATTATGATTTGTAGCAACGATTTGTAGAAATGGGGTCAACTTTCATATGTATGCGGATGATACCTAACTCTACCTCTCCGCTTCCACCCTCAACCCTAGGATCATTGCTGTCCTCATTGCTGTCCTCAGACTGCCTGTCAGACATGAGATCCTGGATGTGGGCAAACTTCCTCCAGTTGAATGTCAACGAGACCGAGGCCCTCCTGCTTGGCTCCCGTCAGTGCCTCCATACCTCAGGCGCTGACAGCATCATCCTTCATGGATGCATTCTGCACCTCACAGAGCCAATACATAACCTCTGCGTGGTGTTCGATCTCCAACTGTCCTTCATCCCTCACATCCATGGAGTCCTGTAGCTTGGTGATTAGAGCACTTGCCTCACAAGTGAGAAACCTGGATTAGATTTGTGGTAGGTCTAAACCTGGGCAAGTTTCCTTATGCCACCTGCCTACTAATAATAATCCCTCAAAAAAAAACAATGATTGAGGGACTTCAGCTATGAGGAGAGGCTAGATAGGCTAGGGTTATTCTCTCTGGAGCAGAGAAAATTGAGGGGAGACCTAATAGAGGTTTATAAAATCATGAGGGGTTTCGACAGGGCAAATAGAGAAAAACTATTTCCACTCGTGGGCGAATCTGTGACTCGTGGTCACAGATTTAAAATAGTTTCAAGGCGAAGTAGAGGGGAGCTGAGGAGAATTTTTTTCACTCAGCGAGTTGTTCGAATCTGGAATGCATTGCCTGAAAAGGTGGTGGAGGCTGATTCGATAACAACTTTTAAAAGGGAATTAGATCTTTATTTATGGAGAACAGGTCTATTAGGCTATGGGGAGCGGGCAGGGCAGTGGGATTAAATCGCTCTTTTCAAAGAGCCGGCACAGACTAGATGGGCCGAATGGCCTCCTTTTGTGCCGTAAAATTCTACGAATCTATGAATCTATTTGGTCACTCAATCTACAACTGTTTGTGGAACACTGCCATGTTTCGCCTACAAATAGTAAATTCATTTTACAGCATCTTCTGTGAAATGCTTTGAGACTCTAGAATACGTGAAAAGCACCATAACAAATGCAAGGATTATTATTATTAATAATATTAACTGTGCCATGATCTGGTCCATATTTCCCCACCTCCACCTGGCTCCTCCTCTGTCTCTCACTGCATCCACGCATTCATCACATCCAGCTTGATTACATAAACTCCCTGCTTGTCAGCCTTCCCAACTCATCCCTCCACAGGCAAGACCTCTGCAGCTAGATCCTCTTTCATATCAGCCCTACCATCCACATCCTTGCCCGCTTCCACTGGCTCCCCTTCATTCAGAGGATACAGTTCTCTGGTCCTTGTATTCAAAGCCCTTCATGGCCTTGCTGCTCCCTGCCTCTGTGACCTCTTAAGACCCTTCCAACCTGTCCACTCCCTCCATTCAGCAGGGTTCAGACTGCTTCACATCCTCAGCCTTGACCACCATTAGTAGGCGTTCAGCTTCTCTGCCCCCAACCTATGGAACTCCATCCCCCAGCCTTGTCCCTCCCTTGCCTCCTACAATGTTACATTTCAATACCCTCCTCTTCGACCTGCTACTCCTACCCCCACCCCTAGGCCTCCAAATCCCAACCACCAGCTCAGGTGCGGTTCCCTGATTGTCCAGCACCTCGGGATGTTCTCCTGACGTCAGAGGCACTACACAAATGTAATTTGTTGTTGAACTGCTGATAATTTGATATAAAAATAAAAACGAATTTGAGAATAAATCATCCATCCATGTCTGACAGACAGATACATCTTCAGGTTTAGATAGGACAGTTTGATCATTAATTTAAGACTGGATACAGAAACTAAGAGTAATAACTTTACAATCAATAATCATCATGTATTAATGCTTGCATATATCAGAGACGTGAACCACTGCAAATGCAAAACAGAATAAAGCTCCATAATAAATTAAAGCATTATGGATTAGAAAAACAGAAGTGACTGAACAGCTGTAATTTAATCTTAAAGTGCAAATTACATTTTGCAGAATTATCCAACATGCTCCATTAGTACAAACTTTGATTTACCCACAGGTAACTATAATCTTTGATCCATATCTGACAGACTCTCTCTATGAAAAATATAAGAGTGGACCTGAAAGCATAAAATCAAAAATGTTTGCATCACATTTTTTAGGGGAGCTGGCCATCAGAAACCATGGTTAAGAGCATTTAAACCAGACAGTTCTATGTCTGTTTTCTACACGTCAAAATTTCAGTATCTAGAATGGAAATGGGCACTCTCTCCCCAGAAAGACGCACCTGTTTACCTAATTTCAGAGATTATTTGGTGTCAGTTGGAAGAGCCAAGGTTTTCAGACCCCAGTGCATTGAAAGCACTGTCTGGCAAGTTTTCCTGCTGCTCGTTCTGCTGGGACAACCCTACCCATTAAGGCTTTGTCTTGTAAGGATGACAGGAGTGGAGTGGGAAGATTTCCTGCCCCTAGTGACTGGTCTGTGATTTCCAAGTACTGCCGATGAGCTTGACATGTCTTCAGCAATACTCTTAGAATAATACAGACCCACCCGACTGAGTAATCAGACTACCAGAGACACAGAGAGGAAGGAATTGTTTCCAACATTATGTCACCAAGCACTTCACTCTGGAACTGATTCATCTCCATGAAAATCCCACTTTGCTCCTCCCAGAAAACAATAACTGTACTAAATCATTATATAAAATTGCTATTGGCCCACATTGGACTACGGTATGTCACCAACCTTTAGAGCCACAATAGTAATAATTTGGGATTGGAATTCACTTCCACAGTCCCTCAGTATTACAACACACAGGAATCCACTTTTCAGTTTAGGATTGGAAAAATTATGCTAATTATTTTAAACAGGTTTCAGAAACATTATTGCACTAAGGGCCTTGGTCAATTTAAGCAAATGTGCAGTTGTGTTTCAAAAGAAAAATATTGCCGTTTAGAACCATAGTAAATTGACAGCAAGGGCAACTATTCAACTCATTAATTGTCTGTGCTTGCTTTTTCAAAGAGCAATCCATCCAGGTCCATCTCAAGAACAACCCATTTGACTGTATGTTCAGTCATCCTCCCAGCATAGACTTTTTCGCCTTCCTAAAACTTATCTCACAAATTTAATTTCGCCTGCTTTCTCTCAGCCCAATCCGTCCATGTCGTCTTGGATTCGTGTCATCAGCGAACTGAAGCACTACAATGCCAAATGCAAGGGTTATTGTTTACTAGAATACAGCAGGGGTGGGGGGGGGGGGTTCTTGTCAGAGATGCTGTACTTTGGATGAGACAAGTCCTGTTCCTGAAGGAAGATTCTCCCAGTGATCCAGCAACACTCCCCCACCCCCAGGCCAATAACTGGGCACTCACTTTATAGCTGTTTGAAGACCACTGCGGCCCACAATTTGGCAATCTTATTCTGCTCCAAACAACGTTAAAAGTCAGTACACTTTTAAGGAAAACTCTTCGAAAAAAAAGTTATGTGAAACACAAGTATCCTCACTCTCTCATCGGCAGCGTCCCAACCAAGGTGCGGATGGAGTTCGCACCATTCTCCACAAGACAGTTTTACTGCCACAGTAACAAGCCGTGAGCCTTTGTCAACAGGTATATCAACAACAACCACCGGAGCCTTTCACGCCGAGAGGACGTGGGGGTGAAAGGCGGACTGGGACTGTTCAGCCTCATAGCTGAACACGAAACATGCAGTTTCTGGTTTCCTTCACGCTATCTCGGGCCAATGTGACACTTGTTACGGATATATTTCAGCGAAGATATGAACTCACCCTCAGCCTCGCTCGCTCGCTCTTTCTTTCCTCACTCACTCCTCTCCACAGGCCTCATAACGGCTCCTCAAGCCCGCTCGGTCGCGCGCTGCATTCTAGCATTTGTAGTCTCTCGCGCTGCCAACGGCTGCGGCTGCTGCCCGCGCGGTGCATTCTGGTAATCGGAGTTCTTTGCGCTTCCCCGGCCGCCGGTCGCCGCGGTGCCACAAACTACACTATCCGGCATGCAACCGCGCGCTGCCCCGGAAGTGCCGGGCGCTGTGTGCTCGAGGAGAGTCAGTTCTTGCGCCGGGAGCGGTTGCTGTGCAGCGCCGGGTTGTGGAGCGAGCGGAGGGTCGGTGTTGGGCTGAGCGAGCGGAGGAGTATTTTTAGGAAGAGTATAACCGAGGGCAGAGCGCGGCCACCAGGCTCCAATACCATGACAGTTACAGCGCGGCTTCTTCGCTCTGGCTTTTTACGTTACCTCCTCGTCCTGGTGGTGAGTCCTCTGTTGCCCTCTCCAGTCATTTTCGCTTCGTATTCACAGTGTGAGCGGGGGCCGCGGCCTAGTGTCGGTTACACTGAGGGGAGAGGGGGAGGCCCAACTCGTCGTTCACAACAAAAACTTGCATTTCTGTAGCGCCCTCCGCGCCGGGCGGCGTCTCAGAGCGCTTCAGAAGGGACTGACTGCTCACCCCGTTTGTTATATTACCACCGTAGCCGCGGCGTTAGGCCGGGAAAGCCATTTACACCATTTAAGCCTCTACTCAGCTGCCCTTTCCCACATTAGGGATCGTAATCTCCCCGAAACCCCAGTTCTGCTCTATCCTCTGGGTCCTGCGCCTGGCCTGTGTGTGTGTGTGTGTGTGTGGGCGGGGAGAGAGAGCCTACACTCCGCTGCCCCCTGATTGTCCTCCTCCCGGTGCTGGGAGCTCGGTGACTGGCAACCACTTCATTACCGGCAGCCAAATGGGTCCCAGACATTTCATTCAACAAATAAAACATCGCAATTTCAGAAGGGTTAATTAAACTGGAGCCTTTTTTAAAAAATGCACCATGAGTCGAGATTTTGCACTGAGAGTATCAAACACTGCATTGCGGAGAATGAATTAGCAACCTGGTTTTATGGCTGATTTACCGCCTGGAAATAGTGTAATAATGCCTTTGTAAATCGAGAGGGGTTGAATTGTTTTATGGTCTCTCAAACATCAACACCCGGAACTGATGGAATGAGCCTATTTGAGTTTCCGCATTTGAGAACCGCACTTAAGTGTTGTCTGCTCCTCATAGGCTGCCAGCAATGTCCAAGGCACCCGGAACTGAAGTGTATGTAATTACTGTATTTATTTATACATAGTGAGAGAGGGAGTGTGGATTTCAATTGTATTCTGAGTTTTAGATAAAAGTAAATCTGATCAGTGACTTCCAAGAATAAAGTTGTTAGGCTCTATTATTCTTAACATTTTTAGAAGTGAAAATTTATTCTGAATATAACATTATATCGGATATAATGGTGAAGAATCTTAGCCTTTTAGGTAGTTTTTTATATGCTTTCCAAAATTTTGAAGAGATTACATGTACCATCAAACCGCATGTTTGTGATGTTTAGCTTTTTTTTCAGATTTTATGAAAGCAGCCTTAATATTTTAATACAAATCTCAATATTTTCTGCCCCAAACACACTGGGTTTGGGGCAGAAAATATTGAGATCCAAGATATCCTGATTAAATCGTACGGTGAAGATCCTATTTGATAAATGGCCAACTATGGTATTTTACCACAAATAAAGGGGGCTAAGTACTGTAGCTTGTGTGTGAATGGAGTATATGGAAGCTAAAATTGCTTATTTCAGGCTATAGTGAATCACATCAATCACATTGATTTTAGTAGAGCAATATGCTGATCACACCATGATTAAATAATAGATGTGTTTGTGTCACCTAAAACATGTAATTCTGCTGTTCATGTAATTTTAAAATTTGGGGGACCCAATAGGATTTGTGGTTAAAAAAAAATGTAGGTACATTTTTGAGCTTCTCCAAGTAAACAAGAGCAACAAATATCAACACAAATATAAAAATAACAGAAGACATCAGAGGCAGACCAAGCAAGATTGAAACAATTTTATATAAATATAAGAAATGCATTGGGATGAATAACTTTGCATGAAAACATATTACTGTATATAGGGTTACTGAGAGACTTTTAAACATTTCTCACAATGTGCCACTCTTGTAATGATTCTGTATTTCTACAGGACTAGCCAGCCATTGGACCTCATAGTCCTGTTGCCACAATGCTTGTTAAAGTGGACTTCAAAAAGTTCTATGTAGAAAATACTCTAGCATTCTCAGTGGCATTGGTAGTATCTCGCCTCTGAATCAAACGTTTACGCCCCCAAAATGGGATTTGAACTCATAGCCTCTAGACTGATATCCAGTGCATTATTTGGGGAGCCCTGCATTGATGGAGGAGCTTTCATTCAGATGAGACATTAAAACCAAGGCTCTATTTGCCTATTTAGTTGAGCAATAAAATTATCCTGGCACAGTTAGGAAAAAGAAAGGAGTTTCTTCTGATGTTCTGGCCAGCAATCTCCCTAATTTCATAGCTGTTCATGAGACGTTGGCTACTGTGTTTCCAGTAAGTCTTGTGAAGCACTTTGAGAAGTCTCAACACTGTCAATTGCAGGGATTGCTTATTTATAATCTTTGATGCTTCTGTTTCTCTGAAGTGTTCAATTTCATGGCACTCCCTATATATTGGATAGTGTTTGGATTTTAATTAGACTCAAAAAAGCAAATTCCTCTGTTCAAACAACTGACCTAAAATCTCAGTTGGCTGCCTTTCTTCCAGCTGAAAAGGTACATGCTGTGCATATCCTGTAACTCAGTTAATAAGTAATGCCTTCTGAATAATATTTGAAACCAAGTGGTGCCTGTATTTAGAAATTATTGTTTTGATTGTTGGACCAGTTGATAATAAGTAACTATTTTTGCATTCTGGTTTCTTTCCATATTTCACAGCTCAACGCTTTATATCTGTTAAAATTGCAGCTGACTTTAGATTGATGGTCACTTGTAGATAGTCAAATAAAGCTTGCTTAGTGTTGAGTTGCTGTTCTGATAAAAAGCAAATGGCTATTTGCTTTGGCTCAGCTGACAATCATTCTGATCACACGAAGGCTGTGCAGTTGGGAGCTTATTTGATTTCTAATCAGAACTGACATGATCTTTGTTAGGAAATCCTGCACAGGTTTAACATTTAAGGATTGATTATAGACCAATGATTCATTCTTTAATAGCTCTATCTTGGACCTGAGTGTTAAGTGTAAAACAGTTCCTAAGGGTCTAGAAAGTCTTTGCTTTCTACCCGAGTATTACTTTAGGCTCAAAGTCACATGTTAGTTGAATCAGAAATAAACCTTTTGCTATAGACAGCTTTAAATAATTTATCCAAACTACTGCACAATGGCACACATGGATGTGTTGATGATAATCAAACAATAGGCTTTTTAATAATCGGCAAAAATTGTTCAAACGGGTCAATATAGGTTAGATAGATGGACTGTAAATTAATCTGTCTTATTGGGCAGAATAGCTGCTTTTTCTTGTAAAAATGATAAAACAATCACCTTCCTGAATACTCCCACAAAGGCAGACTCTTACTTTGTTTGGTTTTCTTTCAGTTATGTAACCTAATACAGCGTGTCATTCACAGATTGGATTAAATACAGGTTACATTGAAAATGAGTGCCTTCTTGACACCCTATTCAAAATACCTGTTTACACTGCAATTGTTTCAAATTTGCCTCTGAGCTTTATGAAACTTCAGTTGCCAATACACTTAGGCTGAAAGTTCACTCTGTCCAAATCCCTCCATTCCTCTGCACCTCTCCTCACAACAGTACCCGTTGCCTTCGCTCTACCGGGTACGGCCTCTTCTTGTCCCGAATCCTCCATTCCAACTTCAGTGGCCATGCCTTCAGCCACTACTGAGGGCTGAGGCAGTGGCCAAGCCTGGCAATATTGCGAAGGTGGTGGAAGGCAGTACTGGTCATGGTGGACAAGATTGTAGAGGGCAATTTCAGGAAAGACACCAGGAAGCATTTCTTCACATAAAGGATATTAATGTCTGGAAAGGATAAAAGCTTGGTTGAGGCCAGAATGGTGTACTCATTTTAAGAAATGGCTAGATGCTGTAATGGAAGCATGTGTGTATTTCGGAGGGATGAAATACACATCCGGGATGTGTATTGGGTTGGAAGACGTTCTTCATCAAAACATTCTCTCTTGATATTGTGAGTGACTGAGTAACCCACTACCATCATACCTCTTGCTCAGCATCCTGGAGATAGAGTCAACGTCATGGCTGACTCTAAAAGAAGGGAAAGCTTCTGATGCTTTCCCTTCCAACCAAATCAGTAATATTCATATGCAGCTGCTATGCATATGTAGTACAACATTTTTATTTTCTTTTGGTCTGAATGCTATCTACTAGTCACAAGATCAAGATAGATGTTGAGATAAAGGAGTTCCAGAATACAAACCCTACCTCCTTCCATTGCAGTATCAAGCTATTTCTCATGTTTGTTGAATTTGTCATACCCGTGCAGAAATTGCTTACCTTCTGATCAACCATATTGTGATTAGTATGTTATTGGGAACTTTAAGTGTATGTGGAGATAGTATCCCCCTGCTTAATTTGCACATTCATCCATCTTTTTGATAGGATAATGCAAGATACCAAGGCCATACCTTTATTTAGAATTTTGTAAGTAGAGTCCGGGCATTGGGGGTGGAGTAGAGGAGGAGTATTTTGATTGACAATGATTGGGCGTATCAGGGCGGGCAAGCAGATGAGGTAGGAATGCTGTGGGAATTTTTGTTTTTGAGTAAATTTACATCCTTTCTATCTATCATTAGAAATGCCTGAAGTAGCTATTTATAAAAAATGTCCCAAATTCTTGTAAAAGTCCCTGTAAAACTATTCCATATGTTGGCAATACTTGAATCAGATAATACTGTGTAATGGAATCCGAAATTATTGAGGCTGCTCATAATTATATTCAGGTTGTATGGTGTGGCAATGGTAAAGTCCTGATACCTGAAGAGGAAATCTTGTTGGGTAGGAATCTGGTTTTTCTTTTAATAAGCATTTGCATTATATTTGCTCCATAATAATAACCTGTTCAATGATTCTTGACTAATGACATTTCAAATATGCAACTGGAATAACATTTTTAATACATTTCCTTGTTGCCACATTAAAATGGGTGTGGTACAAGCAATGAACCACAATCACATTTTCTCCTTGGCAGAAGTAGCTTTACCGATTTGGTGGTTTACTGAAAATTAAGACAAAGAATAATGGATGCGAACCAAGAAGATCCAACTTGGCAATTTGTTTTGTTAACTAAGTCCTGTCAAGTATTTGTGCTGTTTGAGAATCTACCATTATACAAACCTGCTGAATGTTCTGATTATATCAGCTGTGGCTGTCTTGTGTGTATGTTTGCAACTTGTGAGAAATGAGCAATTGCTATGCTTCCTACCTCTTGCATTAGATTAATTGAACATAAACTTCTAGAATTCCTTTGGTTTATTAATCGTACTAGATTGGCCTTTACTTTCTGTTTATCCATTTTTGCCAATACAACAACAATAAAATTACATTTATAGAACACCTTTCATGTTGGGAGGACGTCCAAAGACACTGAATGTCTCACCCCAAAAGCTGCCGAAACCCTGGTCCATGCCTTTGTCACCTCTCAGTTGGACTACTCCAATGCCCTCCTTGCTGGTCTCCCCTCCACCACCATTTACAAAATCCAGCTCATACAGAAGTCTGCTGCCCGCATTCTCACCTAAACCAAACTTTGCTCCCTGATTACCCCAGTCCTTGCCAGAGTTCACTGGCTCCCTGTCAAAGAAAGAATCGACTTCACGATCCTCACTCTTGTATTTAAATCCCTCTACTCCTCTGCACTCACCTACCTCTCTAACCTCCTGTCTCCTCAGAGCAGGAGACAAGGGAGGAAGCGAGCTGAACCACTGTGAGATGGAGTTCCAGAGGGTAAGGGCAGAGAGGCTGATGGTAGAGCAGGTCGAGCGGGAGACATGGAACAGACCAGAGCCCGCTGAATGGAGGGGGCGGACAGATTGGTAGGGAGTCAGGAGGTTGGAGAGATAGGAAGGGACAAGGCCATGAATCGCCTTGAAAGTGAGGACGCAAAACTTGAATTCGATCTTCTGGAGGATGGGGTCGCGGGGCCTAGTGTGGGAGAGGACATGAGATGCAGGGTTCTAGACCAAATGCTGGTCATGGGGCGGATATGGGGGGAAAAAGGATAGTTCAGGATCAAACCCAAGACACCCAGGTTCCTGACTGGCTTCATGTGATGGAGTATGCAGCCATATATGCTGAGGCTTCCAGGATCTTGGGGGCAGAGGCGCTGATGCGAGCCAATCAGCAGGGCCTCAGTCTTGCTGACGTTCAGTTGGAAAAAGTTGTCCCTTGTCCAGGACTCAATGTCAGCCAGGCAGGCAGTCGGTCAGGATGTCGGTAGTCCTGGAGATGAGGGTGGAAGCGGAGAGAGAGTTGGGTGTCATCCATACACATGTGGAAATTTACCGCATATCTGCGGATGATGTCACCAAGTGGGAGCATGTAGAGGGTGAAGAGGAGGGGACAGAGTTCTGAGGAACGCTGCACAAGATGGTGCTGGGCTGGAGGAAAAGCCAATAGTGTATGTCAGTGATGCAAATGTAATATGCTAGTTAATGTAAATTAAGAGGTTATGTTGCAGAAGTCCAAAATGTACAGGACATCAGTACACATAGTGGTTATAGCACTCAGCTTACAAGCGAGAGACCTGGGTTCAATTCCCAGCAGGTCAGGGTGAAACCTTGGGCAAGTTCCCTTACTCCATACTCCTGATAATAATCCTTCAAGGGAAAAAAACAATAATAAATTGGTCACTTCAATCCACGATTGTTTGTGGGACACTGCTGTGTGCAATTGGCTGTCGCATTTCGCCCACAAATATACAGTCAATTCACTTTGCAGTATATTCTGTGAAGCGCTTTCAGGCTTCTAGAAGACATGACAAGGCGCAATATCAAATGCAAGGATTATTATAATGGTAATTTCATTATGAGTGTTTGAACAACTTGATCGATGGATCTACGTAAAATAAGCTTACAGCTAGTTAATTTCTTTTGTTGCTGTGCATATGTTGAACGGTCTATTTGTGAGAAAATCTTTAGAATTGTTTTTTGAATACGATTATTATTGTTGGGATCTGATTTAGTATGTCCAGACATTTTTGTAGATTTCATTAATGAAACAGATCTATACTGGAGTAAAGTCTTTCGCATACAAAAATCACTTGTTATGCTGATAATTCTTGCATTTATATAGCCCCTTATCATATTGTTGTAATGCGTGTGATTCACAAGATTTACTGTAAGGAGTAGTGACTGCACATTTGTAAAAAAAATGTTTTAATCTATGAGATTGTTGGCCAGGATGCTGAGCGAAATAGTGCAGTGGAGGTGGACTTCGGTTTAGTGTCTCACCCAAAGGACCAAGAGGCTATTAAGTATGTTAAAGGGCCTCGTCATCCTAACCTCTCGTGATCTTTGTAACTTACTGATGCTTGTTGATTTGAATGCCCCCCAAACTTTTTGTAGCTACTTCAGTGTCTCAGTTGGCATGTTGTTTTAAAAGAAGGAATATACATTGCTTCAAAAAAGAAATTGTTAATTATTAAAAATTAGGTTGCTGGATAATGTAGAAATGACTAAATTTGAGTTAGGAATGCCACCATCTCCAAGAACTAGCCTCCGCATCTATGGCTTCTGATCCAAGGACACAAATCAAGTCAAAACAGAGATAGCTTATTTATGCAGGACTGTACCTGTCTTTAGTGCCCCTGAACATATGATCAATCAGTCACAGTTCACAGCTTATTGATGCACAATTTCTTTGAATCTGATATCACTTGTGAGTGGAAGAGAACTACAGTACAGCCAGCACAGACTCGATGGGCCAAATGGCCTCCTTTTGTGCGTAAGATTCTACGATTCTAAGGTTGTATGTAAAATAATGTTTATTATTCTTGTGCACACAGGAAAGCCCTTGTCATTGTGGTTTTATACCAAGTGTGTCCCCCCTGTTCAGGAAGATGTTAAAGATCACATGGTCCTATTCAAAAAGAGAAGAGTTTCCTGGTTCACAATCCCCTAAAAAAATGTTTTTAAATTCTTTTGTGGGACATTGCTGTGCACAATTGGCTGCCGCATTTCACTCAAAATACAGTCAATGGACGTTACAGTGTGAAGTGCTTTGAGACGTCTTGACAACAAGCAACCTGGGCTTATAGGGCCCTCCTTTCGGGGTAGCTTCGCAGAGTGCTTAACAGTAGCGACACTTGACTCTGAGCCGGGTGAGGGAGGTGACTATGGGCACGGTCGAAAAGGTAGCACTTGAAAAAGGGGAGAGAGGGGGCAAGGGTTGGGATTGAGGGGGAGTCTTCCCGAGCTTCAAGGCCTAATGGCTGAAACACGATCTCCAATGGTGGAGTGGAGGGTGCCGAGGGACAAGGAAGAATCGTTGCCAGTTGAGCAGCAGTACTGGGTGGTAGAAGTGAGGAGATCGTAGAGGTAGGGAGATGCCAGGGAATGAATGGATTTGAACACAGTGTGAGGATCCTGAAGTCGATCTGTTTGGTGATGGGAACCAGTGGAGCCTGGCCAGACTGTTGAAATGATGGTACAGATTTTGGTCCGGATATGTATGGGGCCACAGAGTTCTGAATTAACTGGATTTTTGGATTAATGGAGCTGGGGAGCATTATACCAATTGCTTGCACTATACCTTTGCACTATATCCAAATACAAGGATTGTTACTATTAATAACAATAGCTACACAGTTGATGAGGCTGTAAAAAAGGCCAATGGGGTATTTGGCTTTGTATCCAGAGAGATAAAATATTGCTCCACAAATTAAAACCTAGATCTCTTTATGTTTCTGGACTAGGTAGACTATTTGTAACCTAAATGTGTGTTTATACCAAATACAAACCATACAAAGTACCATAACATTAATATTAGATCCCTAATGTGGCTATAATAATAATCATTCCATTTGTGTCTTAAACGTCCAAAGTACTTGATAGGATTTAATGTAATGTGTAATAACTATGTACTGATTGTGCAAACAAATTAGGCTGGGTGTGCATGGCAATGTCCAACAAATAGCAATGATGAAGCGAATGACTAATTTTATCTGGAGATTGTTGTCTGGGAAACTGTCCTTTCTTGAAAGAGTCCATGGGATCTTTAATGTCCACCTGAACAGACAGGCGGGATCTCATTTTGACGCATCTAAAGAATAGCACCTCCTGTATATCTGTTGCATTGCACTGAAGACAATGCGAGTTTAAAATCCTGAACCCACAGATTTCTGACATATGGACGACAGTACTGTTACCTGAGCCAGGCTGACACCCAACTCATGTGCATTGGACTTTGTGATTCAAAGTCATGTGTGAGATTGATTGGTTTATGTTTCTGATGCAGCCCTGTCTATCTTTTATCATTTCATTGGTTGGAAATCTCCTTTTGAGTCAATCAGGAAAGCATTTAAAAAAAACCTTTTACTCCTACTTTCCAAGATAGGACTTTTGGTGCTGGAAGAAAAAAACATAAGTTTTTAAAAGGAGAAAATTAAAAATGCAGAAAATAGGGCTCTCATATTATTAAATGCCTGTTTAAACTCTGACTAAAGACTTTGTACGAGTCCAAATACATCTTTAGTTGTTTAAATGAATTAGTTGCCATTTCCCTGTGACTGCATTGTGGAACAGGATTTGAGTTTATGATGATGATTCTGAGAGTTCTTGAGACGGAGACGGAGAACTTGATTGGAGAAGATTTATGGCTGCCTGCCATGACAACTGAGGTGGTCACCTTTGTAGCACGCCAATATATTGCAAACATATTCTATCAATGGAAATCCATTGTTGAATTGATCATATCATTATATTAACCTTCATATTGATGTCCCTGCAGTGACCTGGCTATACCCTTGCATGGTGCTGTCCATGAAATCCATGTTGTGTTGATTCCATTATAATCAATGAACTATAATAATAATCCTTGTATTCGATATAGCTCTTTCCACATCTTCTAGACGTCTCAAAGTGTTTCATAGAATATACTGTAAAGTGAATTGACTGTATATTTGTGGGTGAAACACGGCAGCCAATTGCACACAGCAGTGTCCCACAAACATTCGTGGATTGAAGTGAACAATTTATTATTGTTTTTTCATGAGGGATTATTATCAGGCATGTGGAGTAAGGAAGCTTGCCCAAGATTTTGCCCTTGTAGGAATGAACACAGGTCTTTCGCTTATGAGGCGAGTGCTTTAACACTAAGCTACAGGACTCCATACAACTGCCAGAAATGTGACTGCACTGGAGAATGAGTTGGTGATCAATTACTGTAGTATATTAAAAAGAAATCCCTTGTAAAATAATAAGAATTTATGCATCTGTTTACACTCAGTATTTGCCCTTAGATTAGATCTTACCAAATATTTACATTGCATTTTTTTATTACTTCCTCACCATTATCTACAGATCTTTTTTGGTATGCATGGCTGAGCAGTAACATTACAGGTTGGGATCCAATAATTAGCTGCTTGCGAGGTGTATACAATATGCAGTGGAGATGAAAGGACAGTGACAGAATACTAAATTATCATTGTGCTAAGTGTCCAATTAGTGGTTCATTGAAAAATATTGGAATTATTGGAAGAAGTTTGAAACTTGTTTCGGAAATGGTCTGATGGTCTTTTGTATTAAGATGCCATTTCTCCAGTGCAATACTCTTGAATGTTTCAAGAAAGCTCTGCTTGGAAGTAATAATATCAGTTTCAAGTAGGAGCAGATAATCAGTCCAGCTAACCTACCCATCGCAAAGTCCAAAAGATTCATTAGACAAATGTTCTCAATTTGTAATCTAAAAAAGTATCCATAGTTAACCCTCGTCGAAGGCGACTTTATCGATTGCAAGTTAAAGCATATGCAACAAGAAAAACAAAAAGTGCCACTTTATTGCGCAGGGCGCGTAAAACTTGTGTGTATGCGCTGGCTGGCCCCTGCGAGCATGCGCACTTGTGAGGGCGCCAGCAGCTCCCGACTAAATCCGATGATTCCTCGGCTGACTGGCCCCGCATGCAATGCATCTCTGGAACCAATGCATCTCTGGGAAAGGCCGATGACTCTACAGCCTCGAGCATCCTGATGGCATTGCATGATAAACAGAAGAGACAGAGAGAAAGAGTCCACTAACACTTCCAGGAACAACGGTAAAATAATTTAGGCTAGCTGTGGTTTTATTGCTTTGTGATACTATCACTTTATTGCTGGGTAGGAGGGGGAGGACCGGGCCAGCCGGCTGTAGCCCGCCTCAGTTAGTATTGGTCGGGTGTGGATGTGCCTGGAGGCTTGAGGTGGGTAGCCTATGGTTGGATTCCCCTAAATCCCTTTGTGGCCTCTCCCTCCCCTCCCCGGTTGCTCTCCCTTCCCCAGCTGCCCTCTTCTCCAGTGGTTCTCTGCCCTCTCCCCGGCTGCCCTCTCCCCTCCCCAGCTGCCCTCTCCCCTCCCCAGCTGCCCTCTCCCCTCCCCGGCTGCCCTCTCCCCTCCCCGGCTGCCCTCTCCCCTCCCCGGGTGCCCTCTCCCCTCCCCGGCTGCCCTCTCCCCTCCCCGGCTGCCCTCTCCCCTCCCCGGCTGCCCTCTCCCCTCCCCGGCTGCCCTCTCCCCGGCTGCCCTCTCCCCGGCTGCCCTCTCCCCTCCCTGCTGGACGAGAGCTGGGAAAGGCTGGGAGAGCGACGAGAGCAGGGAGAGGGGCAGCGAGAGAGTGGGCCAGCCGGCTGTATGCCTCAGTACATACCTTGCATTGGTCGGCTGTTGATGTGCCTGGAGGCTTGAGGTGGGCAGCCTGTGGCTGGATTCCCCTAACTCCCCTTTACCCATTACTTGTTAACCTTATTGAACACAATTTTACCGATTGCGCAGTTTTCCAAGAACGTAACCCTCGCAATCGACGAGAGTTAACTGTACTTCATTACCTTATGACCCAAGTCCCTTCAATTTGTAGAAAACTTTTCTCGACTGGTGACTCATCCACATCTCCTGCTGTTTTACTTAACCACACCAAACTCTGCAACTGCTTACCTTTCACCACAGTCTTCACCAGGCTCCACTGACTGTCTCCTAACAGAACAATTTCAAAATCCTTCCCGGCAGCTTCATATTGCTATGATCTTTTCCTGACCTCCTTCACTCAGCTAACTTGCTGTATGTCCCCTGCTGTCTGTGGTACCATCAAGCCTTCAGTTCTTATGCCTCTAAACTCTGGAACTCTCTCTCTCCCCCTCTATCCCACCCCACTCTTTCTGCCTCAAAACCTACTAATGGTCACCACTCCTCTGCTCTGTTTGTAAAGCATCCTTGTAAAAGGATGAAAAGGATGCTTGTAAAGCATCCCATCCCTGTAAAGCATTATGAGATGTATCCTGACGTGAAAGGACACTTTGTAAGTACAAATTGTTGTTGTAGACTAATATCATAGAGCAATTAGTGTCCGGCAATTAGGTCAACTAGTGTCCGGCGATATATCGATATATCGCAAAAACCCGATATAATTTTCATATCGAAATGCCGATATAGACATTTAAAAAATATCGATATATCGAAAAATCGATATATCGAGGTAAAAGATCGGAATGCCGCACACTGAACTACAAGACCCAGAATGCTCATCTCTATATACAATGCACAGACCGAGGTGCAAAGCCGCCATATTGTATTCATAGTCCTCGAATACAATATACAGTAGGGAATGGCGATATGGGAATTTCCCGATATGGATATATCGGTTGGCTCATATCGAGATAAACCGAAATATCGATATTTTCAGTTTTTTCGTACTGCGCACGCATCGGAGTGCACGCGCGTTCCGGGTGCACGCGCATTCCGGGTGCGCGCGCATTCGGGGCCTATCTTCTCAGGAGGTAAATATCTTTCTCTCTCTGTGTCTCTCACTCTCTCCATCTCTGTGTTTTTCTGTCTGTGTCTCTCTATGTCTCTCTCCCTCTCTCCTCTCTCACATCCCCCCCCCCATCTCTATCTATCTGTATATTAACACATCCACCCCGTGTCTCCCCCCCCCCTCTCTCGCACCCCCTACCCCCGTCGTCTCTCTTCCCCCCCCCCCCCCCCAGCCGTCTCTCTACCCCTCCCCCCCGCCGTCCCTCTCTCGCACCCCCTACCCCCGTCGTCTCTCTCCCCCACCCCCCCCCCAGCCGTCTCTCTACCCCTCCCCCCAGCCGTCTCTCTCCCCCTCTCCTCCCCCCCCCCCCCTCCTACCCCCCCCCTCCCAGCCGTCTCTCCTCCCCCCCCAGCCGTCTCTCTCCCCCTCCCCCCTAGCCGTCTCTCTCCCCCTCCCCCCAGCCGTCTCTCTCCCCCTCTCCTCCACCCCCCAGGCGTCTCTCTCCCCCTCCACCCAGCCGTCTCTCTCCCCCTCTCCTCCCCCCCCCCCGCCTTCTCTCTCTCCCTCCCCCCCCAGCCGTCTCTCTCCCCCTCTCCTCCCCCCCCCCAGCCATCTCTCTCCCCCACCCCAGCCGTCTCTCCCCCTCTCCCCCCCAACCATCTCTCTCCCCCTCTCCCCCCCAGCCATCTCTCTCCCCCTCTCCCCTCCAGCCATCTCTCTCCCCCTCTTCCCCCCCCCCAGCCGTCCCTCCCCCCCCCCCCCCCCCAGCCGTCTTTCTCCCCTCTCCCCCCCCCCCAACCGTCTATCTCCCCCTCTCCTCCTTCCCCCAGCCGTCTCTCTTCCCCCCCCCCCCTCTCTCCCCCTCTCCTCCACCCCCCAGGCGTCTCTCTCCCCCTCCACCCAGCCGTCTCTCTCCCCCTCTCCTCCCCCCCCCCCCCCCCACCGTCTCTCTCTCCCTCCCCCCCCAGCCGTCTCTCTCCCCCTCTCCTCCCCCCCCCCCCCCCCCCAGCCATCTCTCTCCCCCACCCCAGCCGTCTCTCTCCCCCTCTCCCCCCCAACCATCTCTCTCCCCCTCTCCTCCTTCCCCCAGCCGTCTCTCTTCCCCTCTCCTCCTCCCCCACCCCCCCCAGCCATCTCTCTCCCCCTCTCCCCTCCAGCCATCTCTCTCCCCCTCTTCCCGCCCCCAGCCGTCCCTCCACCCCCCCCCCCTCCAGCCGTCTTTCTCCCCTCTCCCCCCCCCCAACCGTCTATCTCCCCCTCTCCACTTTCCCCCAGCCGTCTCTCCCCCTCTCCTCCCCCCCCCCCCAGCCGTCTCTCTCCCCCTCCCCCCAGCCGTCTCTCTCCCCCCCCCCCCCCCCCACCCCCCCCAGCCATCTCTCTCCCCCTCTCCCCTCCAGCCATCTCTCTCCCCCTCTTCCCCCCCCCCAGCCGTCCCTCCACCCCCCCCCCCCCCCCAGCCGTCTTTCTCCCCTCTCCCCCCCCCCCAACCGTCTATCTCCCCCTCTCCACTTTCCCCCAGCCGTCTCTCCCCCTCTCCTCCCCCCCCCCCCCCCCCCCCAGCCGTCTCTCTCCCCCTCCCCCCAGCCGTCTCTCTCCCCCCCACCCCCCCCCCCCCCACCCCCCCCCCCCCAGCCGTCTTTCTCCCCTCTCCCCCCCCAACCGTCTATCTCCCCCTCTCCTCCTTCCCCCAGCCGTCTCTTTTCCCCTCTCCCCCCCCCCCCCCCCCCCCAGCCGTCTCTCCCCCTCTCCTCCCCCCCCCCCCCCCCAGCCGTCTCTCTCTCCCTCACCCCTAGCCGTCTCTCTCCCCCTCCCCCCAGCCGTCTCTCTCCCCCTCTCCTCCACCCCCCAGGCGTCTCTCTCCCCCTCCACCCAGCCGTCTCTCTCCCCCTCTCCTCCCCCCCCCCCCCCCCCCCCCGCCGTCTCTCTCTCCCTCCCCCCCCCAGCCGTCTCTCTCCCCCTCTCCTCCCCCCCCCCCCCCAGCCATCTCTCTCCCCCACCCCAGCCGTCTCTCTCCCCCTCTCCCCCCCAACCATCTCTCTCCCCCTCTCCCCCCCAGCCATCTCTCTCCCCCTCTCCCCTCCAGCCATCTTTCTCCCCCTCTTCCCCCCCCCCCCCAGCCGTCCCTCCCCCCCCCCCCCAGCCGTCTTTCTCCCCTCTCCCCCCCCCCCAACCGTCTATCTCCCCCTCTCCTCCTTCCCCCAGCCGTCTCTCTTCCCCTCTCCTCCCCCCCCCACCCCCCCCAGCCATCTCTCTCCCCCTCTCCCCTCCAGCCATCTCTCTCCCCCTCTTCCCCCCCCCAGCCGTCCCTCCACCCCCCCCCCCAGCCGTCTTTCTCCCCTCTCCCCCCCCCCCCAACTGTCTATCTCCCCCTCTCCTCTTTCCCCCAGCCGTCTCTCTTCCCCTCTCCTCCCCCCCCCCCCCCCAGCCGTCTCTCCCCCTCTCCTCCCCCCCCCCCCCCCCCAGCCGTCTCTCTCCCCCTCCCCCCAGCCGTCTCTCTCCCCCTCACCCCCCCCCCCCCCCCCAGCAGTCTCTCTCCCCCCTCACCCCCCCCCCCCTCCCCCCCCCCCACCCACAGCCGTCTCTCTCTGTTTAATGAAAAAAAATGCATTGGAAAACCTTCAAAATTGAACTAAACATTTTTTGCATTAAAATCTGATCTGCTTTCCAAAGCCAGATTTTGCAGGATATTTATACTGTATAATTCAAATGCAGAAATGTGTCAGCCTGGTTCAGTTGATAGCACTCTCTCTCGCCTCCAAACGAGAAGTTTGTTAGTTCAAGTTCTACATCGGAACTTAGAACTGCTTTAGTAAAAACGTACACAAATGCATTATTGGGGGTGTGCTGGTATAGTAGAGGTATCCCCCCATTTATGACAGGGTTGTGTTCCTGAAAAATGTCACGCAAATCGAAACGTCGTAAATCAAAACGCGCTTTTCCGTGTGGTCCCATTATATAACCCGTGGTGCATTCTTTTCACAAAATTTTTGGACCTTAAACCCACTAAATAACACACAAAACACACCAAAATAATACACAAGGCAAGAAGGGGTACTTGGAGTAACTGTAAGTACTGTAGTTTAATACTGGTTAAATTACTGTAACACTGACTTGGTGTGGTGTCGCTTCAAAATCAGCTGGCTTTTAGCAACATGACCTATTGATTGTGAAGACCTGGCCTGAAACAGGTAGGATTGGCATTTTTATTCTTCCAATTTTTGTCAGATTCCGGAACTCTGGATTTTGGCCACTCAACGTACACACCGAAAATGTTAGTGCTAGGAACTAAACTGATTTTAGCGGGGAGGCTTAGGTCGGGCGGCATTTTGGCTGCGGCCAAATGCAGTAAAACAGTTAAACTCTTACTTAACAAAATTTTCACTTAACAAAGGGTCGTAAAGTCCATTGTACTTCATTAGACATTTATTTAGTATTCACTCATAAAGATGGACTATAAATCTTTTTTAGCTTCAGCTTTGTTAATTTGCTTAATACTATAATTACACAGATCTTTCTGTTCGATCCTACTTCAGAACTTTTCGAGACAGTGAAAAGACTACAAATGCAACAGTTATTTTGAAATGTAACGATTATTAATGTACAATGGTGTGCATTTATATACTGCCCTTCGTTGAGAATAACAGATGATCTGCAGCCTGTGGCGGGAGTAGTTGGGGAGGCCACAAACACAGTGTAGCATAATGAAGCCTGGACGCAATGAAGGCATGAATGAGAGTTTCAGTGGCCTGTGGGTGGGGTAGTGGCGGAGTCAGATAATGTTGCGGAGGTGGGGAAAGGCAGAGCGGGTCATGGCATGGATGTGGAGAAAAAACTATTGACGATTGAATAAGACACCTAGGTTCCTGACCTGGGAAGGTGAGGTGAAGTGTGCATCCCTGGAGGTTGATGCTGCCAGTGCCTGAGGTGCAGAGGTGCTGGCGCAAGCCAATCAGGAGTCCTGTGATCTTGCGACATTCAACTGTAGAAAATTAGCTTTCATCCAGGACTTGATGTTCGACAGACAGCAGTGGTCCTGGAATCGAGGGTGGAGTCAGCGAGATAGAGTTGGATGTCATCCACATACATATGGAAGTTGATACCGTATCTGCAGATTATGTCACTGAGTGGGAGCATATAGATGTTGAAAATGAGTGTTAGTGATGACAAAGTGGAGACGATGCAAGTGGTAAGATTTGAACCGGGCAAGTGCAGGTCTGCGAATATTGAGCTGAGAGGAAAGACGATCTAGGAGGATAGAGTGATCGACAGTGTCGAAGGCAGCAGAGAGGTCATGGAGGACAAGGAAGAAGAGAGAGTGTGGGTGCAGATGTTTAGAATGTCATTAAAGACTTTGACCAGGGCTGTTTCCATGCTGTAGGCAGCATGGAAACCTGATTTGGAGGGGTTTGTAGGTAATGTTGAGCCCTTAAAATTGATCCAATGGGAGCCTGGATTTTGATGAGGACTGGAATAATATACAGTATGTGCAGAGTTTGATGTGGATGAGGATTCAGGCAGTGCAGTTTGGGATAATTTGGAACTTATGAATGGTGAGAGACTAGAAACTTTATTTTCCTATGGATGTTTCTATTTGTGTCTTTGGTTTGTTTTAGTGTAACATTAATATCAGGATTTCTTACATCTGTTCTATAAAAATCCTGTTGTAATTTTTGAAGTTTGAGAGAATACAACCTCATATAACCTGTAGTGGTAGGTCCAGTGATGTATGGTAAATATCTGCTTACCATACATCACTTACCATACATCACTTTACAATGTAAAGGTCAAACAGGGCAGAACATTTTTTTTTATTTTGTACCAAAGTTGAATGTTCTGTGCATAATAGTTTAGTATATTAGATTTTCTTGACTGCTGGTGATGCAGACTATTTAATCAGTTCAGTTCACAGATGTCACCCTGACCCTTAAATTAAATTCCTGCATTATTGCACTCTTCCAGATTTCCTTGCAATCACTATATAATCTGCATTAAATTACATGTCTAATTTTAAGTACCTCCTGTCCAAATGAAGTTAAGGTTTTAATCTGGGCTATTGGTGTAGGTTTATACACAAACTATTGCTGTGGAAACAAGGCAGCAAATTTGATTTTGCTAATGTTGCTTTGTCCACGTATAGAATGATTGAATTGATAGCACAATGAATGCTTTGATTTGAACATTTATCCCATTTGCACATTCTAATGACAATAGTAGAAAGGATCTCGCTCTTGCGATTTATGCAAGAAAAATATTTTAAAATCCTAGTTGTAGTTCTTGCAGCTCACTCCCAGCAATTGATAATAATAATCCTTGCATTTGATCTAGCACCGTATTGGCCCAAAGTTCTCCACCTTTTGCTTGCAGTTAAGCTGTTGTAAAATCTGAGTTCTAATATACACTACTGTGAAAAGATAATACAGTCACCACTTGCCGAATGCAATTTTCTCGAGTGCTGATTCGCCTATACGTGAAGAAATAAATGTGGCAATTTTTTGCGTATACGCAAATAAAATTTGCATATACGTGCTGGCTGGCCTGGCACACATGCCGGCATTTGGGATAATGCCGGCAGCTCCCGATTAAATCCGATGATTCCTCGACTGGCTGGCCCCGCGCGCATGTGCATTTGGGAGGACGCTGGCCCCGTGTGCAATGCACAGTTGGGAGGACGCCACCAGCTCCCACCTAAGTCCAATGATTGCTTGGTCTCGGAGCAACCTGATGGGATTGCATGGTAAACAGAAAAGAGAGTGAGAGTCTCCTAACACTTCCAGGACCAAAAGTAACATAATTTAGCCAAGCTGTGGTAGTGTAAGGTGCTGTTTTATTGTCTCCAGTGAGTCAGTGAGAGTGGGGAGAGTGACAAGCGGGGAGAGCGGGTAGCCCACCTCAGTACGTACCTTGTGTTGGTCAGGTGTGGATGAGCCTGGAGGCTTGAGGTTGAATAGCCTGTGGATGGATTCCCCAACCCCTTTTTTCCCATTACTTATTAAGCTTACCGAGTAACACGATTTTACCGAGTGCGCTGTTTTCCAGGAACGTAATCCCCGCGTTCGGCAAAGGCCAACTGTACTTGTTTATAGCAGGGTCAAGGTTGACATTTTAGTTCTATCAAAGACATTACAAGGTGAAGTTTTCTGTAACAATGGAATCCAGAACCTGTTTTGAGTTCTAGATACTGTATATGAACATTTAAGTGCTCTTGAGAATTAACCATGTGTGGCAGGGGCTATATAAGTGCAAGTTGTACTTTCGTGGTGAAATTTCTACATACATATTTCTATCTCTATTTCCAATGCCATCTTCGTCTGCATCTTCTTCATTGTCCAATGCAGACTTCAGTGGTGTTCCCAGTTCAATGACTCCTTCGTCCTCCATTTCTGCAGCCTGTGACTAACCCTCTGATCCTGCACCCTAACAACAACAAAAACAACAACTTTATATAACACCGTCACATGGAGTAGCATCTTGGAACACCATCTAGGGGCAGGAAGTGACAGAGAAATGTCTTAACCCCTAACCATGAGATTAATTTGGTCAGTGGGATAATAAATGATAGACATGATTTTTGTATGAAGGTATTATAGGAATTTGTATTTTTAGTGCTCCTTATTACATACAGCATCTCAATGCGCTTCAAGTAATTATTGTCAATTGTAGTAGGCAAAAATGATGACCGTTTGGACCACTGGGACCCCACGAACAGCAATACAATTAGTTCTTCATTATTTACCATATACTGTCTGACCTGTTCCAATATCTTGGAGGTAACATTTTCTTCAGTGCTTCCCCTGGTTTAAGTAATGAACCACACTATGGCTAGCCTCTTTCGTACAATAGGTTACTTTGACGCATTCCCCAAACCAACTGTTTCTCACATTAACTAACCACTATTCTGTCCTGAGCTCAGCTCGTATCGACAATGCTCTACTATTGACTCTTGGGCCAGAACCTTGTTACCATGGTAGCTAGACAAGGCATGTTGCTAAGGCAATAAAGCCTGCATTTATCTTGTTTTAATGATCATTTAAGCTATGACATGAAAATCAGTGACCAAAGCTAATATAGTAAAATTATTTTTCACAGTCTTGTATAGAAAGGTGAAAAGCTGTGTAAGCGAAGTTCCATTGCTTCATTCAGTAAAGACTCATTACACTGTGATTAATTTTTTCGGGAGCGAAGTCGGGAGAGCTCGGGGCGGAGCCAAGGCCTACCAGCAGGGTATAAAGCCATGGCTAGGTGAGGAGTCAGCTATTTTCAGGAGCGAAGTTGGGAGAGCGCGGGGCAGAGCCGTGGCCAGGTCAGTTAGGGAATCGTGGGAGAACTGCAGATTCTCAAAATTTAATTAACGTGGAACTCCCTTCCTCACTCCCTTCCCCTCTCCCCCTCTTCCCAGTTTCAGGGCTCAGCTAAAGACCTTTCTCTTCAACCGCGCCTTCGGTCACCTTTCTCCCCTGCCCTTGGCTCGCCCTCGGGATCCGTTATTGTGAAGCGCTCTGAGACACCGCCCGGCATGGAAGATGCTATATAAATCAAAGTTGTTATGATTATTATCAGCTCATCTAATCTGTGCTCCAATAATCCATTAAAAATACATTAATTATATACAGTATACACACCCAAATACCCAGAGAATGCAGCATTCTGATTCTTGGCTTGGAGTATGAGAAATGGAACTTATGTGAAACTTGCAGGCTACCTCAGGATATACACCATCTAAAGCAATGTTGGGGTTTGTTTGAGGCACGTCATGGAGTGTCAGGAAAAACAATGTTAGTGTCTCAGGAAGAATACTTTTGCCTGTACTCCTGTGTATGCTGATATCTTAAATTCTGCTCAGGACCTTCCAATATTGGCACAGCTGAAACTTTGTGCTTTCCACTTGGAGGGAGTGTTACCTTCATCCAATTCTTGCTTGTCTCTCAAGTTTGTTTTAGAGGTGTGGGAGCAGGACCCTTTACTCATCTGCAGAGCAAGATTCAAAGATCATAGGTAAAAGCGAAAGCTCCTTGTAATACAACATCAAATTACATTTATATAAATAAAGCTTTTCACATAGGGAGGACACTCAAGGCATTGGACATTCAATAACAACAACAAAATTACATTTATAGAGCGCATTTCACGTTGGGAGGACATCCAGTTTGACATCCTTTCAAAGGTTCAACCTTTGACGTCCATTCAAACGTTTGTACCCGAGCTCAGAGCTGCATTTGGTGGCCAAGAGGTGGGGGAAGGTAAGATAACTGAAGGCACAGTCAAGGAGGAAGGTCTTGAGACAGATGTATGTTTAGTCGATTCCAGGTGCCCTTTGCCAAGTAGCCATTTTTAATGTCTGCTGGCAGGTTTTTTGACTGGAACAGCATTAAAGCTAAGCCGGCAAGTGTAATTTCCATTGGGGGAGATTAGTTTTCTTTCCAAACCCAGAGCATTGGTCTGGGATGTGAAGCTTTCTGGGTCCACGTGTTGTAACTTTTCACTTCGCAATCATTTTAGTTGCTGGAAAACTAAGGCATTGTACATTTTCATACAACAAGAGAGTTCTAGAAAAAAACTTCAGCACATTTGATGTTATCCTTCCAAATTATTCACCCTACCGTTTTTCCATTACAGAGAATAAAGCTGTTTGTTGAATGTGTCCTGTCTCAACCAGCCAAGAAACTGGTTCCAGCTGTGTAAATAAATATTTCTTGGTGTCTGATATAAACTTACCATTTAGAACTCACAAGTAACCAACTTTTCTCTTACCTTGTGTTATTTGAAAGTTCAATTTTGTTCTGGTTTACTTTTTTTTACTTAATCTTGTATATTTCGATAAGATCTTTGCAACACATAATTTTGAGGTTGAAAGACTCGTTTACCAAGTTCTTTATATAACTTCTCTCTGTGATTCGGCCTTGCTGCTGTTTTCTGCCTGTAGTTCAGTTACAGCACTTTATTTCACCCGTTTCCTGTATAGACTACTCTACTCAGTAATTGCCTTTTTCCTCAGAAGCATTGTTAACCTTCCTATTAGTTTATACAATTTGCTCATTTATAATACTCTATTTAGGCCTTTGATATATGTATGTTTCTGTGAAGCGCTCTGAGACGCCGTCCAGCGTGGAGGGCGCTATATAAATCAAAGTTGTTGTTAATGTTTCTTCACCAGTGTTTATACCTTACAAATATTTTTTCATCCTATGTTGTTAAAGCTCTCTCCTCATATTGAATAGGTTTGTGTGTAGTTGTACACAGATTTGTTTCCTGGCTTGAATACTTTCACACAAGTCAGATTGAATGTTGTCATGCTATGATTACGAATTCCTGGCAATTCAGGTATTCTCTTTGTGAATTTGGTCTGGCTACTCACAACAAGCCAGGTTATAAGGAACCTTGTAATTCTATGAATAACCTTGCATTTGATATAGCACCTTTATCACGTCATTGAGAATCTCAAAGCACTTCACAGAATATACTGTGTAGTTTAGCGCACAGCAGTGTCCTGCAAACAATGTCCCACAAACAATTGAGTGACCAAGCTGGTTCCTACTTACTGACCAAGCAGGTTCCTACTTACTGCAAGGTTAAAAACTTGCATGTGGAGTAACAAAAGTTGCCTTAGGCTTCTCCCCGCCTGAGAATCAAACCCAGGTATTCTTGCTCCGCTTTAGCCTCCGCCAAATCATCCTTCGAAAGACAACCCCCGGCTTCTCTTCTCCACCACCAACCAGCTCCTCCGTCCCCCCTCGCCTCGCAGGTCCTTTCCTCCAACTCCCATTGCGAGGAGATGCTGTATTTCCTCGAGTCCAAAATCGAGGGAATCCGCTCTGCGGTCACCGTCTCTCCAACTTCCACCCCCTCCCCATCTTCCCCCCACACCCTGTCTCCTACCCATCCCTCCTTCCATCCCTTTGATCCCATCTCTCCATCCCCACCCCTCTCCTTACCAGCCAGCTCCACCTTCTAGCCCCACTAATCTCTGACACCATTAATCTGCCCCTTTCATCTGCCACCATTACCACTCCCCTCAAAATTGCTAAAACATCCTAAAGAAACCTTGCCTTGGTGTGTTGCAGCTCTCAAGCTACCGGCCCATCTCCAACCTCCCTTTCCTGTCCAAAGTCCTCGAAAGATTGGTTGCCTCCCAGCTCTTCACTCTCTACATGCTCCCCCCCAGTGACATCATCTGCAGACACGGGGAAAATTTCCACGTGTATGCGGATGACACCCAACTCCGCAACCACCCTCTTTCTGCATCCACCCTCGACTCCAGGACTACTGGCGTTCTGACTGCGTGTCTGTCGGACATTGAATCCTGGACGAGGAACAACTTTCTCCAACTAAACGTCAACAAGATGGAGGCCCTCCCGATTGGCTCGCGTCAGCACCTCCGCACCTCAGGCGCTGGCAACATCAGCATTCAAGGCTGCTCTCTCCACCTCTCGAAGCCAGTCAGGAACCTGGGCATCTTGTTCGACCCCAAACTATCCTTCCTCCCACAAAACCGCCCCATGATCGTTACAGCCTTCCACCACCTCCGCAACATTGCCAGATTCCGCCACTACCTCACCCCCCATGCCACCGAAACACTCATCCACACATTCCTGACATCTAGGCTCGACTACGGGAACTCTCCCTATCAACCTGCCCGGGGCCTCCGTTCAGCGGCCTCTGGCCTGCTCCACGTCCCCCGCCCGAACCACCCTACCATCGGTGGCTGAGCTTTCAGCCTCTCTGCCACCACACTCTGGAACTCCATCCCGCAATCCCTTCGCCTCGCTTCCTCCCTTTTCTCCTTCAAGGCCAGTCTCAAGACCTTCCTCTTCGACCGTGCCTTCTGCTCCCCTCCCAACTCTCCCCCCTCTCCTACTCTCCTTCCCCCTACCCCAACCCGCCTCCCCCTGTTCGGGTCCCAACCTAACTGTTCAGCGCCTTGGGACATCCTCCCGATGTGAAAGGCGCTCTATAAATGTAATGTTGTTGTTGTTACTGCCGCCGCTTGCGAGGCAAGGGTGCTAACCACTATACGAAATGACTCCTCCCATTGATTTGTTTTTAACCGATTTTCACCAACATATATCTGTTTGTTTTGGTGAGAGTTAATCAGCAAAAAAACAATTTCCTCCTGAATTTGATTTGAATTAATGATCCTATTATCCATACAGTTTTCTTTTATGCACTGGGGCTATTCCAAATTTGTGCAGATAATCTCTCCAATATATCAAAAAAAATTGGTCATTTCAATCTACAACTGTTTGTGGGGACACTGCTGTGCGCAATTGGCTGCTGCATTTCATCCACAGATATACAGTCAATTCACTTTATAGTGTATTCTATGAAGTGCTTTGAGACGTCTAGAAGACATGAAAAGAGCTTTCTCAAATGCAAGGATTATTATTATAATGCAACTAGTTGTTGGTTACAGCTTGTTTTCTTCAAATTAAATTGTTCCAAAATTGTTCCCGATTTGCCCTGAATTTATCTTCATGTGATCTAATTCCATATCCTCCCAACACCACTCTCAACTGTGGTTTTATTGCATTTTTAAAGACAAAATATAAATTCCAAAGTATGCATGAGCCACCTCAGCTTCAGCAGAAAGCATCTGTCTCAGATCATTTCCACTGACAATTTGCTTGTAAAGATACATGTGTGCCTATTTAAATGTGTTGTATTTTTGCAGTGAAAATTTCTCTAGTCCGGCTTTTCAAATATTCAATTAAAATACTCACTTAAAATCATACTTATCCAAATTATTGAACAAAATGAATACACTCAATTGGTACATGTCATAGAGTTGTATATTAAACGCACAAATCCCACAACCTGGTTCCATGTATTATTACAACATATCCTGTGAAGTGCTTTAAGAGGTCTCAACAGTATGATAAGGTGCTATATCCAAATACAGAATTATTATTTAGTTACCTTATGATGTCTTCTCTTTTCGTATGTAAATGCACATCAGTTAAACATGAGAAAGTTAGTCAACTAGTATGTTCATGAGCCACACAACTGGCTCAGTACAAATCTGGGTTACAGTGCTGTTTGAGAACTATTAATAATGGTTAAATAAGGGTGACTAAAGTTCTTTGAAAACAGAGATGCTAGCTTTTGCAACAAATAATAGAGAAACTATTTCAAAGCAGGAATAGATCATTGGTTTATTTAGCTACCCATCCAATTTCCCAAAAGATTTGTTTGACACATCTATCCCGTCCAATAACCCAGAATACCTTCAAGTACACAAAACACAAAATACTACAGATGCTGGGAATCTGAAACAAAAGTTGCTGGGGAAACTCAGCAGGTCAAACAGCATCCATGGAGAAAGGAAAAAGTCAACGTTTCAGATCTACAACGCTTCGTCAGAACCTTCAAGTAGTCTGACAAGGCTGATCTTTGGAAATTAGGTCAACCAAAAGCCATGCTACTACTTAGTTGATGAATGAAACTAGAAGAAAACAGATATTTTGGGATGGCACCAGCATTTGTTATGCTTTTTCACAGTTCTGTTTTCAAAGAGCCCTGCTGTTTGTTAAAATGCTTCAAGGAACCCCAGTGCATTATATGCTGATTGACGGCTTTCAAACAAAACTTCAGGGGTTGCTGTAACAACTCGAGTCATTTTCAGTGCATATTACTCCTGAGACTATTACATTAAATTGGCAGACAACAGGAAAATGCAGGTCTATTACCTGCCTCTGGAGATTGAGATCCTCCATCCCAAAGCACAGCGCGATTAGCACATGTGGAGGAGCAAGAGTGCATCGGGGACTTGAACAAGCCATGGACTCCTGCGGATTTGCAGCTCCTGGCAATATCTTCGACATGTCAATCTGGATTAGGATTGTGAAAGATGACTTGTTTTTAAAGTTGCTTTTCATTGGAAGAGTTTCTTGCTTTGGGGTTGTGCATCTCCCTGCAGAAGGAAAGTTAGATGAAAACAGATTTACCAGAAATTAGCCCTGTTATTAAGATGGGCTGTGCACCAGATGTAATGCTAATTAGAAGAAATACTGCTAAGGGGAGAGTGGATTACTAATATCCCCCAGGCACCATACATTAGAGGTGAAACCTCTGTTGCATGATATGAATTTGTATATGCTATAAATCAGAAGAACTGTCATTGCTCCATTATTGACAGCACAGCATGTATCTGCTTCTAACCAAGTGGATTTAAAAGCTCCTCCTCGGGTAAGTGTAAACTGAATGGCATAGAGGAACTGAAATGCAGCTTGGCTTTCCATATTCATACACACTATAATTATTGTACTATTAGTGTAACTAACATTTATTATAATTAAACTACAGGTAAAATCGATTAATGCAATTAAATGACATATTAAATTAATAATTCTTAGTATAAGTATTATGTGGCTAGATTGCAGCATGAAGACCAAGCTACAGTAAAAAGACAGCAATACTGAAACTATGCTTTGAAGGGGATAAAGAGAATATTAATACAGTTACAGGCTGACATTACTGCACACTAGAGGGCATGGTTTTTATGTTTTAAACATTGGAAAAACAAGCTTATTTCAATGTTACTATACAAATCTGTAACTGTCTCCAGATTACAGTGGCATTTTGAAAATTTGAACAGTTGAATACAGTACAGTGAAATTTGGTTTTGTGCGCTTGTAACAAAATGCATTTACTTTTGAAAACACATCACTGAAAAACAGTAGTAAAGACGCAGTCCACTTTCATATCCACTTTATTTTCACATGCTCTCGATACCATCTGTTTGGATTAGACATTTTGAAAATCAGAACAATATAAGTAATAATATATTCACTGAAGCTGATGAGAGAAATTCACAAAATTTAGTTACGTGATCTAGCTAATTATTATTAATACAATAATAATGATAGGAAGGATGTGAGAAGTAATGGCCTTATGATACAGAAATGTGGAAAAAAAATGTTTTAATTGTCTTAATTTGGAAGTTGGTTTTACACTTCTTGGTGGGTGAGGGTGGGGAAAACATTGTCAATTAAAATTAAGACAAATTTTAAAATCCTCCACCATTCTGTGCTGTCAAGTTTTAAAATACAATTAATAAGATAAAGGTGTAATTTTAAGCCAAATGTTTTGTTTGATTTTGTTTTCCCAATCTTATTTTATAATAATGCATTACAGTACTTGCATTATGATACAAAACATATTTACATGTATAGTGAGTATCACATCAGGAGGACTTTCCAAAGTCCTGGACATTTTATATCACTCCATATCACATTGTTAAACATCTCAAATTGCTTCCCAAGATTTATTGTAAAATGCAGAGTTTGAGCAAACACTGCAGCCAATTTGTGCCATTGAAATGAATGAGCAATTGTATCTGAAGCATTGTTGGCCAGGACAACAGGAGAAATTCCTTTCTCTGAATAGTGCCACAATCTTTATCATCCATCTGAACAAGCAGATAGGACCTTGGTATAATGTTTCAACTGAAGGATGGCACCTTTGACAACACAACACTTCCATGGTACTGCGCTAGAGTGTTTGCCTACAGTTCAAAGTCCCAAAGAGACTGCTCTCTCTGACTAGCTAATTTACAGAACAGGAGTGGATGTCTAATAGAGTTGGAGAAAATGGAAAAGAGCATTCATTCTCTCCTACTTAATGACTGGCTTTTGGGAAGAATAATTTTTCCAGCCATTACCTTCAATTTATCCAGAAATCTTCCCACAAAATTTGCTGTGACAAATCACTATTATTTAATGGTAGGGGTCTATTGAATTATTTATTTGGACAGTAGATGATAGTGTATGTTGAGCAGTATTCTATAAACAAACATTTGAAAGATATACTGGTTCAGTGAATCAGCAAGTACTGTTTATCTACTTGTAAAGGAGTGCAGGTGGCCATAAAGGAATTACTGGACCATCTATCTGGAAAACAAGCTATTTTAAAAAAAACACAATTGCTCTGGACACCAATATTCCTATGGTCTGACTTTTATTTACATGGTACTTAGCAGGTCAGGCCATTAAATGGCCCAAGCTTCCTAGAGGGTTCTCCCTTGCAATGGTTCATCACACTGGAGATTTTATAATTACCTTTTGATGTCTATTTGAACTGTCTAGGGATTGTTCTATCTCAATGCTGGGGATTTGATGCACATGAAGTTAGTGTGGAGAATGTGCTTCCAAAACAACATATTTACTTCCTCGCCTTCCACAGGCCTATCTAAATGAGAATCGTGCTAAACACTTGCTCTGCAGCTGTCAGTTCTTATCAGATCAGATCAAAAGGAGCATTCATGGGAAAAGGGAACTGTCTTCCTAAAGGCTTTTCATCCGTGTAATGTGCACTATTTGCAGCAGAGAGGTGACTGGTCAACCTGATTCTAAATCTCCAGCATTGCTGCTGTTGGTGACTGTCTGGGGAGTGAATAATAATAATCTTTACATTTGATGTTGTGTCTTATCGCATCTTTCAGACATCTCAAAGCACTTCACAGAGTATGTATACTGTAAAGTGAATTGACTATTTTGTGGGTGAAATTTTGAATGAATAACTCAAGATGGCTTTTAGAAACTTAGTTTTGAGTATCTCAAATGGACTTTCTCTATTTTATTAGTTTATTCCGGTTTTGTATTTCTTAAAACTGTAAAAGCCTGTTTATCCGTGACCCGATCAACCGTAACTTCGTATAACCGGCATCGTAATAAAAAGATTCCCATTCGAATAATCGGAATTTATCCGGAAAAATATCCCTCCGCATCAGTATTTTGGAATGCTGCTAATAGGTGCTTGAAGGTGGCGCTAGTTCAGAATACTGCCGGTACAGCATTCTGCAGAGTGTACAGAGGTACACTCTCCGGGTTTGAGAGAGGAGGGAGAGATTGAGGGTGAGTTGATTAATTTAGCCACAAAGCAGCAAAACACACACACCCTGAGCAAAGCCTACAGATCAATGCATATCACAGCCTTAGCTTTTATTTTAATAAAACACAAACCCCTGCGATACCTCTCAAGTCTGGTTTATTTTACAAATACTGTACGTTTAAGCTTGGGAAGCTGCAGTGTACATCAGAAACACACTCAGTGCCTCCCCTTACGCCTGTCTAATATTAAAAACAAATCTAACTTTAAAAATGAAATGAAACGTTTGCTTTCAATGCCAATCCTTGGATCATTTGGAAGGAAAGTTAACTGAACAGTGACAGCGGCGGCCGCCGCTCACTCTATGCTTTCTCAATAACACGTTTGCTTTCCTCTCTTCTGACCCCAAATGAGAACAGTGTCATTCAGACGTGTAACTTTTGCACTAGTTTAAAGATATCTCTGAACTGCCTGATTGCTGTGTGTAAAAGGATTATTATTTATATATTATATTATCATATAAATGATTATTTAGTCTATTATTAAAATGCTATGTTTTAAAAAAATGTAATTAAAAAAATATATTTTTTTTTTGTGTGTTGGGTTTTCGGCCGAATATCCGGCAGGCGTTTTAACCGGCACTGGCCAGGTCCCGAGGGTGCCGGATAAACAGGCTTTACTGTACCATTTTCTTACCTTGTCATGATTTACCCTTTAAATATCCTTATTCCCACAAGTGCATCTATCACACTCTTGATCATTTCAATTGGTCTTCTGGAGCAGTGGTTTTCAACCTTTTTCAGTAATGTACTCCTTGTTAATTTTCAACATTATCATGTACCTCCACCCAACCATATACACACACAAACCACCCGCCTCATTCCGCTTGTATTTTATGACCAAGCTTTTCTTATATAACAAAATAACTAGCACTTACAAAATGAGGGGAATAACAACTAATTATACAATTTGGAAGGCTATAAAACGCTAAAAAAGAGCTAAATAAATCAATGTACCACCACCTGTACCCCCTGGAAATAATTTTGTACCCCCTGGGGTACGTATACCCCTGGTTGAGAACCACTGTTCTAGAGGAATACATTCCACCATATGATATCCCTTTCCCATCTGAGAAATGCCATTCAATATCTGCAGCATGACAGAGCTTAGATCAGATACAGTCAATTCACTTTACAGTATACTCTGTGAAGCGCTTTGAGACGTCTAGAAGGTGTGATAAGCCATTATATCAAATGCAAGGATTATTATTATTACATGTGAAATATGATCAGCCTAAATATTGTGTAACTGTGTTGGGCTCAATGCGAGGCACAATTCTGGTTGGACTGTTTAAAAGGCACATGTGCTAATTGACATTTTAGATTTATGACATTTATGATGTAAATCTTAGCTTCAATTGTTGTGCATAAAACGAATTAAAAAAAAGCTGGTATATTCTTTTCTGTTTCCCATAGGTAATTCCTGGTAGGGTCCAACAGTGACATTAGCTGAGCATTTCCGAGCTGTTGAAATGTCAATCTGTAGGTGGCTATTTAATCCATTGTTCAGATTGAATTTAGAGACTTGGAAGACATCAAGATTAGATACGTTTAGCATCAGTAACGTTCACTTGCTGCAAAAGTTTTAATTTCTAATACAAAAATAGATGTAAACCAATAGTTTTGGGTGTGAAATTTCTAAGTTGATAAATCTTTCTGAATTCAGATGATTGATTCCGTTTGTGCATATCAGTGTAATCCATTGAGGGAGGAGCTCAAAGTCCTCACATGGAGTTTGAACCCACAATCTTCTTACTTTCAGCAAAGCGTACTACTAACCGTATATAATACAGTCAAACTCACATAAGTTGTATCAGTTATGAGTGGCTAAAGACTCGACTGCCAATAGTGGGGCGGGTGGGTCGGGGTACATGGAGCAGGCCAGAACCTGCTGAGCAGAAGGGGCAGGCATGTTGGTAAGGGAATAGAAGATCACGGGTGTAGGTGGGGCCAGGTTGTGGAGGGCTTTAAATGTGAGGATGAGGATCTTAAATTGGATCCTCTGGATGATGGGGAGCCAGTGGAGTTGGGCAAAGATGGGGGGAATGGGTTCACGGTGTTTGGAACGGTAGAGGACACGGGTTGCAGAGTTCTGGATTATCTGCAGCCTGTGGAGGGAGGAATTGGGAAGGCCGACAAGCCTTCCCAATACCCCCCACCCCCAATGCCGACAACGGCATTGGGGGTGGGGGGTATTGGCGGAGTCGGACAATGTTGCGGAGATGGGGAAAGGCAGAGCGAGTCATTACTTGGGTTTGGGGGAGGAAAGACAGTTGAGGGTTGAACAACTCAGTTCCTGACTGGCTTGGTGAGGTTGAGTGTGCAACCATGGAGGTTGATGCTGCCAGTGCCTGATGTATGAAGTATAATTGTATAAGTTGGATAAAATCTGAATTAATCTAGTTAAGCATGAGTAATTTTTTTTAAAAAGCTTAATAAGATGTAATTAGTGCAGATTGTAGCATCAGCACTTTCTTGAAATAACTATTATCAATAAGTCTTATTGCTGTGATATTTAAAAATTTATTCTAAACCATGATATTAAAACTGACAAGTGTACAAATTGATTCCAGAAAGCACTACATTTTATATCAGTTATTGAGAGCTGATAAAGACCAAATTCAAGAATAGGTTATTTCAGGCAAATTATTGCTGGGTGATTTGGAGCCAGATGAGGGAATTGGCCCATTGTTTGCAGATGTCAGACTTAAGACAATCCTGTCAAAGGTTGATTGCTGAACTGACCATCTTAACGCAGCATTACAATTCTGGAAGTAGCAGGATCATTCAGTAATGTTTGTCAATCTATTTTTAAAAATACTTTTGTCCCAGTATGGTTTGTACCTAGACCAGGGTGGTCCAACTCGTGGTCCGCTAGCCACTTGACTTATTTCAATTGGCTCATCTGCTCCCCCCATAATCCTTGGATGCTGTCACTGGAAGCATCAGCATCCAAGGCTGCACTCTCCATCTCATGAAGCCAGTCAGGAACCTGGGTGTCTTGTTTAACCCTGAACTGTCCTTCCTCTCCCACATCCGTGCCATGGCCAGGACTCCACCACCTCCGCAACATTGCCAGACTCCGCCATTGCCGTATCCCTAAGTTGCCGAAACCTTAGTTCACGCATTTGTCATATTGAGGCTCGACTATCGTTCCTCGTCGATCTTCCCGGCTCTTCCCTTCACAAGCTGCAGATCATCCAGAACGCTGCAGCTCGTGGCCTCTCCCACACCAAATTCTGCTACCACATCACTCCCACCGTCGCTCGACTCCATTGGCTCTCTATTCCCCAAGGATTGAATTCAAGATCCTCGTCCTCACTTTCAAGGCCATTCACGGCCTTGCCCTCTCCTATCTCTCCGACCTGTTGTCTCCCTATGAACCTGCCCGCCCCCTCTGTTTAGCCGGCTCCAGTCTGCTCCATATTCCCTGCCCTACCGTTGGTGGACGGTCTTTCAGCCTCGGCCCCCACACTCTGGAACTCCATCCCACAGTCCCTTCGCCTTGCTCCCTCCCTTGCCTCCTTCAAGGCTGGTCTCAAGCCCCTTCTGTTTGATCGTGTCTTCTGCCGCTTTCCCAGCTCTCCTTCCCCTCCTCACTCGGTCCTGACCTAACTGTTCAAAGTCTTGGGACGTCCTCCCAATGTGAAAGGCGTTCTATAAATGTAATTTTGTTGTTGTAAGTGTTAATGTGGAAGCATCTAATAATGTCTACTTACTTGTCAGTTACTTTACTCCCACCAAAACAGCCCCCAGCCTAAAGTGAAAGTGTGCATTGTCATTTATGTTCAGTATTACTATAATAAAGTTCCAGAACTTTGTTTAAGAAGATTCAAAAATTGTACCTGTATCTGAAATATCCATTTTGGTTTTCCTAAAAACACATTCACATTATAAAATTGTTATAAATGATTGTTGCAATCCCTAATAAATAAAATACAATACTTCTAATCTTTTACTGCCACTCTAAAGTACTTCTTTCCCTTTCAGGCCATGTGGTTTAGTACTCCAGCTCATAGTGAAATATTCAATCTTGATAGCGGAAATATTGATGACATCTTAGGTAAGTACCCTTTCAAAATTATATAGCTTTCATTTCAACTTTAGACCTGGAGCGGCTTCTAGAGTTCAGACTTTGGTCTCATAAGTCACTGACCAAATTACTCAATCTGCTATTTTGCAAAGTGAGTAACTAAACATCCCAACACTCAGCAAGTATGTTAATTTAGTAAATCTCTTCCACAGTATTATGCTTAGGTCTTTGCCTTTTTTTTGTGTATCCCTCCATCCAAAGTATTATGGTGTATTGACCATGCCCATAGAAAGCTGGATTGTTTCCAGCTAACGTTTCACACAGTAAAAAAAAAGTGTTCAATTTCCTGGTCACCCAATCATACTGAAGTCCAGTTCTGTGCCCAATGTTGGCAGCAAACAAAGCTGGAAACTATCTGTACTTCTATGTATACTTTCGCCCACAAACATACAGTACAGTCATTACAGTACAGTAAATTTACTGTATATTCTGTGAAATGCTTTGAGATGTCTAAAAGACATAAAAAGCGCTATATCAAATGCAAGGATTATTATTATTACTTAAGTTTGAATGAGGCTTTTTAGTGTTTTCTTTTACTCGATTGTTAAATGGCATTTTTCACCCAATAATTTCACCAGTTGTTTGATTGGAATCAATGTTCCTAAAGAGATCTTGCTCAGCGTTACAATTTTTTTAAATTGAAAAACTATCAACGCATTGTGTGGTGGGCCAGTTATTTTGTTTAGATGCAAACATAGCTGGTTAATACATCGCCACTATATTTCTGCCCTTATTTTGTCCTAAGCCAGGCAATCAGAACCTTGTGATACTCAATTAAGCACTAAACCTTGAGATTCCCACATTGTGGCTAGATCACTGAAGGAGCACAGGTGCAATATTACCAGACTATAATATTGAAGTGTTTTGTTCCCATTTGTAAATAATTCAGACACTTATAGGAATGCTGTTGGATACCAACCAAAGTGGTTAGATACAGCTCTGATTTAATAATACTATTATAGCATTAAATATTGTTATAATAGGTCATTAGATCTTTTGCAATTTCCACATGGCCTGTTCATGTTGACACAATTTATGTGAGAGCAGTTTCAAACTATAGTCATATAAGTCACAATTAACTAATTTCTGACAGTTTTGCATTGATGTCCATCAATATAATTTAGATTTCACGTTGCTTCAATAAAAGTATTACTTTAACTCCATGTTTAATCTAATCAAGCATGCAGAATTCTGCTTTGAGTTTGTATTCAGATATCTTAAATCTGTGCAAATGTAATTTATTTTATTTTCTTCCAGGCAATGCAGATGTTGCACTAGTCAATTTCTATGCTGATTGGTAAGTAAATATAAAAGCTGCATTTTTAACCCTGCATGATTACCTGTAAAAGCTTCTGAAATTGACTTAGCTAATACCCCCTACTCCAGCAGGTATATTGGTTTATTGTTGCTGTTTTGTGACTTTCATAGTAATGCATTACATCATGATTTAACACCTGAAAGCAACACCATTTTTCTTTGGCTTCTGTTTATGCTGGGCCAACAGTGTTTCAAACCCGACGTGAAAGGAGCAACCCCAAAGTCCCATAAGATGACAGAAATATTCACATTGGTGTGCCTAGCATGGGAGTGTTTGATTTCCCAATACTGATGCAGTAAAATGTATACAATTGAAAGAAAGATCAGACAGTACTAGGGTCCGTCGATATGGAAATTTTCCGATATCGATATATTGGTTTGCCCATATCGATACATACCAATATATTTTTTTTTGTCCTGCGCATGCGTACTCGCATTACGGTGTGCGCGCGCATTCGGATATTGACAAGGTAAGTTGAAAAAGTCCACATTATACCGATATATATTGATATATCACCGGACACGATATATCGGATTTTTCGATATATCGATATTCTTTACATTCCGATATCAGCATATCGATATGAAAATTATATCGGATATAACCGATATATTGATATATCGCCGGATCCTAGACAGTACCATTTTAAAAGAAAAAGTCACAGCAGTAACAACCTCAGGAATGTAGCCACATAAATGTTGATGGTGGTTATCAAATATTCTCCTGTTTTTTTTAATTGTTTCATGTGAAAGTACCCTATCGACATATGAATGAGTCACTGTCTTCAGGAAGAAAAATGGGTGAATTGCAAACAGGAATGTAATAACTAGAATTGTATAATACCAGTTTCATGAACAGTGCAGCAATCAGATTTTTTTAAAAATGTGATCAATTTGGTATATAACTTCATAAGAGTTTGGTTTTCAATCCATTTTACCATTTTCTCAGTTTAGTTCTTTTGATCCTGTTCGGTTATATTGACCTACCATTTAACTAACTAACCAACTAATCTGAAGTAAATTGCAATCAGTTTTTTTCTGCATATCAAATAGAAACTCATTCTTTTCAACAATGTGCATATAATGTGGTTTGGATGTCCGTATTTAGAACAATACTCTGCATTAAGTTATTACATGAGTGTAATATAAAATGTGGAGTGATGTAGCTCAGTAGTTAGTGCACTCGCCTTGCAAGCAAGATACCTGGGTTCGATTCCAGGCAGGGCAAAATCTTGGGTACGTTTCCTTACTCCATACGCCTGATAATAATCCCTCAAAATAAAATTGGTCATCTCAATCCATGACTGTTTATGGGACACTGCTGTGCACAATTGGCTACCGCATTTTGCCCACAAATATTCAAAAAGGAAAGGGATTTTTTTTCCTTGCCAACAATTCCTCTCATTTGATGACTTTTGAGGGACCCTGCTGTTTATCCAGAATGCAGTCACACCATTTCACAGTATATCCTGTAAAGAGCTTTGTGACGTCTCATTGATGTGATAAGGCACTATATCAAATTCAAGTATTATTATAAACTACAGTATTAGAACATTTCAACCAGCTTTCTAACAGCATTTCGAGGCAGTGCTCTCACATTCACTGGGGATGCACACAGAAAGCTGTTGGCTTCCTATGCTAACATAAATGACTGATCACTAACATCATCAGTGAACTGATAACCAAGATGCTCGTCATTTTCGTTCAGTGTGCAAGGTCCTGATTGATGTTTTGAAGTAAGACGCCACTGAGGTAGAAACAGTATTTATGCAATGGGACAGAGGATAAACAATGGCGAAAAATATATAGATATAGCGAGAAATGTTGGAAAGACAGGAAGAGAAAAACTAACAGCCTAGTGTCAATCTAGACTGTGTGTGTTCAAAATCTGAATGTATAGCTTTGTGCAGGTAAACGTTTTAAATGATGTGAAGGTTTTAAAGGTAGCTTGAAATTCCCCAAAATGTTAGGGGTATTCTTGTGCAGTACTATACAATAAAGTACAACCTGCTCACACCCCCTCAACCTGCCTCCTTTGCTCAGCCAGCTCAGGTCTTCTATGTATCCCTTGACCTCTGTGCTCCATCATCGGTGGTTGTACCTACAGCCATTATGCCCTGAACTCTCCATATCAATCCCTCTGGCTTTACCTATCTTTGCCCACCTTCAGATCTAGGACAGTGCCTCCAGTTCCTTGCACTGGCTCTGCGGCTCAGCAGCAATGTCTCAGCATTCCGAGACAACTGTATATAAATGCAAATTGTTGTTACTCTTTTGATTTTTTATACCTACTCTCACTTTTTTAACAGGTGTAGATTCAGTCAAATGTTACATCCCATCTTTGAAGAGGCCTCCACAATGGTGAAAAATGAATATCCAGATGCAAAGCAAGTGGTTTTTGCAAGGGTTGATTGTGACCAGCATGGTAAGCAGGTTTTAAATATATTTAGACTCATGGAATTAAGAACATGGAGGAAAAGCCAACACTAATCCCATATCTCATTGATGCCCTTATAGTTAGTTACCTTACTGTCAAAGGTTATCTAGATTTGACTTGTTTTAGTCTTATCACTTGTTTTTAAAATGCATACAATCTTTGCTTTGATTCATTTGCATTGGACACTGTACAGCAAACTGAGGCATGCTACAAATAATATTGAGAAATCTTCAGAAATGGTGTAATGAGGGGGTTATCAGAAATTGCAATACCCACATAAAATTGGCCATTCACTTCATTGCTGTTTGTGTAAAGTTACTGAGCCCAAAATCGATGCCACGTTGGCCTACAATACCCCTTGTGATTGCTCTTTACAATGAATCCAATGAAGTGTTCTGAGATGTTCTGCTGACATGAAAGGCAAGGATTATTATTATGTATGCTTTTACAAGTCTCACTGGTAAGCCAGACAAGGTTTTGATTATAAATTGTACCTTATACCTTAACTGTCTACTTTTACTAGGATGATCCTTAGAGCAAATTTGACCCTATATACTCGTTATATTCCTATTAAGTTTTTTTCAATGTGAAATGGAAGAGAATCTGATTTGGTATTTAAAATTTAATTTGAGGATGTCCTTGCCTTGATGGCTTGTGTATCCGGCCATTTCCCTCTACAAGTCGCAAATTCCATCAAGGTCCACGTGTGCTTTTACCAAAGCTTTAATGGTATTTCAGATGCTATTTTAAATGAAGCATAGCAGTTAGTCTGACCAATTAAATCCATCCTTTCAACATGGGATCTAATTTTGGTGCATTCTTGTGATGGATTGAAAGCAGTCGTGACTTGTAAAATTAACTTTCTGTTGTGTACTAAGAAATCTGAAACATTAATGAGCTTTCGACTGTAATTAAATTTTCCTGTTTACTAAATTCTTTTGAGGATCATGTTTGATACTATCTCTTAAATTCCTCTCCATTGTTATGACTTTTCATATTTTTCCGTAATTCCTATCCTTGTCCCACCCAGTCAGCATCAACTCCATTTGGGAGGAGGGGGAAAGGAGATGCCCATATTTGGTAGTACAATGGCAGATGTCTCCCCATATGTATCTTGTGGTCTTGGAAACTCAAATGCTTGGAGAAAGTGTACTGGGATATCTTAAGTTGACAGATGCTGTTTAGCATAATGCATGTTCTAGCAACTCTGGTTTCAGCAAGTGGTTACATTTGAATTCCTACACACAGGGACAGGATTTCTCTGTGGATATTTTCAATAAATACCAACTGTTGAAGCACAGCTTGCAATATCTTTCTGACATATGCAGGGAGCCGTGCCTTTAGTACCGGTAACCTGTGCAGCTTGAATCGTGATCTGTAGAAGACTAACGGTCTTTTTCAAATTAGAGCCTAGAGATTGTACTCAGAATTTTAACCGATTTTAGTTTTTCCTTTCTGCTTTCCATTTTAAATGCACTGGGACACTGCATGTATGGTTCTAAAATTATCTTGTGATAGTTGCCATGTCTTCTGGCAATGGATCACACTCTTTAAATTCTTCCAGATTACATTTTGTTCGTCATAATCATTGTATTTGATATGTCACTTTCCATTTCAGGAGAATGTTTTTAACTGCATCATAGGATATGCTGGAAACTATAGTTAGTGTTTATTTTGTAGGCGAATATAGCAGGTAGATGGAGCTTTCAATGGTGTTCATATTACAAACCTTGGATAAACAGACCTCTCGTTCAATTTATGACAAAGTGGAGGACAGTCACAGGCGCACAGGTCTTCAGCTGAGAATTTTTGCTTGTGAAACACAAGTTTTCCTCTCACCCCTTGGGATGTCACCCTGACGGGACATCAAAGGTGCTATACAGTAACAACAACTTACACTTATATAGCACCCTCCAACCCAGGTAGCAGCCCAGTGCACTATATAAATGAAAGTTGTTGTTGTTGTTTCTTGAAATTGTCCAGGAGTCTGTAAGAATACTTGACTGTGCCAATTCTGGCTGAAATATTGCAGTCCTTCTCGTACTTGAACGAGTTCCACAAAGGAAGGAAAGAGCCAGTAACATAAATTGTGGTTCCACAAATCTAGAGCATCTTGTGTGGTTCTCAGCTTCAAGCCCATTGGCCATGTGGCTCAATGTTTTTATGCAGATTAGCTTTCACATTCAGGAACCTGGGCTTCTTGTTTGACCCTCAACTGTCCTTTCTCCCCCCCATGTCCATGCCATGACCAGCTCCACCTTTTACCACCTCTGCAATCTTGCCTGACTCCATCAATAACTTACTCATCTGGCTGCCGAAACCCTCATACACGCATTTGTCACCTCAAAGCTTGACTATGGCAACTCCCTCCTTGTCGGCCTCCCCAACTCTTCCCTCCACATGCTGCAGATCATCTAAAACTCCGCAGCTCGTGTCCTCTCCTGCACCAGGCTCTGTGACCCCATCATCCCATTCCTCGCCAGGCTCCACTGGCTCCCCATCCCTCAGATGTTGTTCAGTGTGTTAATCGTCACAAGAACAGTTTTTATCTTGAAAGGTGAGTTTGAAGTACACTAAACCCTCAACTATCCTGACTGTAGTGGGGAGATACGGTCAGCAAATCAGATTATCTGGCTAACTGTTAATCCTTATCCCAAACATTTAAATTTAATTTAAAATAAAATAAACAAACCTCCCCCCAAATTATTCTATACTCACTATTGAGGTGATGCATCTCTGTTGATGCCCTCGGCTAAGCCAATCTCTGTTGAGCTTTGGCACCACGTGCGCTGGTAAGAGTTTGAGAACATAGGGTGAACTTTGGAATCACTGATTTTTTTTTCAAACCCAGTCTTGCTAACTCTGGATATTCAGGGTCTGGGTAGCTTGGGGTATGCTGTACATCAGTTTTACACCGTCTATGATACAGTAACTTCAGATATGTACAATTGTCTAATTATTTTTCTTGTGCCATGCTCTTACAGCGGATATAGCACAAAGGTACCGGATAAGTAAGTATCCAACGCTGAAACTGTTCAGGAATGGGATGATGATGAAACGAGAGTACAGAGGTCAGAGATCAGTGACGGCACTTGCAGATTTCATCAAGCAACAGAGAAATGATCCTATTCATGAAATGCCAAGTCTCAATGAATTGCAAACAATTGATGTAAGTCTAAGAACAAAACTTGCATTTAGTTCAAATTACAGCAGTAATATGTGACTTTTTTTAAAAAAAATCCTGGGACAAATTCGTTCTTACGCATTTGAAATGGTCATTGAGTTGTAATTTTATAGGGTAAAATATTAATCTTTGTTTTGTAAAGATACAGGTAAGGAGTATTTATCTCAACTAACAAATTATAAATGAATGCACCAATCACTAATTCCATGATGCGTGCATTTCAGCTAAAGCTGTAGAAAACCTCCAAAGTATGGAGTTGTACTTGCTGAGTTCTTTCCACCTAAACATTCTTATTATAGTTATTATTGTAAATTATGATTAGTTTCTTGGGTCAATTCCATGTCTCTAATCAACCGTAATTGATTTATCATTAAACCAAGTATGCTAAGTATTGTAGTAATGCACCATCTGTTCCATGCACCTGATAGCCTGTTCACGTCTTTTAAGCTACTTGAGATATCGTTGAGCATTTCCTACCCATTTAACATTTGTACAGTGTTCCAAAAATAAAGTGCCTCTTTTTAATTCCTAGTTCTTGGGTATAATATGATAATACAAATATATTGTTTCAACAGCAGAGCTGCCAACCAGTTCATTTTTGCCGTGTTTAGTATGGTAAATTGAAGTAAATACGGCAGTATGATATTTCTTGGTAAAATACGTTTTTTGGAAAATCCGAAATGTTCCATGCTCTGTCTGTCTGTCTCTCTTTCTCAGTCTCTCTCTGTCTCTCTCTCTCTCTCTCTGTGTCTCTTTCTCTGTCTCTCTTTCTCTGTCTCAGTCGCGCTCTGTCTCTCTCTGTGTCTCTCTCTCTTTCTGTGTCTCTTTCTCTCTCTCTGTTTGAGTCTCTGGCTGTCACAATCTCACTCACAGTCTCTCTCCATCTCTGTCTCTTTCACTCTCTCTCTCCCTGCCTTCAATAGCAGTGCTACCTACCTTATGCCATCGCTGATACACTGTAAATGTTAGTGCTAGGCTAGGAGTAAGGCATTTCTGGGAACGATGATTTTTTTCATATACGGAAACACAGTAGGGACCTCCCTCCCGACTGCTTAACGCAATTTTTGCTTAACGAGGGGTTTTGAAGTCCCATTTTACAACCGGTAGGTTTATAGATTCATAGAATCTATAGGTTCTGGGGAAAATACTTTTTTTTACTACAAAATACTGTTTTTAGCTTTCAGGAGTACTTTTTTTTGTTAAAAAAGGTTGGCAACTCTGCAACAGGTGTCCTTAAAATCCCAACCAGAGTAATAACAAGATGAAATCATAATTCAGTTTTTATGTATTTACTGCATATGTGCAAAAAGTGGGTTAGCGAGCAGAAAGTCAACTAGCAGCCCATCCTAAAATGTAGCCAACTAACTTCCAGGTCATAATTTTTTGGGGGGAATGTTGCTTCCCACATGCAGTGTGTAGAAAGTGAATTTGGTGGTGACCTGATAATGTGGGAGTGGGCTGTTATTTGGCGATTGAAAAGCATATTGACAGTTTGAAGTGAGCTGGGTTGATTTGTGAGTACAGTTTTTTTACTGCTCTGAGACCCCGTGGAGGGCGCTATATAAATCTAACCTGTTGTATATATTAGTAATTGTTAGACCCCCAAACTCCGTTCTATATAGAAGCAAACCAGTATTTTAATGAAACTCACTAAGGTTTGAAGGGTTTCTGCTAATTTGGGACATAAACCACACTTTTCTCTGTGGTCAGGATTAGTATTAAGTGCAAACGAGTAAAAATAAATTAGTTATCTTGTTGCTCACATCAGGCACACCGTAATCCACCTCTGATATCTATTATGTATAAAATCACATTGCTGCCTACTACAGCAAAAGCATATTATTTCAGGTGGATTCTTTCAGGAGACCCCTATTTCACGTGCTTGTTCTGCTGTCCTAGGTTCAGCAATAACTACTTCAGTAGATGTCAAAATATCCGTTTAATTGAGCAAATTAAATCTGATCTGCGATGCTCCACAATGTTTCACAATGATTATCTTCAGGGTTTAATTGTGCTTCTTGTGTAATAATACAATTGTTCTGTTCAGAAGGACAGTTTTGAAAAGGCATTGGTATAGGGTGACCCAAAAATTGTGATACCATTACAGTGTCTTAATAAGTTTTTGTTTTTAAATGGTGATTTTTTTAGATAATAGGGTAGTTATCACGACTTTTTGGTCACCCTGTATTTAGCTGCAGATTATAGTAATGATTTTTTTTTTTATTCGACTCTTTAAAGCCTGGTGGATAATTTTCATACATGGCAGAATGTTTTGAGGTTAGTCATGACCACCTCGTGTGCTAAACACAGAAAAATTATATAGAAGCACTACATTCTGAAGAATTAAAGAACATGCTGGATAATTCTTGAAAGTCTGTTGTAATCCTGTTATTACTTCTAGCATTTGTATAAATGGTAATGTACATTTTAACCACAATAACAATCTATGATTTGCTGTGTAGTAATACTGGTTACTTTACTAAATTTGAAGGAGTTGTAAAATCATCAAAATCTGTTTAAAGGGCTCGGCTGGAGGACAATGTTAGAATTCAGCTCTTTAGACAAGTGATGAAAGCTCGACCATTTTAAATTACCATTACTTTATTAGCCAGAAGAGATTTTATGGTGAATCTACACACTAACCATGGCTGGGCATTAAAATTATTTGTCCTGGGGATGTATGGCTATTTGGTTAAGAGATTTTGAGGTGATGCTGTAGATTTCTGAAATTGCACATCTCTTATAGTTTGACTCCTTTATAATGAAGCAGAAAGAAATTTCAATCTACGATTATCTTCGTGTGTGGTCATTCAGAAAATGCAAATATCTTTATGAGATTTGGCTTGAATTTAAAATGTAAATAGTTTGCTACCTATTTTTTAAGCCGGGTTAGCTCAGAGGTGGGGATGCCTAGGTGCCGGAGTAGCCGGGGATGGCCACACTGGTGGGATTGCCAGGGGTGGTGTTTTGATTGAACAATCCATTATTATCATTTGCTTTATGTTACAGCGCAGCAAACGTAACATCATTGGATTTTTTGAACAAAGAGACTCGGACAACTACAGAACCTTTGAAAAAGTGGCCAATATATTGCGGGATGATTGTGTCATTCAGGCGGCATTTGGGTAAGTGTGAGCTTTAACAATCACATTTCTGTGTTGCAAGGAATTATGGGACCATATGTAAAAAAAATACAGATGGTGCTTCATATCTCCTGCTGCTAAGTCATGTATTCTCTCCAGGCCAAGTCCAACGCTGCTCCTTAAGCAGTCCGTAAGAGTTGCACGAGAACAGCTCAGCGAGAACATTTTTCCAAGGTGTTTTTCTGGCAAGCGAGTCACTGCCTTCCGAGTTTCTATTTGCGGCTTCACCTTCTTGACTTTAAAGTACAATTGCATTTTAGAAATGGTTCTAAATACTTCCATCTCGTGAGTTTTTAAATGTTGGCTTTAAAATCATTAAATGGTTTAAATTGAGCAGAATTTGCTGAAATTATTATCAAATAACTTGCCTTGCAGTTGATAGTTTATGGAAGATCTTAGGATTGAATATGCAGTGGTCAGTGTATTATTAATGGTTTAAAGTTTGCAAATAAAATTCTGCTGTCTCAAATGCGAGCCTATTTTGTGGCCGGTATTTTGCTTCCTACCCTTTGGTTCAAAGAGTCCACCAGAATACAAAATATCAGCCACAAATCCGTTTTTATTGCGTATCACGATGCTGAAATGTTCCAGTTTAGTCACAAATCAGAAGTTGCAATTAGCGCAGCGACTTCCAGTTTGTGACTGCTGTATTTTCAACCCATTTTTGCTTGATGCAGCTTTGACAATACACGCAGGTTGAATCTCTGCGTTTATTTACATTTATTAATATAAGATGTGTTGATTAAGGGTTCGAATAAATTAGAGTTCTAGATGTTCAAAAATCTTTACACATCTATGCACACTAATCAGTTCATTATGGTGACATGATGGGATTAGTGACAGCTAATAACACTGTATTTAGAACTGGTAATTAAGTGTCGCTTGCAGCTGCTTTTATACACTTCCCAGGAACAAAAATCAAGACGTTTTTCGCAGCAAATTAACTTGTAACATAAATAGGCAGTCCAATCGTGCGCAGCGCAGCTTTTGAATTTGGTGCTTAAGAATGAGAATCGGTTCTGGATCATGTTGTCTGGCTTTATTTTTTAAAGTGGTTTTTTTCCCTCAAGTTCAGTTGAAGTAAATGTTTATCTCTGTGCCAGGAGAGAGTATTTGTATCAATATGGACATCAATTGTATTAGGCCCGTTTTCGAAACTTTCTCTTGTCAGCTTGTGGCAGAATTCCCAAGAATAATCTTACCCCCAAAAAATGCTTTTGATAGTAGTACTATAGCACGTCAAAAAGCCTTGTAAGCAGTCAGGAAATTACTGCTTTTGTCGGCAAATACTACACCAGCAAAGCAAAGTCCCACAAACAGCCACAAACATCTGCACGATTGTTGGTCAAGACCTTGGGAGGAATTATCTTCTCCCTTTATATTGTGTCATAGTTTTTTTTAATTACTGTAAACTACTATGAAGCACTTTGAGACGACTCCCCGATGTGATTATATAGCCACAGTGCAGAAGAATTGGTTTGCGCACCGAAAGCAAAGAATAAAGGCAAATGTCTAGACTTTTACCACTGAAAAACTTGTTGACATTTTCACCAATCTATTTACCAACAAACAAAAATGAATAACTGTAATATCTACTATCTCTGTGAGTATCTGTAGACTGTGTTAATCAATATTCAGTGGAAAACCAACTGATTCCGTCTTCATAATTACAACAGCCTCGGAATTCGATCCGAACCAAGATTTTTCTGTGGGAAGGTTCTCAATCCTATAGCATTAATCTTGTACGCACAGGAAACCGAGCTGAGCAAGACAGTCATATAGAACTTGTCCATACTCAGGGGACTGAGTTTGTGACAACGTTAGAATTATTTTGTGTGTGCCTTATTGAGGTAAGCCTGTGATCCATTCGTGTTTTACACAAATTGTGATCCTGTATAAACTCCTAGCTGAAGCTTTACTTCCAATTGTAAGCAATGCCAGTAAGTTGTCCACCACCCCCATTCCTGATCAAAACGCTATGTGTTTTAAGATCTGTATTTGAACAACAGATAGAATGTAACTTTGATTTGGAATTGGCAATTGCAACCATAGAAACTGAGCAATTGCTAATCACCTGACACTGGCCTTTAATCCTTGAAATCACAAATGTCCTTCATAATAAAGAGCTGGCCTATTGTCTCACAGCGCAGAATACCAATATTGTATGAGATAATTTTATTGAGTAATATCACTTGAATGTTCCATTTTCTTTCTTTTCTTAGAAGCGTTGCAAAACCTGAGAGGTACAGTGGCGATAATGTAATATACAAACCGATTGGGGTAAGTTTGTAGCCCCTTTTGTCATCATTCAAACTACTTAGTGTGTTCTTTCCCACTTGGAATTCATTATCAATGTTTGTATACATTAGCCTGTTAATATTTTAAAAGCATTATGTCCTGCGTTGCAATTAGTTGTTTAAAAATTGAGACTTTATTTGGTTCTGTCTAAACCTTATGTAACGTGTTTTACTCCTTTTCCCCTAGGAGAGCAGTCCTGACATGGTGTATTTGGGTGCACTGACTAATTTTGATCTGTCATATGCCTGGACTCAGGATAAGTGTGTGCCATTGGTTAGAGAAATCACTTTTGAAAATGGTGAGGTAAGCACGAGTGAGCTGTGAAAATAACTATTTTTACAATGCCCTGATCTCTAACATTGAAGATCCCTGAGTCAACCACTATACTACAAATTTGAGGAAAGACATTCACATCTAATATTTGAAAATGTTTTCAGTTTTATTACAATGGTTTCTCATTATTCATTTTGTCTAAATCTCTTCTCCCCCATTTCCCCCTCTAACACACACTATACACCAATCCCAACTGAGGAAACAGGTAGGTGATCAGCTTCAGGCATTCACCAATACACCTGCCATTGATTGTGAGTGACCCAATTCAGTCCTGCATGTTTTTTTAAAATAAGGTTCCTCCCTTTACTCATGGGTGTAGCACTCTGAGAATAAGCTCAAGTGTTGGAGAACTGCAGAGACAAACTGGGTTTTTACTGCTCAGTGCTGCTACCAGTCCTCATTTTACAAGTACGTCTGCAAACAAGCCAGCTGATTATTGTAGCTTGGGACATAGTGCTGCCTAATGTTTTGACTCTGTGGGTTTCCAACTTGTATAATTTAAACCAGCTGAGGGTTATTGAGATTTTTTTCTGTACATAATGGTACATATTGGTTAAGAATCAGTAATTAACCATGTTGCCAATGTTTCAGTGAGGCCACTGTCTGCAATACTGAAACACTCTGTGCCTTGGAGTAATGGGATGTGGATCTGGAAATTCATTTTCTAAGTCACTGAACCCTGAGTTCAGTATTGCCACTTCCCACGAGAACCTGAGAAAAATATATATGATCCATCATTATTATCTTTTGCTAAAGCCCAAGAAAAAGGGGAGTATTTCAGTTGAAGAAACATTCCACAAATAGGAAGAATGAGATTTGAATCCAGAGATGTGTGGAGATGCACTCTCAGTGTCAAGCATGAAGCTGGGACGTGCTGCACTGGGCATGTTATGGGTATGATGGGCTTGTAGGAATTATTTATTTTGGAAGTCATTGTTCATTTTAATGTTCAGCTCCATCCCACAGTCCGTTCGCCTCACTTCCTCCCTGGCCTCCTTCAAGGCCGGTCCCAAGACCTTTCTGTTCAATTGTGCCTTCTGTCGCCCTCCCAATGCTCTCCCTCCCCCCTACCCTACACCTCCACTGTGCTCAGGTCCCAACCCCTGACTGTTCACCACCTTGGGACGTCCTCCTAATGTAAAAGGCACTCTTATAAGTGTAATGTTGTTGTACAGAATAATTCAGCATTGTATGTTCAAAAGATGAATAAAAAATAATAATCCTTACATTTGATACAATGCCTACAAAATATATTGTCAGTTCACTTTACATTGTATTTTATGAAGTGCTTTGAGGTGTTGAACATGTAATTATGCACTATATCAAATGCAAGGATTATTATTATAGTTCCCTTTTGAAAACCAATGGATTCTTCCTCAACCACCACTCTCGGCAGAGCATTCATAGCCTGACCACTCTGCATGAAAAAAATTCTCCTAAACTCCCCATTTGCTAACTATCTTGAATTGATGCCCTCTAGTTACTGAACCCGTCATCCTGACGTGAAAGCCACTCTATAAATGTTGTTGTTGAAGTGAATGATTAATTTTATTTCAGGGATTGTTGACCAAGACACTGGGAGAAACTGCATTCTGTCCACCCACCTGAATAGACAGACAGGTCCTCAGTTTAACTGCTCATCGAAAAGATAACACCTCAAAATATGCAACCTCCCCCCCACCCCAAACTCCACTAGAGTGTCAGCCCAGACTATAACTTCAAAGTCCAGATATGGGGTTTTAACCCACAACCATCAGAAATAAAACAAGTGGTTTCAGTTATGTGGAGAGGATTATCAGACAAATGACTTTTTATCACTGACGCTTGTTAGAACATACAATGCCTTACCACAAATGAGTGCTGAAGCTAAATGTGTAACTGTGTTAAAAGGGGATAGGATACTTATTTAAGAAAATATAATAATTGTGAGGGCAATAGATCGGCAGAGGAATGGGGTTTGAGTAGCTACTGGGGAAGGATTGGCTGTTGGGATGAATGGATTCGTTTTGTGCTGTAAAGTGTCTGTGATTCTCTAATTACATTTCCTCAATGACCTGGGTAATGAGAACTGTAAATTATTGTATTTCTGACAAGTTCTCGAACAGAAGAATACTGGTTCTGAATTTCTTTGTGATAGCATATTATGTGCTGTACGTTTGTACTGCCATGTGTTTGGAGATAGAATAGTAAGCAGTGTTAATACATTATATTAACATGAGAACTGATCATTTGTTCAGCACGCCTTGTATACCAATATGCAAAAATGATGCCAGATGTTACATTCCGTACGAAGGCTTCCTAGTGTACTTTTCCCACAGTGAAGTTAGGTTTCCCTCAGTTAACCCTTAGAAACAGAGGTCTACTGTTTAAAGCCATGTTCTATTCTGGTGCCTTAAACGGATGCTTGTGTTTATATAGGCAGGTGCTTAAGATCTAGCTTCATTCCAGCATGATGACCTGCTTAGCAACATGTGTAAAATGTGTGTTGATGCAGATCCAGCCTTGGCTTGCCTCCACGTTCCTCCATTCCCTTGATTTGTGTTTTGTAAACCAAATCCATGCACCACATATCCTGCATTTTAACCAAAATAATTTAATCTTGGAACGGATTTGATGGTTATCTGCTATTTTATTTACACAAGTCTATTAATATTAATCTTTCCTGACCCTCTTTGAATTAAAATTTACTTTTTTTTAAAGTAAAATCATTTAAGATTCTATTACAAGCCTGAAAAACTCCCCATCTTGTATCGCAGAGTAACTACCCTGCCATCCACATTAGAAATCTAGTTCCCTGAAATCACAGACACATACTGCAATACACACTCCCAATACATACCAATTTTCACCCGGAGTTCAATGATGAGCATTGTATAGAAATGTGTTCTCAAATTGATTTGTCGTTGTCCTTTCCAATGCCTTGACACAATGCTTCTGGTTATTTCCCCTCCCCTCCCCTCTCCTCGCCCCCCACCCCCCCATTGTAAGCTATTGATTATCAGAGTGAAATTTTCTTAAGCAGAGTGCAGCTTCACAGGATAATTGAGGGGTATCTCAAAGTGTTGATCTGGTCAACACATACCAAGCTTGAGGCCAGCCTGGGCTGATCTAGAGTGACAGCACACTATTATTGTATTGAAACCAATCTGGTCTGAGAGACAGCACGTCATCTACCTCCTGGCTCTTTAGTTTTAACACAATTATTTAATTCAGTAGTGGTAATAGCATCTAATGCTTTAATTTTTTATTTTTATATGATTGAAATGCATGTACTTAAAAAGCTAACACTGTAGTGTAGATAATGTAACATTTCCAATGAATCTGCATTATCTTGCTCTTTAGGAGTTGACTGAAGAAGGCCTTCCATTCCTTATACTGTTTCATTTGAAAGAAGACACTGAAAGCTTAGATAAATTTCAGCATGAAGTTGCAAGACAGTTGATCAGCGAGAAAGGTAACTTCCTTTGCTTTTTCTCCTATCAATATATTGGATTTTCTATTGAGTTCTATTTACATGTCTTATATATGCTGTTAAGTGGTGTGAGCCATTTCTTTCATTAAAGGTTGAAGGGAAAGAAGTGTGATTTAGTGTATTAATACTGGCAGTTTTTATTCAGTAAGACATCTCAAGGTGCAATTCTTATCAGAAATTAGAGATGGTATGGTATTTCTTTTTAAGACTATTTCTCCGCTCTTCTCAGCAGTAAATGGAATTATTATCCTCCACATGAAAGATCAATGTCCTAAAGTGCTTTTAGGAATAAGGCCTCATGGGCCTTTGAAAGTAAACACTGACTCACTGAATAATTTGAAACCTACAAATGCGGATCTATCTGAATGAACAACTGACTTGCATACATCTGACAGAACTTATTTAAGCCCCACAACATTAGAGAACCCATGGTGGCATATTATTCATCCTCCTGCAGTACTGATGTGTATGGATAAAGTATCTTTGCTATTTTATCAATTGACAATGTACATCCCTCGAATAATCGTTGAGTGCACTTCAGCACATTTTCAAACCTAAGTGGCTTCCGCTTGTCATACACTGTGGGTGAGAAATTCCTTGTTGCTAAGTGTAGCAACTTTGATGGTACACACTTCTAACACAGTTTTCCCATTTTATGTGCAAATCATCACAGACATTAATCCAAGTCAAGAGGGGTTTCTCTGCCTTGTATGCCTGTTGAAAATAATATGCTATAAATGTCTGCTCTATCCATAGATGTGGCCTGAAGCCTCAGCAAACAGTAAAAACTTACATTGATATAATGCCCTTCATGTTAGGATAATGTCTCAAAGCACTTCACAAGGGCAGGATTGTATGCCAGAGAAGGGAGTTGCTAAGCGATTTATCGGTGAGGGTGAGAACTTTGAAATTGATCCGTTGGGAGACAATAGAGGCTGGCGATGTAGTACATCACGTAGCCAGATTATATACTTAGTTATCGCATCAAAATAGATGTATTTTCTAAGTTAAAAAAAATTAATAGAAGTATTTAGAAATATGGAAAAACCAGCTACCAGCATCAACATCCAAGGCTGTACTCTCCACCTCACAAAGCCAGTCAGGAACCTCGGCATCACGTTCGACCCCAAACTCTCCTTCCTCCCCCACATCCGTGCCTTGACCGGCACCGCTTATTTCCACCTGCGCAACATTGCCAGGCTCCGCAATTACCTCACCCCCCCACGCTGCCGAAACACTCGTGCACACGTACATCACCTCACGGCTGGACTACGGAAACTCTCTCCTCGTCGGCCTCCCCAGCTCTTCCATTCACAGGCTGCAGATCATCCAAAACTCTGCAGCCCGTGTACTATCCCGCACCCGCCTCCGTGACCACATAACCCCCACCCTCGCCCGTCTCCACTGGCTCCCCATCCTCCAGAGGATCGAGTTCAAGATCCTCGTCCTCACCTTCAAGGCCTTACACGGCCTTGCCCCGCCCTACCTAACCGACTTTCCCCCTACACGCCCACCCGGACCCTCCGTTCAGCAGGACTTGGCCTGCTCCAAGCCCCCCGCCCGAACCGCCCCACCATCGGAGGACGGGCCTTCAGTTTCTCCGCTCCCACCCTGTGGAATTCCATCCCCCAATCCCTCCGTCTTGTTTCCTCCCTTTCCTCTTTCAAGGCTGGTTTGAAGACTTTCCTTTTCGACCGTGCCTTCTGTTCCCCCCCTAATTCTTCGACCTCCCCTACGTTTCTTACCCCCTCCCGAACACTCCTCTCAGCTCGGGTCACACGCCTCCTGTGCAGCGCCTTGGGACGTCCTCCCGACGTGAAAGGCGCTCTATAAGTGCAATTTGTTGTTGTTGTTGTTGTTAATCCTACATAAGAGAATTCACAAAACCCAACACATAAAATACCCTGCAGTGATCAGTTGTTATTGATCATCCGGATGTCTGACACATGCAGAAACCTTGTGTTAAACAGTTTCCAACGCAGATACTGAATTCCAGATGTATATGCCATGTGCACATGGAAACTTCCCTCCCGCTGGAATGGAACAATCTCTCACTGGAGGGATGCATCTGTTTATCCAATTCCAGAAACTATTAGCTACAGGTTCACATCAACAACTAGCATTTATAATAGTACTCTTCGTGTGGGGTAGGCATCTTTGAATGCATAACAGTGGCAGAGCTCGACCTGAAGATGGACAAGGAAGGGCCACGGCAGAGGGATTGAGGCAGAGAGTTACAGAGTCTCAGGTTATAAAGAGGCTGAAGCATGGCCACTGATGATTGAGTGGAGGAGATGTGCAGGAGGCTGGAATCAGCTGGGGGCTGGGCGATGGTAGATGTAAACTCGAGGTGAGATGCCAGCGCATGGTGATTTGTATGTTGGTGTGAAGATCTTGAAATTGATTTGTTCTGTAATAGGGTTTCAGCAAAACCTGGGAAGTGTAAATGGGGGTGTGGAGTTTAGTACAGGAGAGGATAAATTGGGTAAGAGCTAAGGCAGAGTGTGTGTTGAGATAGTCCTATCGTTTAACCAGCTCAAACCACATTGTTTGCCATTGAGAGCACAATTTAACAAGCTTTCCCATTGTTTGTCCATCACACCTAAGACCGCATATTAGGGATTTGGTGAACAGGAGCTGAGTGGGAACATTCTCATCCCATTTTGCCCATCTGAACAATGATTTGAGTGGAGAGCTTGAGCAACAGCTACTTAAGTCTCTGTAAATACCATTCAAAGTGGATACCAAGTTTGGGATTTATGAGCATGTGCCACAAATTCAAACTCCAACAGCTGTTGCCTCAAGCTTAAAACTCCCTCAACTTCCTTAAAGTTGTCTACCTTGCCCATAGGCGGCCGAGCCTTCAGCCACTCTGCCCCCAACCTCTGAAACTCCATCCCGCAGTCCTCCTTCAAGTCTCGCCTCAAGCCTCTCCTCTTTGATGGACCATCGGCAACTCCCAATCTCCCCCCCCCCCCCCCCCTCCTCAGCTTGGGTCTGAAGCAGTGACTGTCCAGCGCCTTAGGACGTCCTCCTGACGTGAAAAGTGCTATACAAGTGTAATTGTATTGTTGCTGTATAATAATTCTTGCATTTAATATAAAATCTTATATGGCAAAACATGTCAAAGTGTTTCACAGGATTTGACTGTAAAATTGAGTCACTATTTGTGGGTGACTTCATAGTCATAGTCTACCACTGCCTATTTTCTATTGTATATGAGGAACAAACATTTTAATCTAAAGAGCAGAGTTCTGTGTCTATGGCAAAATGCTCTACTTTCAGGGAAGGAGGGTGGAGACCAGCAAAAATACAAAAAATACAGCCAATAATTTCAAAGTTCAGGTTTTACTGTTGAGTTAGATAGTAGACTGAAACAGTCAATGTTTCAGGCCTGAGCTGGGGTTGGGAAGGGTGGAGGGAAAGGTGGGAATTTTGGGTGCCTAATGGGACTGTTGAAGAATAGGGTCTATTAATGTGCATCCCTACAAAGGAGAAAGGGAGAGTCCCACCCTTTGGATGATAAGAGAAGATGTGTGTCAATTTGACATTTTTCCAGGGTATGAAATATCTGAAATTTTAGTTCATTCAGAAAATTGTATGAAATTGCTCATTGGAGTAAATATGCTTATAATTAAGATCATTGCACCAAGATATGATTGAACAATAAGAATAATCCTTGCCTTTGATATAATATGCCCCTTATCAAGTTGTTGAGACCTCTCAAACTACACAGAGTATACTGTGAAGTGAATTGACTATATTTTATAGATATTTTTTAAAACTTGGCATATTTGCATTTTGCTATTTGTGTTGGACAGTAAGGCTCACTTCAAACTCCAGTCTCAGCTCCAGACTATAGTAAATGGTAATGGAAGTCTTTGGCGCTACCTTGAGACCCTTTAATAAAAATCTTAAATGGACCATTAACCACAATATCTTAAGAACATCCATTTTGTTTATATAGAGTGAAGTCTCTCGGGAAGAGCTATTCAGGGTGAAAAATGTCTGCTGTACAATTCCATGTAAAGGAAAAATAAACCTGTCTAAGTACTGGATAAGTTAATGCACCAGCAGTAGGCAGAGCTAGTGTGAAACCTCACTGGCAAAGGCTGTATTTGCTTTGAAATTTGGTGACTATAAAATTACAGTGAAATGAGTAGCCTTTTTATTTAAATTAAAACCTTTCTGATCACTTGAATATGAATCAAAATTCCACTACAATTACTATAGACTTGGAGGGTGTCCAAATGAGGTTCATGAGATTAATATCTGGGCTGCAGGGTGTTAACTGTGATGACAATTTTCTCTTCATGGTTTTATCACTTCATTGGTATGCGGCATTGGACTTGAGACTGAAGTTGCATACCTTACAGCAAAGGAGCTTATTGTCTGGTTTGATTGAGGTATTTAAAAAATTAAAATGAATTGACAGATTAGATGGTGGATAACTTCCCTTTAGTACAAGGGACATGGCTTTAAAATTAGGAACAGAGGCAGGATGTATTTCTTCTTACGTGGGGTTGTGGAGATGTCGAATGGTCTGCCCCAGAAAGCTGTAGAGGCAGAATCAATATCGATGTTTGAGGTAGAGATACTGGGTAGTTGAGATATAAAGAGCTGTGATGAAAGGTTCAGATTAAAAGATTTGCCAAGATCTAATAAACTAGTACAACAGACTCAGTGAGCAGAATATCGCCGTTCCTGTGTCTTGGCTAGCACACAGTTGTTTTACCGCTGTCTTGATCAGATATTGCTGTACATTTGTTCCATTTCAAAGGTAAATTTTATGATAGAAAAGAAATAACTTGTAAATCACTTATACTCTCCAAGGATTTCAATAGCTTTGTATAATTCAGCATACCCAAACTGATGTGTTTCCAGAATCATTGCTTTTGTTTGTGTAAAGTGGTAAAGTTGAGAAATAACTGAAGCCATTGGCAGACTAAAAGTGCTGTACACAGAACTAATCTAGGACATTTATACTACTAGCTGCCATTTGATGAAGCAGAAGTGCAAACCAACCAAAGTTAATTTTCTTCAGGATGTTTTGTATCTGGGAAGCCCAGTTTGTCCTAAAGGGAAAAATAGAGAAATGTTCTGGTTTCACATAAATAGCGCTAGTTTGTTATGCTGTGTTTAGACCAATTGTCTTGTGTTTTGTGAACATACTAACACATGGATAAATTCTTTTAGGCACAATAAACTTCCTACATGCTGACTGTGACAAGTTTCGCCATCCTCTCCTCCACATACAGAAGACTCCAGCAGACTGTCCTGTTATTGCTATTGACAGTTTTAGGCATATGTATGTTTTCCCAGACTTTAAAGACTTAGCGTAAGTAGATATTTTATTAATAATCTTGCATTTGGTATTGCCTTTCATGCCGGGGGTGGAGGGGTCATCCTAGAGTGCTTCACAGGATATGTACGTGGAAGTGTCTGTTTTGTGAGTGAATGTGGCAGCAAATTTGTCCAGTGTCCTACAAATGCCCCTGAAATAAAAGACTCATTTTATTTGGAGAATTGTTGGCCAGGACACCAGGAGAAACTCTGTTCTGTTTTCAAACAGTCCCAGGGAATCTTTAAGGTCCACCTGAGCAGGCAGACTGGGTTCAAGTGAAAACCTGTATGTGTTAAATGCTGATGTGAGGCTTGAATCACAACCTTCTGACTCCCATAGGCAAGAGTGCTGCCAACTGAGCCGGGTTGACACACGTACCCACTTTTCTGGGAAGATTGCAACTTTAATTCATTGACAATAGTTTTTTAATGCAGTATTTTCTGGTTTGCAATTTGCTTTTTTTTACAGAATCTTGCAAACAATACTCTCAGCCAACGAGTTGATATTTTCATTCAATTTGTAAATATCGCATTTTTAACTTCAATTTTTAAAAATTTTTTAAAAGTTTATTTCTTTAGAATATTTTTAATATCTTCTCATTACTTCTGCCCCCAAAGAAAACCGTTCCAGTAGAATTTAAACATATACTTTCTTAATCTTCATATTAATATTTGGCCTACCTATTATTGCAGGTATTAATTAAATTAATACCTGCAATAATCATGAAGTGTGATGGCTAGATTAAAATACACAAAAGTCTATTGAAAAGCACTGCTGGCTATCTCGTCCTTTTTCAGTTTGTCTTAAAAACAAAACGTCCAAACCATTATCAGTAAATACTTCAGAAATACTACACATCATTTCTTTTTTGTTCTTTGAGCATTTTTGTTAGCCTACTTTTAACTCTGTGTATAGTTCCTACAGAAAGTGAAAGTAGTGCTCCAGAATTAGTGGTGAGTGTGGCTTCTATTTAAAAATACCCATCAATATTTTCCTTGAACTATAGACTAAATTCTTTCAGACATATTGATAAACCTTTTATCTTGCATTGCTGTATCTTATTAGGACATGTTTAAAAATGCAAGGATATATAATCAATCTAAAGTAATTTGTGATTGACATACTCCTGACTTTAATTTGAAAATGAGACCGGAATATACATATATAAATCTCTTGCCTACCTGCAGATCCTCTCCTCAACAATTATTTCTAATTATAATGAAGTCTGGTGCTATCAGTCTGCCGTCCTCATTTGAACAGTTTATAAATACAATGAGAAATACTTTGTTTACAGAGTAACTGATGAATACAGAGATGGATAAACTTGCCCTATAAATATCAGTCTTCCTATTACCGTTGTCCATTAAACTATAGAATATATTTGCCAAATTCTTTTCTTAGATTACACAGTATATTTTGGCAGCTAATCATATTTATATTTGTAGAAATACATATTCTTTGCTCAAATTGATCTTTTACTATCTTTGATAAAAGATCAAGATGTTGGCCAAGCGTGGAGGGCGCTATATAAATCAAAGTTGTTGTTGTTACTTCTCAGTTTAAAACAAATTTCTATCCTGTTTGACGGCCTCCACTGACTTCTGATGTAAGGATTCAAGTTGTTTTTAGGTTAGCTGTGTACTCGACATGTGGAAACGTATCACTATGCTTAGAAACTCCAAATCAAACTACAGAGAGTTCCACACACTATCCGTATGGTTTCAGATTGGCCCACTTTAGGGATTGTTGAAGTGCCCTCAACAAATGGTTCCTTTAGAAAGATGCTTTTTGGGGGGAGGGAAAGTTGATGGGGCAACTATTTGATGTGAGCTTGTTTAGATTGGTCATAAATTGCTGTCTGCAGCTTGCCATGAGACAAACTGTACAAGATGTGATGTATTCTTCAGAGCTTTTGAGACCAACTAGCAGCAGTCTGTGTGACTGCAGCACATTTGACATTTCATAGATAAAATTGATTGCTGCATTTTAGCACTCTGCAGTAGGTGACAACAGATGATCTAAGATGAAATTTAAATTGATCTTCCCTCAGCGTTTATCTCTGGTATGCGTGCAATTACTTTTCGCTCTGGAGGACCTTTTGAAAGCTTTTCTGTCAATACCGACTACCTGACTATTGCTTGTATTTGTAAACTGTGTGTTTGACACCTGCTGTTGGCTGCTACACAGAAGGGCTAATGCAGAGGCTAGGCACTGTGGGAGCTATCAAGGGGCCACAATGGGCTGTCATTGCTCCTGTATCCTTGGGGGAAAGGAAAATCACAGTAGCCGACAACCAGTACAAACTGACACTCTCTTCTGCCTTTTAATTAAATCGCCTTCAACTAACCAAAAAAAAAGAAAATCAATTAGGATTGACTTTCTAACTGGCTTGTTTTATTCCCTGTTTCATGCTTTGCTCAGACAGTTGACTATTCTTTTGATTACAGAATTCCAGGTAAACTGAAGCAGTTTATATTGGACCTACATTCTGGTAAATTACACAGGGAATTTCATCATGGCCCAGATCCCACAGATATAATTCCTGGACAGGTAAGAAATGCTGGGTATAGTGAAATAATGATCGTGAATTAAGGGTTAGAATAATGGTGCCTGCGACACACCCTCTGATGTTCATAAATGTTATCCAAATTAATTTCACTAACAACAACAAACTTACATTAATATATAGCACCTTTCATATTGGGAGGACATCTTAAGGATTGTATTTCTCCTGCTCTTTAAACCACCAACAGCTCAGCTTTTGATTATCCAACAATCAATCCATTTGTAGTCAGTCCCCCAAGAGTTGATATTGTTGATCACTCCGTATTTCAAAATTGTCTTGGCCAACATTTGAATCTGGGCAGTTGTTTAAGGTCGATATAACGTGTGAACTATGTTCAAATAGACGTTCAGGAATGGTTAGTTAGAATGAATTTTGCATCATTCAACAAATGATTTTGGTAAAGTCTGCTTTACAGAGAATAATGCATTTTAGGCATTTGCCTTTTATGTTTGTGGGACGTATTGTGGTGGAAGAAAGTGGTGATGGAAAGGGACCAGATGTGGGGGAGGAAGAATGACTGGGGATTGAACCTGATGCCTAAGTTGTGCACGAGCAGAGAGTTTTAATGGCAGGCTGGGTAGGTTGAGGAAATCAGCACTGTAGGACAGAAGACATCGATGGGAGTATAGCTTCCATCTTGTTGACGTGGATGGAGTTCCAGAGTGTGGGGCAGAAAGGTTAAAAGATGAGAGGGAAGTCCATGACCTCTTCACACTTGGCATTGGATATGAGGGTGATTAGGAATGGATTTAACCTTGACCATTGTTGGTGCCATGGTGACATGCAGCAAGCCTGAACTTGCTGAGTGATGTGGAGTAGGAGAAGATCCGAATAAATACTATGGCTTTAGGAAAGGGGAGGGTGAGGAGCTGGAACTCGATCCTTTGGGAAAAGCCAAGGATGAGGTGATGGATGGCAAAATTTAGCGTGATTAAGATTGTTGGCGACAGTTTTGAATTTAGCTGTTATAGGAAGACCAGTGAGGAGTGCATTAAAACAAATCTAGACAAAAGGTAACTAAGACATGGATAAAGGTTTGGGCTATTGCAGTATAGTGATAATATTGATATAGTATCATTTCTTTGGCTTTCATATAAATGTAAGCGGTTAGATGACGTAATTCAAATTATGAACACAATGAAAGTTTGGTCTACTCAAGATCTGGGTTTTACTGTTTGGTGATGAGTGGGATCTTCCCTCGGCAGGAGACATGATCTGAGAGTTCAGGAATGTTGGTATTTGCTTTGTGTGGATCTTGAGATTCTAGTGAGCAGTCAGTTTACACCTTCTTCTGCAAGACCTTGTTTCAGGTTTCCATGGAGGTAAGGATAAACTGTCGAGAAAGATTTAATGTAAACACATATTAGTGCTTAAATCCTGCACCATGTGGAAGATATTGGATAGAATTCCTACCTTGTAAGGTGGTCATTTTTTAAATCACGTTCCTCACACCATACTCTGTCCCCAGTGATCGAGCTGCTCTGTCACCATCATTCTTGGAGACTCCCATCTGTAAAAATTTGTTGAAAAACATTTATCAAACTGACACATCAGCCCAGAGCAATGCTTGAGTTGGCCTAGCAAGAAAGAAGTGCATCAGTGAATGTTTTGAAGGAAATTATATCCCATGTTTTTGTCTTTTTTTCCCTCTCTCGCTGATAATTTAATTGGAAATATGATCCTATAAGATAGAGCTTTACTTTGTAATATCTTGAATGGTTGATTTCAAAGCTACTATTGATTCTCTTTTTCTGTGTTTGTAACTAATTAACTTCAGCAAAGTGAAGAAGTCCAAAGCAGTCCCCCAGACAGTTCATTCCAGAAACTGGCTCCCAGTGAACACAGGTACACCATCCTCAAGAGAGACCGAGATGAATTATAGATCTATGAAGGAACTGTACAAGACCAGAAAACAAAAAGCTTTGCCCCATAAGTGGCAGAAATACTAAGCCTATATTTTCATAAGTCTGTGTGTACAGTTTTTATTTTGGATAAAACTAAAAACAAATTTCCAACAAGTTGTGGTGTTATTTTTCTTTGCTTTCCTGGCTTGTGAATACATTAATGTACGCTGTGGTTCAATCTGGTCGATTTTAATAAAAAGAACTCTTGGTAAATGTATAGATGTCCGAAAACATCAGCTATTTCCCGAACTAAACTTTTCTAGTAAAAAGGCCATATCCTTGAATTTATCACAAAAGGATTTGCCAGTGATGTTTACCACATACTTGCACTGTCCCATTAAACAGGTCTCATCTCTTGATGTTTTATCCAATTTGTCAAACATGCTTTTTTAAAAAAAAAGGAAACGTTTCATTTTACAATTTGCTATGTGGGGTGATGTGAGCTGTGATGGTTTCGGAATGTCCACATTGGAGAGGGTGTGTTGCCCTCATTTTGGAAAACAAAATAAAATCTTAAGTGGCCTACTCCTATAATGTGGTTTGTAAGATTTTGTTCAATAGGAATAGTAGTTGCATTTTCATTTCATCTCTTGGAATAGTAAAGATTTTATTTATAAAAAACATTTAAAAATGTACAAAATCAACATTTCAATTACTGGAGCTAATAGATATTTATAATATGGCTTTGTAATATTCCTGTTCACTATACAATATATTCATTTGAAGGCAAATGTCAATATTAGTGTTCCAAACATCTTGTGCAAGCTATCAGTCTGAATTTCAGATGCCAGAATTGTCTCTATTTGCAGATAAATTGTACTGACATCTTGTCGCACAAAATGCACCTGCACCAACCATCGTCTGCCCAGCCTGGAGCCAGTCATATGCAAATCATTTCATTAACCCTTCATCCTCTTGGTTTTCTGTTTGTTGTGGCCTTTAATTCAGATAGAGTATTTTTGAAGCTTCAATTCTTCACATCTGGGCAGCTTGAACAAAGTTGAACTTCTTTGTCTATCTTCTGCTGCCGTTTCCTCTGCAACATCTTGCCACCTGTGAAGCCGAGTACCCCTCCACTGACTGCAGCTGCAACTCCCATCACTTTGAAGCCAGCCAGGAGGCCAACAGGACCCCCTACTATCCCACCAATGAGAGCACCTGCCACAGGCAACATTGCCAGTTTATATTTAGCGGCCTGAAAAATCAATGAAAAACAGGTTTAAAAAAGACACAAGCCAGATTGCCAGTTACAGTGTGATTTCTTGCTGTCTAAGAGCTGGTACCAATCCATCAGGGTAAAGTCTCTTTTAGTGCAGCTGTTCTGTGGATGATTACTATGTGCAGAACAGTGCTCGCTGGTTTCACTGCATGAGACCATCACAATACAGATTGATTTTTTTTTGACAAGCAGTGTGTCACTTCTCCCTTATTTCCTTAATTGCTGGTTCCCTTAACATTTGAGAGCCCAGATCAATCAATTGGGTTAATTCAGAGTATTGCTGGCAGGCAGAGCTGCCATTGATTACTCAGCAGGCACAGATCCCTACCTTAGCTAGGCTCCTGGTTCCCTCTTCAACGTTCTCAGCAGCAGTACTGACATGGTCTTCAATGCTGTCAATCTTCTCCTGTTGGGTCTAGATGCAAAGGAATTATGTGCTTGCTTTCCAGCTGGGAAACAGCAGTCAACCACTATACACAATTATAATTCCTATAATCAGAGCTTTCAGCATCTTTCATCTGCTAGTCAATGCAGCTACAATTCCTAATGGCAATTTCTTAACCGTGATTCCTCTGCCCTCTTCCTCCACAGTTAGTTTGCTAACTGTTTAAATAACTATCAATATCATAATCTCTTTGAAGGGTGTGAGATTCTGCAATTTAACCCATTCAGTATTAGCGGTATCTCTGTAGTAACTGTTTTAGTCCAAATTGTTTAACACACAATCGCCAAGCAAGGTCGTGGGTTTGGAGTATCAATGTAGCACCCTGCTGTGCTGGGAACCAATTCTGATCATCGCTCGACCGACTTCCTTATCTAAACTTTTCACCTACAGCTACCAACCTGAGGTTGGTTGCCCATATAATGGTTTAAGTAAAGCCCAAAGAAGAAAGGACAGATTGTGTACTTTCAAGAAAAACACAAAGACAACTGCTTAGAATAAAATATTAATTTGCTCCTAATAAAATTTCAGATTAAAAAAAAATCCTTGCACTTGATATAACGCGTTTCACATCAAAGTCTCAAAGCACTTCACAGCACTTCAATATACTGTAAACTGAATTGACTATATTTGTTAGTTTAAATAAGCTGTAACACTCTCCCCATATTCAGATGGTTGTGTTACATTGTCAACTCTATCAAAGAAGGAACAGTGCACCTATTTACTCCCTGCAATTGCTCTAATGTAGTTTGATGCAGGAAGAGATAGGGTCACACTTGGGAGTCCCTCTCAGCTGCGCCATTGTGTATCGTCTAGGCACAGTGGTTAGAGGCACAGACCCAGGCTCCCTGGGCTTTCCTCACGTGCACAATGGAGGAAAAAGACTGTCAGAAACACTTGAGAGGTAAATTTCAATATTTAAGTTGTCACACATGCTGCAAAATTAGTTTAAAAGCACAATTGTTGCACAGCCCGGACATAGCATTTTAAATACACACATACAGTCTTTCAAACAGCTATTATCCCACCCCATACATTGACATTTCCTGTTGCATACTCAGCCCAGTTTGTTCTAATACAAAACCACCGATTACTGCAGAAGTTTGAGATCACAGAAGCAAAACAGCCAGAAATATTCTCAATTTTTGATGGCAGGCGTAACTTTTACAACAGGTTGAAATTGGAATCCTTCAAAATGAATTCAAAATGAATCGGGCTCCTTGTTCCACAAGGCTGTATTGCTGGCAGAGGGTTTCAGTTTTCACCGTATCAACAACAACAACAATTTACATTTATAGAGCGCCTTTCACGTCGGGAGGACGTCCCAAGGCGCTGAACAGGAGGCGTGTGACCCGAGCTGGGAGGGGAGTGTTTGGGAAGGGGTGAAACACAAAGGGGAGGTAAAAGAGTTTGGAGTGGAACTAAAGGCACGATCGAAGAGGAAAGTCTTCAAACCGGCCTTGAAAGAGGAAAGGGAAGAGACGAAACGGAGCAAAACAATAAAGTGCAGTTTCAGTCACAGACTGACTGACCCACAGTTAGTTTGTTTGTAACCCAGGCCGGTCTGACTGAAACTTCACTTTGTTGTTTTGCCATCTTGATACAGCGAAAACTGAAACCCTCTCTGCCAGCAATACAGCCTTGTGGAACAAGGAGCCTGATTTTCACAAAAACACAAAATACTGCAGATGAAACAAAATAGGAAATTGCCAGGAACACTCAGCGGGTCAGGCAGCAGCTACAGAGAAAGGAAAAGTGAGTCAATGCTTGGGTCCGTGACCCTTCGGCAGAACTGGGGCATGTTGGGAGGGACTGCTCATCTCTTGTCCTTTACTCCATTTTCTCCTTTGGCTTCCCTGCCCAGCCTCTCCCTCTCTGTTAATCCTTAAAATCCTTTTTGGCGAATTGATTAAAGCATTTAACTAGTTAAACTAGTACTATAGCTGCCAAACTGTTTCCTGTTCCTGTCGATGACTAGGGAAGAAAGCACTGTATGTGTAGGCTGAGCCCAAATATAGCACTGCAACAGGATGTTCTGTTTATCTTTTACTGTACTGGCCACCAGAATCTCTTGGTTCCTGGCAGCAGCAGAATAACCTCATATTGAAACAAGCCAAAGCTCCACACCAACACGCTGCTCAACCAGGAGTACAGCAATTACATTACTGGCGTCCAAGAAAGTTTAATGCACATATCGTACAAATATTAAGACTTTTCACATTTTGCTGGCTTTCAGAAATCATAATGAGGCAGGCTTCAAAATCCCCTTTAATAACTTTAGAAAATTGCCACTGCCACTTAGCACTTTTAGTTCCATTGCAAACATTGCGAGTGAAGGAGGGCACAAAACAAAGAGTTTTGCAATGTGTTCCCTCGAGCAGAAGCAAAGTGGCTGAAGGCTCACCAGCTGATGGTGAGAGGGTTTGCATGGTGTACATGGTGCAGGCTTCAATTGGCAGACAGGCACTGGGTAGGGGAGCAGGACCACAGCAGATAAAAGGTGCGTGGGGTACAACAAACAACAACAACAAAATTACCCTTTTATAATAAGCGCCTTTCACATCAGGAGGACGTTCCTAGGCGCTGGGGTAGGGACCTACAGGAACTGAAAGTTGGATCAAAGATTGTAAAATCTATCCACTGGCGATTAGGGTGTCTGGCGAGGGTGTCTGGCGAGGGTGTCTGGCGAGGGTGTCTGGCGAGGGTGTCTGGCGAGGGTGTCTGGCGAGGGTGTCTGGCGAGGGTGTCTGGCGAGGGTGTTTGGCGAGGGTGTCTGGCGAGGGTGTCTGGCGAGGGTGTCTGGCGAGGGTGTCTGGCGAGGGTGTTTGGCGAGGGTGTAGGGCGAGGGTGTCTGGCGAGGGTGTAGGGCGAGGGTGTAGGGCGAGGGTGTTTGGCGAGGGTGTCTGGCGAGGGTGTTTGGCGAGGGTGTAGGGCGAGGGTGTCTGGCGAGGGTGTCTGGCGAGGGTGTTTGGCGAGGGTGTAGGGCGAGGGTGTCTGGCGAGGGTGTCTGGCGAGGGTGTCTAGCGAGGGTGTAGGGTGAGGGTGTCTGGCGAGGGTGTAGGGCGAGGGTGTCTGGCGAGGGTGTCTGGCGAGGGTGTCTGGCGAGGGTGTCTGGCGAGGGTGTAGGGTGAGGGTGTTTGGCGAGGGTGTCTGGCGAGGGTGTCTGGCGAGGGTGTTTGGCGAGGGTGTCTGGCGAGGGTGTTTGGCGAGGGTGTAGGGCGAGGGTGTTTGGCGAGGGTGTTTGGCGAGGGTGTCTGGCGAGGGTGTCTGGCGAGGGTGTCTGGCGAGGGTGTTTGGCGAGGGTGTCTGGCGAGGGTGTCTGGCGAGGGTGTTTGGCGAGGGTGTCTGGCGAGGGTGTAGGGCGAGGGTGTAGGGCGAGGGTGTCTGGCGAGGGTGTCTGGCGAGGGTGTCTGGCGAGGGTGTTTGGCGAGGGTGTCTGGCGAGGGTGTAGGGCGAGGGTGTTTGGCGAGGGTGTCTGGCGAGGGTGTTTGGCGAGGGTGTTTGGCGAGGGTGTCTGGCGAGGGTGTCTGGCGAGGGTGTCTGGCGAGGGTGTAGGGCGAGGGTGTTTGGCGAGGGTGTCTGGCGAGGGTGTTTGGCGAGGGTGTCTGGCGAGGGTGTTTGGCGAGGGTGTTTGGCGAGGGTGTAGGGCGAGGGTGTAGGGCGAGGGTGTTTGGCGAGGGTGTAGGGCGAGGGTGTTTGGCGAGGGTGTCTGGCGAGGGTGTCTGGCGAGGGTGTTTGGCGAGGGTGTCTGGCGAGGGTGTTTGGCGAGGGTGTAGGGCGAGGGTGTTTGGCGAGGGTGTCTGGCGAGGGTGTCTGGCGAGGGTGTTTGGCGAGGGTGTCTGGCGAGGGTGTCTGGCGAGGGTGTAGGGCGAGGGTGTTTGGCGAGGGTGTCTGGCGAGGGTGTCTGGCGAGGGTGTGGGGTGATGGGCTCGCAGTCTGTACAGGATGTACGCACATTTTCTAATTTATTTCTTGCAATTTATCCAATCGAAAACAAAAAGATTTTACCACTATTTTGAAGCCCATCTTATAAACCTACAGAACTCGTGAGAACAGAATGACAAACAGTAGCAAAACCAAAGAAACTACAAGTTACCCGGATGAATTTTAGAAGATACTGGTATCATCCATGCCAACATTATTATAAATTCTATAATCTAGAATTATCAAATTATAAAGAACAAAATATAATTATCACTACAATCAAGACACGCAGGTTATTAATAGGAATACGGACTCCGATTCACTTTATCTCAGCACCACTGTGCAACCTACTCATCAGAATAAGATTTTAACAAAATACTGTACCTTGATGGTGAAGTCAAGGCTCTGATGTATTCCTGACATTTACATAACTGTCCAAGAACAACATGGCCACATAATGGTGGGTGGGCAATATTGTCAAAATGTAATATATGTACAATTCTTCCTATACAGATACAATTACATGAATACAAGGGAACAAAAAAAATATGGTCCACCGCTGAGGTTCCATCCAGTACAAATTGCAATAAAAAAATAGCTACTCTCTCACACATGCCTCTGAATTGAACTTTTCATCCGAAACCTATCGAGTTCTCTCTTGAATTTGCTGACTCAATATCCCTCCACTACCACAGTGGGTACACACTATTGTCATAGCAACGGTTCCTGAGATTCTTTTGTTCAGACAATCTCGGGAACCTCGACTGCTGGGAATCACCATCAAATAGCTTCCAGCAAAGTGCTGCTCCACCAGATCGAACAGATCAGCAAACCCTGGGACTTTGTATATTGGCTGCCGCAAATAGGTCCTCACTGTAAGACTCCGCAATATAAATCACTAACACATTTAATTGTTAGCACACTCACGCTGCGCCTCCCTCAGAACATTTCCAAAAACCAAATATTCAATTAAAAGCTTCATCTTTTCAGATTTGAAAATGTTTTACTTTAGATGTGAATGGCCACTGTGACAGTATAGTAACTCATGACTCTGCCAACTCCTAACTTTTATGACAATAGAGGCAGCGGAGAGGTGATGTGAGTTTGTGTGGATTTTTTTGCTGGAGGTGGGTGGGGAGGGGGGGGGGAAGAAATATATTTGATAGAATTGGATGTTATCCACACAGACCAGTGGGAGCGTTCCCAATCCACAGCACCGACAATGCCCTCGATAAAGTCACCAACTTTATTCTCTCTATTGGTGACCAGGGCTCCCTTTGTCTCTTCGTTCGTCAAGATGTTTCTGCCTGTGCCTTTGACAACATCGACCACTGAATCCTTCTCCACCAGCCTTCCTCCTTGCTCTATCTCCACAGTTCTATCCTGGTTTCATTCTTTCCTAACCCAGCAAAATCATTTTGTTTCTCTCATTGATGTCTTTCCCACACTCCCCCTCTCACAGTGTCCTGTGATGATCCTCATGGCTCTATTTTCAGTCCTTTTTTCCCATTCCGGGTAAACATATTATTCCTAATTTCCTCTTTTCAGTCTTCTTGAGGCTATCTTACAACTATGTCCCCTAGTTACTGACTCCCCTATCAATGGAATTAGCTTCTCTCTAATCACCTTAACTAACCCCCTCATGATTTTATACACCTCAATCAAGGATCGACTCAACCTTCTCTGCTCCAATGAAAACAGGCACCAGCTTACACAAATGAAGGTCCTATCTAAATGTTATTATTGTTAGATTGCTAAATGTGGCCAGAACAAATTCAGGCTGAACAAATTCAGCGTTAAATTCCCAGGTTAATAAACAGCATTTTTTTTTAAATCAATTAAAAAATATAAACTCCAATCTCCTAAGCATCGATTTTTAAAGGAGCTGTTTCATAAAGACAGTGATCACCAGCGGGGATGAAATAAAAGAGCTGCAGCTTCCCTGAGGGAGTGAGCCAAGGAGAACGAAAAGCAGTGCACATCTGTGTGTGTGTGTGTACGTGCATGCGTGTGTGTGTGAGAGTGTTGTGACAAACCACCTGTGCCTGGAAAAAAGCTCTGGTGTGTACAGCTCAGTGTGCACTGCTGGCACAGGGTGCTTCATAGTGAATTCCACACATGTAGAGTACATGGGTTAAATTAGGGCATAGGCAACACTTTGTAATACAACTGATGTTAAAGTCAAAGTTTCCAGAGTCAAATCCTTCTGTTCATCAGTGATGCTTTTTTGCCTGTAAAAATCCCCATTGTGAGGCCCGTCATTTCCTCAGCCCGGCCTGTGTGTACCCCATTATCCCTAATAATAATGTGTCCAAAAAAAGCTACAATAATAAAATTGTTCATTTCAATCCACGACTGTGTGTGGGACGCTGCTGTGCGCAATTGGCTGCGGCATTTCGCCCACAGATATACAGTCAATTCATTTTACAGTATATTCTGTGAAGCGCTTTGAGACGTCGATAAGATGTGAAAAGCACTATATCAAATGCAAGGATTATTATTATTATTGTGTTATCTGATACAAATGAAACAAACTATGCTGCGTAGACCATTAATAGCACAAACTCCCTCCCTTAAACCACAGCAACTATTAACAGCAGACACAGCACCCTCTCATTCCAGTAAACAGGAGTAATTGGAAGATGAATACTTACATGAACCAGCTGAGAAAATTCATTTACCAAATTGTTAAGCTCAATTAAGTTCTGAAAAAGAAATATGTAAATGAATATCAGAAGCTACTCTAAAGGCCCCCCGAGACAATCTGTTAAATATAAACCTCAAATCAGTTTCCATTAATCCTCTCCATTAACCTACATTTTTAAAATGAAAATGAAGATAGTGCGATGTACATACTCTCGACATTTAACTACTTGTATCGTTTTCCATGTAAGTTTTTTGAAAAGTGTCTGGATTTTAGACAATAAAAAAAATATTAATAATAAAGTTATAGATTTAGCCAGTGGAAAATGAGACATAATCTGCCGATTATAACATTTTAGAATTACAGTATAATTGACATCAATGTGTCCCTATGAATCACTTGCCTTGAAGGATGAATGTCTCAAAGTGTTTTGTAAGGCAGTAGAAAAAACAAACGTGGAAGAAAGATGGGGGGATGGATCTTAAGGGAGTTGACTGTAGGCACGGTGAAAGATAGACAGTTTAAGAGGGTTTTGTAGATGGAGAGAGAGAGACGCAAGGCAAAGGCATGTAACAAATCATCACTTGCCTCTTCCAGCATCTCCCAGGACTCTGCGGCTTCTTCTTCCTGAGGAATGGCTGGCAGTGGCATACACATCTGGGCTTGTAGCTTCTGGGGTGCAGCCGAGCTGGCTTCTTGGGAACTATGTGTGTCTGGGACAAGAAAAGCCACTTACAGCAAGGATCAAACAAGTTCTGGTCAGAGCATTTCTCAGTCTTCATGTTTAGCACAAGATCACACTGCTGAAACAAATGAAACAACCTCTTGTTCTCCTGCAAATTATTTCATTCAAGTAGATTTGCTTCCGAGGTTTTAATTTTACAGCAGTGAACAGATTCAGCTTGTGTACAAATATTGGTTGCTTTATAATTGATAAAAAACTGTCACGTCTAGCAAAATAACAATACCACAACATTAATCTTAATGTAATCTAAATACTAAATCTTCTTCCCAAACTGGCAACTCCACACTACCCACCCCCACCACACACACACACAAATACAATTGTAAAGCCCTGTGGCTCAGTGGTTAGAGCACTTGTCTTACAAGCATGAGTACTGTGTTCGAATCCAGGCAGGTCAGGGCGAATCCTTGGGCAAGTTTCCTTACTCCATATGCCTAATAATAATCCGTCCCCCAAAAAAACACAATAATAAAATTGGTCATTTCAATCCACGACTGTTTGTGGGACACTGCTGTGCGCAATTGGCTGCTGCGTTTTGCCCACAAATATACAGACAATTCACTTTACAGTATATTCTGTGAAGCGCTTTGAGACATTGATAAGATGTGAAAAGCGCTATATCAAATGCAAGGATTATTAGTAGTATTATTATTATAAAAGCAACATCTCTAGGCTCTTCTGAACTGCACCAGGTAGCCAGGAAGAAGCAGAATTACACTGTAGTCAAACAGTAGCCAGGAATCACACTGATATTGAAACCAAATTGAACATGCGGGTCTTGTTGGCTCTCAACTGTCTTTTCTTCCCCACATCCATGCTATGACCCACTCTGTATTCCTTCCACCTCCGTAACATTGCCCGACTCTGCCAATGCCTCACAGCCTGCAAAACCCTCATATATGCCTTCATCCTCACCCGACCCCATTAGCTCCTCATCACCCAGAGGATCCAATTCAAGATCCTTGTCCTCACACGCAAAGCCCTCCACAGCCTCGACCCACCTTACCTCTGCGACCTCCTAACTCCCTACCATCCTGCCCGCTCCCTCCGCTCATCAGGCTCCGGCCTGTTCCACGTTCCCCGACCCACCCACTCCACCATTGGCAGGCAAGCCTTCAGCCACTTTGCCCCAACCTCTGGAATTCCATCTCTCAGTCCCTCCGCCTTGCCCCCTCTTCTTCAACCGTGCCTTTGGCCCCCTTCCTCTCAGCCCTCCACTCTCCCTGATCCCAACCCCACTCCTCCCCAGGCCCGCTCCCACAGCCCACCTGAGTCCTAAACCCTGACTGTTCAGCTCCATGGGATGTCCTCCCAACGTGACAGGCACTTTACAAATGTAATTTTGTATTGTACTGTATATTGATAATAATAATAATCCTTGCATTTGATATAGCACTTTTCACGTCTTCTTGGGATTAGCCGCAAAGATAATATAACTGCCACAGGAACGCAGTCTGCGATACTTTTGAATGTTGCAGACAAGGAAGGGGATATTTTGAAACCCTAGAAAGAGAGGTGGACGTGCCATTGAATGAGATGATGAATATTACGAGGAAAAGATGTCGTAGAAATAATTTGATAATTGAGCGATTTATTTGGAACGAGAAAGCAGTCACCCACAGAATCACTCAATCGGTACTGTGCAGTACTACTGTACTGAGATGCCGAAGTACAAAGTTGCAATTACGGAACATTAAGAGACAAAATGATATGGGACCAGATTCTAGTTGGCATAAAAGATACTAGATTAAGAGGAAAGCTTTTGAAAAAAGGGGATCTGATGTCAGAATCAGCAATGGAGATAATAAGGATTGAAGAGGTGACAAAAATAAATATGAGAGAGATGGAGAGAGAAACAGAAATGGAAATAGATGAACTTGCCAACAGGCAAAGTTGGAATGATACAGACGCAGAGTATGGAGTGCAGAGAATATGATAATAATCCTTGCATTATACAGGCCAAGAGAGAGGCCAAACAGAATGAACAAATGTGGCAAATGTGAATTAGAACATGACATGTGCAGCCTGCAGAAGGAAAAGATATGGACATCACGCAAGATTATACAGGAATACACAAGAAAATGTAGGGAGATATCACAGGTGTAAAGCACAGGAGCAAAGTCAACAGAAAGAGGAGAGGTCAAATAACCTGAGGAGAACCAGAATTGGGCAAATTAAATCAGGGGAATATGAAAGGAGAGACAGCTCAGATATGGGATCCAGAGAAGGTGAACAGGATGAGGAGTGCACCATTGAAGCAGTGGAACTCATAAAGAGCGTACACCCAAAAGAAACCGAAAGGTAAACAGATGGTATATTTATGGTTTTAAAAAGTAAAGAAAGTAATTCAGTGCAAATTTGATGCAGGAACACAGGTCCTGTTTTATAGACAGGGCTGGTTTCTGCAATTCTGCAGCCTTCTTTGTTTAAACCTAAATTTCTAATGTTATACTACTTATTATACACATTGATTTACTTATTAAACATAAAATAAACCTAATGATTTGACCAAACCTAACACATGAGAACTGTATATAAAATTGGGAAACAAACAAGGAAAAAATGGAGACAGAGAAAGGTAAGCTAATGGTGTATAACAAAGGAAACATTTAAATAGTGGGCAGAGAGATAGAAGTGATATATAAAGGGAGACAATATAGAATATAATTCTACATTGTAAAACTAAAAGCTGGTACCCTATTAGGATTGGAAGATATAATAAAAATGGGAATGTTAAAAGAATTGGGAATGTGAAATGAGAGAAAAGTGAACCAAGGGAGACAGGAGAAATAGTAGGGCAATATAAACAGGTGTTCGGAAAGAGAGGATTAATCAAAGGAGAGTATACATTACAATTAAGAAGACACAGTACCACCAGTAATTCAGTCATTGAGGAGAGTATCAGAGGTAATGAAAAAAAGACTGAAAGAATAATTGAGACTACAGTTACAGAGACAAAGAAATGGAAAGAAACAAGGGCAAGAGTTTTCAAAAAAGAAGGAACAAACTTTCAAAAAAGGAGAAGCTTTACAGTTTCAGAACAAAACTTAAACATGGAGGGCTGGAGCAAAGGAAAAAATTGGGGAAAACATAAGAACACCAGATCCTATTGGCTAAAAGATGAAAATGGAAAGATATATAGACAAACATCATCGGAGATAATAATAATTATAATAATAATCTTGGCATTTGATATTGCACTTTTCGCATCTTCTAGACGTCTCAAAACACTTCACAGAACATACTATAAAGTGAATTGACTGTGTTTACTGTATATATATGTATGTGGGTGAAATCAAACAAAGAACAATAAAGAAAATACAGCAGAAGAAGGAAAAGCAGAAGGAAGAAAAAAGACGGGCAGAAACTGTGAGAACCAGATGCAGAAGAGAAGTAAAAAGACCACAAGAAATGATGGAACAAGATTGAAAAAAGAAGAGAAACAAAACTAAAAGAAGGAAGATGTTGCATATTGCTTTGAGGACCCAAGTGGCAATTGAATATTAATGATGTAAGGATAACAGGTTTCTGGGAAAGTGACGGGGCAGATTTAAAAGTGGTTGATTTTTAAAGTTGGAATTAAAGGACCGAGTTAATCTACATTATGTTTTGGAATAAATATTATTCCAACATCCACCTTAGTTTTAATGTCTCATCTGAAATACACCGCCTCCTATAATGCTAAACAACAACAACAACAAAATTACATTTGTATAGCACCCTTCACGTCAGGGGGACATGACGCAATGTATCACCAGCACTGCAAATGGGTGCCAGCTGAGTCCACAAGTTCAAACCTTCAACGTACGGATTGAATTCACAACATTCTGACTCAGAGGCAGGAGTGATACCAACTGAGTCGGGCTGTCAGCCTGTGGAAACGATAGCTAATTTTAATTGTCAGTGTGTGCTAGCTATGAGGAGTGTATATTATGAAATTCAGGTCAGTTAATGCTGAATCTTCCGTTTTGACTGTAAAAAGTGTAGTCAATTCACTTTGCAGTATATACCGTATATCTCCGCGTATAAGGCGCACCGCGTATAAGTCGCACCCCCCGTTTTTGACCTTTTCTTGGTGAAAAAAAACGGAAGCATTTTCAATGATATTGCCGGCAGAAGGGAGGAGAGACAGGAGAGACAGGTAGGTAGGGAGAGAGGCACGCAGGCAGGGAGGGAGGGAGGGAGAGCGGCAGGCCGGCAGCCCGGGAGAGAGAGAGGGAGAGAGGCAGGTCGGCAGCCCGGGAGAGAGGGAGAGGGAGAGAGGCAGGTCGGCAGGGAGGGAGGGAGAGAGGGAGAGGGAGAGAGGCAGGTCGGCAGGGAGGGAGGGAGAGAGAGAGAGGGAGAGAGGCAGGCCGGCAGCGTGGGAGAGAGAGAGGGAGAGAGGCACGCAGGCAGGGAGGCAGAGAGAGAGGGAGAGAGGCACGCAGGCAGGGAGGCAGAGAGAGAGGGAGAGCGGCAGGCCGGCAGCCCGGGAGAGAGAGAGGGAGGGAGGGAGGGAGAGGCAGGCAGGCAGGGAGAGAGCGGCAGGGAGGGAGTGAGGCAGACTGGGTTCGGCAGAAGGTAAGCACAGCACTGAAGTCTGCTGCTGCTACCGCTGCCCGGGCGGCCGAGGCCGAAGCCCCGTCACCCGCTCCCCCCAACCCCCGCCGGACACTGACCAAACCCCGGCTGACAGTGCGCCGGCCGCCCCTCCTGTTTACTGTATTTCCGAGGCTCAAAATCTCTTGTACCTGCGTATAGGGCGCACCCCCCACTTTCGAGATCTTCCGACCTGAAAAAAGGTGCGCCTTATACGCGGAGATATACGGTACTGTGAAGCTCTTTTGAGACATCTAGAAGACGTGATAAGTGCTATATTAAATGAAGGATTATTATTATTAGTAGTAGTATACCATAGGACAGAAGAAAAAGGAGAATCTTTTAAAGATTCTGTCTCTTTTGCCATATTATGAATATACTACACCAGGAGCTAAACCAGTACACAAGATAAAGAAGCAAACAATTGCTCACAGCTCAAAGACAAAAGATAAAGCAGCTGTGAAACAGGATAAGTTGCATTCCATGTAATTACAATCTTACCGTCCAAGCTGTGGAACTGCACGAGAGGAGATCCAGGTACAGATGGACGGTCGTCCACATCACACTGTCTACTTCGCACTTCTTCAAACTCTGAATGGAGCTTCAGAAAGTCTGTCACTGCTGCTGCTGCTTGCTCCTTTACAGGGCTCACAATTCTCTCCAAAGCTTGTAAATCTTCCTCCCTTACGCGCAAGTACAACTTTTCCATCTCCCTCATGTTAGCTCGCAGTTGCTATAGGATAGAGAAGGTGAAATGTCACACTCACAACCTGATGTCTCCACATTTCATTTTTTGGACAAATATTTGTGCCCATCACTGCTGGGAAACAGAACTCATTTCCCATTCAGGCTATCAAGTCTGTGTTAGCTCCTCTACTGAAGAAGCAACATACTATATACTGCTAGCCAGTTTGAGCTCCTTTTCAGTGATCGCTCATATAACTGTGTTGTTGATTCGTCAAGGATGTGTGGATTTCAAAACCCAACGGCGAAAGCTGTAGAGCTAGGAAACCTACAAGCGAATGTTATTTATCCACACCTGGATGCTACACAAAGGCTAGGAGACAGACAAACATACTGCTGTGTGCATGTGTGAAGTTGTGGACAGGGTTTCTAAGGAGGCTTTGAGCCTGCATGTACCTCTTTGCACTAACAGGAATATGTTTGTCGGTAGTAAAGGCAAGTCCTTATATTATTTATTGTGTACAGTTTAGAGAGACGGTGAAAGAGAAACAGGAGAGAGAAAGAGAGGCACCCACAGAGCAGAAGAAAGAGACAAGGGTTGCATGAGAGAAAAAGATGTGCAACAACAATAACTTGCACATGTACAGCACCCTCCACATAGGGTAGCGTCTCAGTGCGCTTAAAAGTGGTGGAGTCTGACTCTGAGCCTGACTCCAAGCCGGGGGAAGGGAGCTGGCTGTAGGGAAAGTCGAAGAGTAGGCCATTGATCGAAGGCACCGGGTGGTGGTTTGGGAAGTGAGGGGGTAGGGAGATGCCAGGGAGGTGAGTGGATTTGAATACGAGTTTGAGGATTTTGAAATCGAACCGTTCAGTGATAGGGAGCCAGTGGAACCCAACCGGAACTGGTGAGATGGGGGTACAGAGTTTGATCTGGTCAGTATGTGGGTCGCAGAGTTCTAAATGAGGTGGATCTTTTGGATGGTGGAGCTGGGGAGACCGGCAAGGAGTGTGTTGGAGTAATCCAAGCGGGAGATGACAAACGCATGCACAAGAGTTTCAGCTGCATTTGCTGTAAGGTACGGTCGGAGATGGGCAATATGGTGGAGGTAGAAGAAGGAGGTCCTGGTCAGGATTGGACGTGGGGCAGGAAGGACAACCGAGGGTCGAATAAGACACTTAGATTGCGCACTGGTGAGAGAGAGAAAAAAATGGGTAAAGGAGGAGAGACACAATATGGTACCACAGTAATAGTATGACTTCTGATAGTATAATTTTTTAGTTGGTCAGTCTCAATTAGCACAGATAATCAGCTCTCTCTGTAAACAAAGTGTTAGGGCTGGGAGTGCATACTATCTATTGCGTTGGTCTCTGTAAAATTGTGCACAAAGAAATAGCCCTCAAAGAGATTTATAACGAACCAGGAGATCACAGAAGGTTAACAGAGCATATGGAAAAAACACAAGAGCAAAAATAGTCAGACCAATTTAAAGACACGAGACAAAGTGAAGTGGCAGCTGAATGTATACAGTGGTTAATCTCACAGTTGGTAATAATGAATCTCTTTGGTCACAACAGGTACTCTGCTGCACATCACTGCATAAACTGAAATGTGATAATTAGTGTCTCTATTTAATCAGCTTCACGTGGATGTGTTACTCCAAACCTCACAAAGTTAAGAAACATTAGATGCTGATAAATGAAGGCAATTATTTCAAATTTGAGTGTTTTTCTCGCTTACAGTTGTGACGATGACAAATAACCTCCTACTGGGAGCAGATTTTACAATGTTACAAAATATATCCTTCTCCAAATGGCCCGATAGAAAACTGCGGAAATATTTGCCCAAATTTGAGGGGAAAGTGCTGGATGCTGGTTGGTACTACTGAGAGATACATTTTACTGCCAACCTACATTTTTTCACTTTATTCATAAGAACTGAACTTGAAGAAATACCACATATTATATTGTTGCAAAAAAAGTATTATTACTCTTTAACAAAAAATATGTGACCCACTGGAGGTGGGGGGGAATTAATCCTGATTGAAGGGGTCCAGGAGGACACCACCTCCTGTCTCCCAGCTCCGCTATTCCTCACAGTCGCAGAGATAGGTAACAGTCAAACCAATTGATTGGGTGGACAAAATATCAGCTTGACTATCTGCCTCGGGAGCTGAACTGGATCCAAGGTGATATATTTGGCCAAGGAATGTTAGAATTGGGCTCACCCTCCATGGCAGTCTCAATGAGCCAGACAGCTCTGGAGTATGCCAGGGCCAGCCTGCACTGCCAGGGACAGCCTGGACAGCCCAGATCATCAAGAGGACTTGGAAAGTCAGACTGTTCTCACTCAGCTCCTGTTAACTCTGCAAGCTAAAGTGCTAACCATTAGGATGTCCTCGCTGCGCAAGCTCTCTCAATGGTAAGCTATGCATTTTAAAAAGTTAGACTCCAGCAGTACCCCAACCCACACTCTGAGTTACCCAAACCTCTTGTTAGCTAAACATGATGAGTTCCGCCCGGGAGAGAGTTCACATTTCATTCCAATAAATAAATTTTAATGTAAAAGTGGGATGCATGGAATTCTCCATTTGGTTTACAACAACAACAACACAATTACATTTATGGAGCACCTTTCATGTCCCAAGGCGCTAAACAGTCAGGAGTTGGGACCCGAGCAAGGGGGAGGGGCATGGTAGGGTGGAGGGGAGGGAGAGATTTGGAAGGGGAGCAGAAGGCACGATAGAAGAGGAAGGTCCCGAGACCGGCCTTGAAGGAGGCAAGGGAGGAAGCGAGAGGAAGGGACTATGGGATGGAGTTCCAGACTGTGGGTGCAGAGGCTGAAAGCCTGGCCACCGATGGTAGGGTGGGTCAGGCGGGGGACATAGAGCAGACTTTAGATTATCTTAAGCATATGATGGGCTTCTGAATATGTCTCGCCGGAATACAATTTGAATGGATTGTACAGTAGCCTTTCAATTAGTTGTAGATGATACATATTACAATTGTCTACACAGTTTAATGTGCTCATTGCTGTAATTCTCTTCAGTAAGGCCATTAGAACTTCCTGAAGTAGATCAGAATATTCATGATTTTAGCTGTTTGTCAATTTAATTTCTAGAAACTAAAGCAGATTTTATATTTCTCAAGTTTGTTTATACATTCCAAACCTCAGATTAACGACAACAAATAATAACAATAATCCTTGCATTTGATACACCATCTTTCACATCTTCTATATGTCTCAAAGCGCTTCACAGAATATACCGTAAAGTGAATTGACTGTATATTTGTGTGTGAAACGCGGCAGCCAATTATGCACCACGGTGACCCACAAACAGCCATGGATTGAAATGACCAATTTTTTTTTTTTTGAGGGATTATTATCAGGAATGTGGAGTAAGGAAACTTGCCCAAAGTTTCATCCTGCTTGGAATCGAACCCAGGTCTCTCGCTTGCAAGACGAGTGCTCTAACCACTGAACTGCCTATAGATAAATACTAGAACTCACATCATTTTCAGCAGAAGAAAACCATGAAATAAACAAATGTATTTACTCCAGTTCGCCTCAGAGTTGCAAATGTTCATTTCAATTAGATTAAAGCAGGAGAGAATTTACTGCCATTTAAGTATTTGCAAATAAATCATCTTTGATTTAAAAATTAAAATGTTTGTCTGAATTACATCTATTAATCTCTTTGCAACGTTAGTAGCTTAGTGAGTTACTACAAGTTTGTGATAAGAAGCTTTTAGAAAGAAATTTTTGTACCCGTTTATCTATGAATATAGTCACTACACTTGACAGTAATTATCTGTAGAGAACTTTGAAAAGTTTCAATGTTATAGATGCTCTACCAAATCCAATACAAGTGGAACTTGTACAGTATGATATCTTTCAGGTTGGGAGGACACTTTAAAGTGTTTTACATAGCTGGATGGGCACCTGAGCTGGCGAGGGGTTGTGTTGAAGGAGGCGGAAAGGAGAAGTTAACTAATGCAGTCAAAGGTCTTAAGGTGTTTTTTTTTAAAGTGGGAAGGAGGGGGTGAGTTGGAGAGGCTCTGACATAAAGATCCAGAAAGAGGAGTAGAGTGGCTTTACACTAATCCTGGGGCAGATTAACGATTATTATTACACACCTCAAGCACTTTATAATAAATTACTATCCTGCAGAATGATTGTCTTTGTAGATAAGCATTTTGCACTCACCAAGATTCCATGAACATCCATGAGGTGAACAGCCAATATATCAAGAGAATTGTTGGCAGATTTTAATAAAAGGCTGTCACTGCTGTGCAATTCTCTCACTGTCTTGATTCTGTACTATAAAGTGCTTTGACAAACATACCCATAAAACCATCTAATAAGTTGAAATCAAAATTCACAACCTCAACAAAGGACATAACATCTAAACCTGCGTTGGATGCTACTATTCCTTCCTCCAGCAAAGCTTGTAAAATTATATTAAAATAAGCTGAAGTTATCACCCTGCAATTTCCTAACAGGATTCTTCTCACCCTGATCTCTCTCAGCTGTAATGGATGGTTTATTCTCTGACTCTCTTCTCAGAAAGAATGAATTCCAGAAATTAGGCATGTAGAATGTGAAGACTCAGTCATTGATGGTGGTGCAGAGGGTGGGGACATGCAGGAAGCCTGAGTTTGGAAAGGGTGAGGATGGAGGGTGGGGACACACACACACAGAAGATTAGAGATAACTGGGTGCTACAGTATGGAGGTGAGGACCTTGGAACTGATCCATTGGGAGACTGGGAGTCAATAGAGCTTGCCAAGGACTGGAGTCATAGGCATATACTGTTTGGTGTGGGTGAAGATGGGGGTGGCAGAGTTTTGGATGAGTTGCAATTTATGAATGGTGGAGCTAAGGAGACCAGTAGTCATCTATCTCTCTTGAAAGCTAATAAGTACCACTGATATTCACCTAAAGATATGCAGGGTTTATTTAAATCATGTATCTCTTTCTAAGGTATTCTCAGTTATTTGAGAGTCAAAATTTCAGTCAAAATTATTTAATAAGGTAACAATACCATAAAAATACTATATGCATAACATATTGTGTATAGTATTGTACAGTAAATCATGTGATGAATAGAGTATTGTATCATACAATTTAATAAAGGAAATATATATTTGCCTAGATTTGGTAAATGTGTGCATGTGGTACAATATTAGTAATACTAAGGAATGTCTGCCTTCATTGGAAAACTGATGGTAAGAGATATTTTATAGATTTTGACTACAATTTTAAAGGTAACAAATGAAACATGAAATCTAGTTACGTTTGTACCTCATTTATATTTTAATATGCATAACCAGTTTAGGATACAAGTGGTGGAAAAGGGAGTATGTGATATGATAATTATCACTAGGGTCCGGCGATATATCCATATATCGCTAAAACCTGATATAATTTTCATATTGATACGCTGATATAGGCATTTCAAAAATATCAATATATCGAAAAAGTCGATATATCGAGGGAAAAAATCGGGATGCGCGCGCACTGAACTACAAGACCCAGAATGCTCATCTCTATACACAATGCACAGACCGAGGTGCAAAGCCGCCATATTGTATACATAGTACTCGAATACAATATACAGGTATGCAAGGGGTGGGAGAGAGGGATGGTGGTGGGGGTTGGGGGAGAGAGGGACGGCAGCGGGGGGAGAGAGGGGGTGGATGTGATAATATACAGATAGATAGAGATGGGGGGGATGTGAGAGAGGAGAGAGACACAGAAAGACAGAAAGAAAAACACAGAGATGGAGAGAGTGAGTGTGAGAGACACAGAGAGAGAAATATATTTACCTCCTGAGGAGATAGGCCCCGAATGGGCACGCACCCCGAATGCGCGCACATGCGCAGTACGAAAACCCCGAAAATATCGATATTTCAGTATATCTCGATATGAGCCCATCGATATATCTAAATCGGAAAATTTCCATATCGACGGACCCTAATTATCACATACAATACATTTTTCACACCAAGTACCCATAAATTAGTGTATAAATCTGGTCAAAGATTAATTTTTCGTTTCACCCTCAAAATATACAGACAATTTAATATATAGAATATTCTGCAAAGCGCTTTGAGATGTCTCAACAACATAATAAGGCGGTATATCAAATGCAACAATTAGTATTGTATTATGCTTCAGTAAATCATAATAATAATACTAATCCTTGCATTTGATATAGCGCTTTTCATGTCTTATCGACGTCTCAAAGAGCTTCACAGAATATACTGTAGTGAACTGATTGTATATTATGTGGGCGAAACGCGGCAGCCAGTTGCGCACAGCATAATTATAATAACTATAATTTTTATAATCTTACAATATACAGCATTACCTATAGGAGAATCAGAATGAATACAAAACATATCCACAATCCTTGTAATTTAATCAAGAGGCGAACATTTTTCGAACTGGGACATTTTATACCTTTTCAAAAGCAATCAAGATGTTTCTTATATGTGATGCCAATATCAGACATTCTTGTACTCTACCCATCTCATATGTATGTGTCGGGAGATTCCACAATCTGCTCAAATCGGGATCAGCTGTTATTTTCAGGTCTCCACCTGCAATAGGGATTCTTCAAAACTGCAGGTGGTTTTTCACAGAAGACTCTTATAATTTTCCTGCAAAAGGTTTTTACCTGTGGTATTGTACCATGAGAATTTCATTGGGATTTCATATGTGGTAAAATGCTGTGTTTGTGGCAGTTAATCGTTAGTGATTCGGGAATAAAGAGGTGGTTGTTATCTCATGCTGTCTCTCTTTGTGAAATTCTGAGTCACACAAGCTGCGCAGTGCAATGCAGTGTGATATACATGCATATGGATTGATGTAACTAGCCTTTAAAATGCATAATTCAGCTTCTTTTGCATTTTGTTATATTGCATGAAATAAACAGTTTAAAGGAAAGCTTTAGGATAAGGATGTACCACTGTTTTTTTTTACAAACCTCACCATATGGAGGCTGGTCTCCTCGATCATCTGCTCTATCTTTGCAGCGTTTGCAGGCAAGGTGCTGAAACGTGACGTTTCTCCCTTCGTCCTCGGCTCACAGGCCCCCGCCCCGCACTGCTCCACTGTAAACAATCAGCTGAGCGCGCTGGGAACAGAGGGTTAGCAAAGAGAGTGTTTCCACACCTAGCACAATGGTGATCAAGATGGCAACCTTGACTTGGAACTCAGCCACGTTGTGGTGACGTCTGAATAAAAATGTCACTTAGCATTATTATGGACTTCGAAGGAGATATGTGGATTTGGCCGCGATCCTTCCCCACTCTCCCCCCCACCGCCCGCCCTCCACTCACAGTTGAATAGCCTGTCAAATCTCACCATGACCAATAAATAGTTGGAGGGTACCCAGGAGACTGAATGCGCTGGGGTGAAAAGGAGTCAATCAGCTTCAAAAGAGAAGGAAGGGAGATGAAAACTTGACATTTAGGTCATTTTTGCTATTTTATTTTTCATCAATTTGACTTCCAGCACCTTTTACCACTGTATCAAATTTCTAAGACAACTCATCCATTTGTCTTTCTACAAATTGTAATTCTGCCTTTAATTTTCCCTTCAACTGCCCAAGTAACAGAGTTGTCTTTGAGCGGTAAATGTTGATCTGGTGTTGCCTTCGCTCTCTGCCTCATACTTCACACACAGCTCAGTTAAAATGGCTCTAGAAAAAGATCCCCACAATTAAACTTCAGTGAGACATGTTATTTAGATTTTCTTCTATTACCTCCTATCACATATCTTTAGCTGGGAGGATGAGTCAGCCTGTCTTTCATGTTTACGCCACTACAGCAATGAGCAGCTGAAAGATGCATTTCTGCACAATAATATAATAATAATAATCCTTGCATTTGATACAGCCAGTTACTGAATATTTCTGAATCCAGGGGATCTATTAGCAAAGCAACCCACTGTGTATTCTAACCAGTCATTTTCCTGAGGACTGCCAGTTAATCTAGACCTACATCTGTGCAAGTCTGTCTGAAGGAAAATCGTGTTGTTTATTTTTCAATTTGATTTGAAAGGTTATTGTTCTCTTCTTTGGCCTCCCCCAGCATACCACATACTGTAAAGTAATAATTTTAAATTTGAATTTAAAGCTCTCATTGGCCCTTTAGTCCTCACTTCATTCTACATAATAATAATCATAATAATCGTTGCATTTAATATTGAGCTTTTCATGTCTTCGAGACGTCTGAAAGCGCTTCAAGGAATATACAATAAATAGAATTAACTGTATATTTGTGGGTGAAACATGGCAATCAATTGAGCACAGCAGTGTCCCACAAACAGTCGTGGATTGAAATAACCAATTTATTATAGGTTTTTTTTGAGGGATTATTATTAGAAGTGTGGAGTAAGGAAACTTGCCCAAGGTTTCGCCTTGCCTGGATTCGAACACAGATCTCACCACTGAGCTACAGGACATGTACATGCCATACACCAATTTCTAACTAAGAGAAGCTGGTACAGTCCTGTGGGTAATGCTTCAGGCTCTATCAACACCTTACATGAAAAGCGCTATATCAAATGCAAGGATTATTATTATTATTAGAACAATCATGGTCGCCCTGAATACCAATGTGATTATATCTCCCAACTCCATCGCCAAATCAGTTTAAATCCCTGAATCTATTGATAGTTAGCTGTAGAGCTGTTCAATTTACACTTGTCCTCAACGCTGGACTGTCCACACAAAGTTGTCTGACCACTAAAAGGGCAATTTGACACAACACATTTTAGATTACTAAACAACAATGCTAATCTCCACGAACCACCAGAGCAAGATTTAATAAACTAAGTTTGTGAAGATTTCTGATTAATAACAAAAAAGACTGTTTATTTTCACTATGTATGGCTGAAAGATTAATAATATTAATAATCCTTGCGTTTGATATAGTGCTTTTTACATCTTATCGACGTCTCAAAGCGCTTCACAGAATATACTGTAAAGTGAATTGACTGTGTATTTGTGGGTGAAACGTGGCAGCCAATTGCGCACAGCAGCGTCCCACAAACAGTCGTGGATTGTAAATGGCCAAATGTTATTATTGTGTTTTTTTTGGACGGATTATTATAAGGTATGTGGAGTAAGGAAACTTGCCCACGGTTTTGCCCTGACCTGCCTGGATTCGAACACAGATCTCATGCCTGTAAGGCGAGTGCTCTAACCAGAGCTACAGGACTCCACTTTGATTGTACGAATAATTGTACGAATAAGGAATGGAACTGGTGAAGTGGAAATTGAGAGCACAATTCAGTGCTCCAGGATGATATGCCTCACACATGGGATTCCAAAAAGGCAATATCCCTCATGGTTGTGCCTTCAGCAAGAAGTGGAAGGGAAAATTTAGGGTATTTTTGCATTATTCTCAGCTTCCAGCCCAACCCATAACATGTTTTCAGTGTACGTTAGTATTAAAGAACTTATGAGGTTAGGATTTTGAGTAGTAAGTCAGCATAAAGGTCACTAACTTTCATTTCAGTACAAGAGTCACTAACTTTCATTTCTCTAGAAGACGTGAAAAGTGCTATATCAAATGCAAGGATTATTATTATTATTTATCTGGGCACTTAGATTTCCACCATAAGCAGCTATCTATTTAATTCCACCCCAAATGTTATTATTCTATTTAGTTACAACGTGAATGGGTACACCAGAATTTATTTTAATACATGAAATTTTAATACATTTTAATAAGTATACAGTAATACTTCACGTATCCTTTGAAGCATATTCTATTGTCACATTGGCACAAAATTATGGATGTGGAAGGGGTATCAGATGGTAAGTTATCTTTATGTTCTGTGACCTTCTGCTGGTTAGTATCATTGCTAATAGAGAATTTGCCCAATGGCACTAAGTTGAGGGAGAAGACATATAGGAAGTGAGGTAAATGTACAGTAGACTTAAAATTGTTCCAGTTGCGGAACACTGTGGCATACCTTGTCAGTTCTCAGCTGAACCACTAGATGGAAGACCTCACCCTGGTGGGATGACCCATCCGAGTGAGAAAAAGGGGGTATTTGGAGAAGGAATGACCCATCGTTTTAAAACTAGACGTGTGAGAAATGTTCACCAAATTTCCCTACAAACAATGTCAACAGTGAAGGATGTGAAAATGATTCAAAGGTAGTCAAAATGTCAAGAAACACAGATGTCCAAATGTCATCGCGAACGCAAAGGTCTCATTGTTCAAAAATATAATTCTCACACACACAAATTTGTTTTAGTGCAAGACAGAAACTAGCTCAAGTACTATTTTTAAATGTGTGTTTTGTGAACAATAGCAGCCACTGTATTTTGCACAGATTAATTTTAGTACAATATTTAAAGGTTACGTTAATAACCTGACAAAATTTGATACTTTTTTTGGTAATGTTTATTTTGCAGTTGTTTCGGGTTAATACAACACTTGATTGACAGCTTTAACTCAGTAACCAAATAAGAACTCAAATACTGTACATGAAAATCAGAGACTAATAGGGCAGCATTTTCTTCAACTTCAATACCAATCCAGGTTCATGTTTCTTGTGTAGATTGGGCTTGAAATGCAAAGTGAAAGTCTTTTAAAAAAAATACTATTCCTAAACAATATAAAGGAATAGAACTGTTCATGAAAATATTTCCCTTTTAATGTTTCCCCAATATACTTACAGAGCTATGGTCACAAGAAAGGTATAGATGAATGTATTATTTTAGTCTATTTGATTTCAATCTTCCAAAATACCTGCCTACTTTCCTCCTACAGGAAGCTCTCTCTTAAATAGGTTCAGTACTTTGGCCTCTACCTACCTTCCTGGTAATCTGTTCCAGCCATTATGATTGTTATTATTTATTAATACAGTACAATACATATCATTATTTATTGTTATTAAATAATAACCCTTGCATGTGGTATGGTGCCTTTCACATCAAGAGTATGTCCCAAAGAACAGGATGTATTGTAAAGCGGAGTGATTGTATTTTATTGGCGAATGCAGCAGCCAAGTTGCACACTACAATATCCTATCAACAACCATGAAATGAACAACCAATTTTATTTGGGGGCTTGTTGACCAGGATACCAGGAGAAACTCCCTTCTCTTTTTGAATAGTGCCATGTGATCTTTAATGTTAACCTAAACAGACAGCCGGGATTTTGTTTTAACTTCTCATCTGAAGGTCAGCACTTCCATCAAGTAGCACAACACACTGCATTGAAGGGTCTGTTTAGATTGTTTAAGTGGGGCTTGAACCCACAATCTTCCGACTCAGAGGCCAAAGACAGCCTGACACAATTACCAACTGAGCCAACCTGACACACATTCAATGGCCCCCTGTGTAAACACAAATCTTAATATCAAATTATTGTTTAGAACCATGAACCTCACTTGTTGTCTTGGAATATCTGAAAGTATTGTTCTGAGTTGACTTTCACTATCCCATTGAGTTCTCTACCAACCCCTGAGAGAAATCTCTTAAAACTTATAATTCTTGCATTTGATATAACACCATATCACATTTGACATCTCAAAGTGCTTCACAGAATATAATGTAAAGTGAATTGACTGTATATTTTATGGGCAAACGTAGCAGCCAATGGCACACAGCAGTGTCCCAAAAAAGGTCATGGATTGAAGTGACCAATTTATTATTAAATTTATTTGAAGAAATTATTACCTCCGGAAAAGCGGTCTGCCAATCAACCAGGTTCCTACTCACTGTTAAGTAAGCAGAGACATGTGGAGTAAGGAAACTTGCCCAACATTTCACCCAGCCAGGAATTGAACCCAGATCACTCGCTTGCGAGGCGAGTGCTCCAAACACTGAGCTACAAGACTCCACAATCCTATCCTATCTGGTAGTTCTTCATAGCTCAACTGTCAACATGCTTAGCATTTCTAGTATGCTCTTTTGAAAAGGATTCAAGGAAAGTATGATGAGCAGAATTCACTTTTCCTGAAGTCAGCCACGTGTATGACAACTGCAGAAACCCATCACTTGTCTCACTGCCTTGGAAAATCTGTAAGTATTGTTCTGAGTTTGCATTTGGCTGCTGCATTTCGCTTGCAAAAATATACTTTCAATTCACTTTACAGCATATTCTATGAAGCGCTGTGAGACGTCTCAAAGACGTGACAAAGGTGCTATATCAAATGCAAGGATTATTATTATTAACTGAGTTGAAGCACGATGGGCCAAATCTTATCCTTCAGTGCTGTAAGCTGTCTATGAATCTCTTTTATTGAAGGTAGGAAACAGTCTATTTGTTTTGCATCATGGAAAACCTTTTGAAAGTTTTCAGATGAAACATTAGCATTCACATAAACAATCAGTAAATGTCCATTAGCCATGGAGAACAGGAAATACTCAGAATTACACCAATATTCTAAACTCTCTGCTACAGAAATCAACATTTGTGAACATCATAAGCTTTTTATTCAAAAACATAGGAAACTCCAAACTTCTAATTTTAGATGAATTGTTTATAGAAATCTCTTGCTGGTTTGATCTCATATATTCCAAAAAAATCTTAAACTGGCTGCCGCGTTTCTCCCACAAATATACAGTCAATTCACATTACAGTATATTTCGTTAAGCACTTTTTAACGTTTGGAAGACGTGAAAAGCGCTATATCAAATGTATTATTATGTCAAAGCATTAATAATTTAAGTATCTGGTTATCAACCTAAGTAAGCAACTAAATGGTTATAACAAACTAAAGCAGGAAAAGACAGCTGCTGAGCACTCACATTAGAATTCTGATGAGGAAGTCTTAACCTTCACCTACCCTCTTCTTCAGGTACAGCCAGTGAAAGGGATCAGATTGTTTTTCCAGTGTAAATGCTTCTTTAAACACTACAGAATGCTACCTGGCATGATGGACTATACATAAATGCAAGCTGTTGTTGTTGGGGAAAACAAGGGCAAGCAGAGACATTTAACATCCCAACTTGCCATCATTAAAATCATTAATTACAGACAAAAAAAGGAAAATTAAAAGGTGCAAGTGGAGCCCAAAGGTTATCAATATACTAGAAACAACACAAAACAATAACATGACAAAAGTAAAAATGAACCTGAAAGATCTTAGTAGAAATAGATCTAGGTTTATGATTCCAATGTATTCATATATACATTTTGAGATATTTTGAATGTATTAAGTTAGGTTTCCTTTCTTTGTGTGATCTCTCCCAGGTTCAACACGTATAGCATTATATACTTACTCCCTTCAGCCACAAATGTTCTGATACGGCTGCCATAAGATGCCTGAGAACAGCCCAGGGCCAAATATTTGGGGCTTAAAAAGCAGCAGTTAGTTCACTGTTAGCAATGTTGAATTCTGCCTGCAACTGGCCGACTCACAGTATCCCTGCAACTGACTCAGAGAACAACAAATATCACAAATCACACCCCATTTGTCACAGAAAAATCCAATTTACCCTCTCTCTAGTCAAATCCATAATTTACAAATACGCACAGGAGGAGGGCAGCTGACTGTCAGTTAAAAGAAACCCTAAGTAGAGTACTGGAAACTCGTCCCTCAATACTGTATTCAATTTGCGTTGCACAGCTCATGTCATTGGCTTCATAGTCACTGCACATTTCAGAGCAGAAAACAATCTGGAATTTACTAGTGAGAATAAGATTATCATCTTACATAGCACACCATGCAAATATGGTTGAGTAAGACAGCTAATTTTAGATATAGGCAGGCTCCCTAGTCACTCAACATACATGCCATTCAATCCATACCATTAAAGCAAATGGTTTGTCATCACTTAGCTCACTTTGTCATCACCGTGTCCCATGATGAGTAAACTTTCCTATGTAACAGTAGAGCACACACCATCCGTCAGCTAATAATGCACGTGGCCAGCCAGTCTGAGCCAAAGGCAGCCCCGAGATGGAGTTTTGTCTTTATTTGTGCAGCAGCTATTGTAATTGCTGAACATACACCCTACAGTCAATCGAGAACATCAAACAAGGAGGGTACCGATGCAGAACTAACGACTCGAGCCTTGGCATTGCAAGTGTTTGGCTGATGGTCACAGTCACTAACAGAATCAATTTTGCAAAGGACACATTCCACAGGTGTTCTGCTTACACCATGTGGAACGATGAAAGGCTGTGCAGATTAAAACAAACATACTAATTAATTACAGATCAGATAATGAACAAATTAGTTAACTTGACATCAAGTTAGCCAGTGCTAGCATGGTGCCGGTACTGTACCCATGTTTGATTCAGTCACACAGAAAGCAGCTGACATTGTTGAGATAATTGTGATGTATTATCGGCCTTTATATTGTTCGCTGGCAACAGACACATAGTGGCAGAAAAATGCAATGCAAACGAGCTGGGGAGCGGCTCATTCCATGTGACTGAGCAAGTCGTCAGATCCACAATAACTCATGGCACTGTAACATTACAATTTGAATATCAAAACTCGTTGGCAGCCATAAATGGTTCCATTCAAACTTGTCATCCCTTTACCCCGCCTCCATAGGATGCATTTTGGCAGAAATGACCACTCGGCAACCCAGTGAGTCATCTCCTCTGCCATATGCCCTCTCTACCCAGGAAAGCGTTTCATATCAAGGAAAAGGTAGGGAATTTTGAATTGCAAAACTACATAAAAACAAGCAACTGACTATAGGGTTTTATGAGAACAGAACACTACAAGTTACTTAAAATACTAGAATAGGATCATTCATGACCTTTGGATCCTCCATATCCTCCAAGGATAATTTATTTCAACGTGGATTATTTACGAGGTATGTTTTTTTTCTAACTCTATAAAAACATGTCAAAACTGTTTTAAAAGCAAACTAAACTCTCAAAAATACCAGTTACTTGAAAACCATGAACATCTCTGGTATTCAATTACAGCTGACACCACTATCAAAAATGGGGACAGACAGTCCAGTTTTTAAGGAGGCTAACAGAAAGTTCTAAAATATACAGCCTACCAAGAGCGGTAGTGGATAGTCGAAGCAAAATCTATTTGTGGTTTCAAGAAGGCACTAGATGTATATCTAAAAAAAAGGGCAATTTCCATCGTTTTGGAGAGAAGACAGGAGTAGAAAGGGCTTCTCTTTCAAAGAGTCAGCATTGACACGACAGATCGAATGGTCTTCTGTCCCAAAAAGTTCTATAGTTAAAGCGCGATTCTACTAAGTCTTTCAGCCCCACTCTATGGAACTCCATCCCAGAGTTCATTTGATTTGCCCCTTCCCTCGCCTCCTTCAAGGTCCATCTCAAGATCTTCCTATTTGAAGATATTCAAATATTCGGTCATTTTCCTACCCCACCCTTAGTCCCCAATCTCTTGAATTCAAATCCAATTTAGGTGAAAACCTTTGACTTTGGACGCCTCCTGATGAGAAACGCACTGTATAAATGCCATCGATTGTTGTTGTGTAAAAGAAAAATTTCAGACTTCTGGTTAATCTTGTCACCGCCAACACCAATTCCCGTTTTTTGCTTAGTTACAATTACCTGATAAACCAGAAATCGGTCATTTGTTAGCACAAGAATCTAAATATGGTGGACTTACAGACCATTAGGTTTCTTTCAACACAGCAAAGCAGGAAATCACATTGCATTCAACCTACTGAACCAGAGGTCTATTTTACTGTGGGAAGCGAACAAGCCAGCTGTGCACATGTGCAGTGAACACGGTGTGCAGTGCAACTCTGTTATAAGCAAATGTAGCAATACTGAAGGAAGTACTGCACAGTACATTGTAACAGGATGCACAGTATTAAAAGTTTTTAAAAATCCCAGGACATCACAGCTGTCATATTTGCCTATATAACATTCACTTCACTTTAAATTATTCCCATTCTGTGAAGCGCTATAAAACATTCTGTGATGTGAATGCATTATATTAATGTTGTTGTTGTTGAGCACCTCTTGGAATTATGTTCAGTATTGGATCTTATCCAAAACAGAGCATGATTATTAACATAATATATTTTTATCTGTACCAAATAAAGATGCTTTCTCATTGACAATTACAATCAGTATTTGGAGAACAGATTATTTATATATTTAGTGAAATCCTATACTTCACTTATGTACTTGAACACATGCTTCCCTAGATCATGGAAATTACTTATGACACTTTAATGTATTGCAAATTAAGAAGATAGTATCTAGAAATACAGTATTACCCATAATAGCTGCATCTCACATGATTAACTGTGTATGGTAACATTTGAAGAGCACTCAATCCTCATTGTTTATACATTTGCTTCCATAAGATGAGTAATAAAGGAGTTCATATAAACGTTGTCAAAGATTGTATTACCTAATGGTTATTTTAGAGGCAGTTTGTATAAGCTTAAGTGAACGCAGTAGATCTAAAGACTGGTTGGAAATTAACTAATGCAACTGCATCAAGATCCAAATGATCTGCTGACCAGCCATTTGAGATGTTTCTTTTACATGAAAGGTATTATATCAATGTAAGTTGTAATGGAGATGCTTGACAAAACTCAGTTGGAGTATTATGTCCAATTCTAGGCACCACACTTCAGGAAGGATACCAAGGCCTTGGAGAGGGTCCTTTACCAGAATGTTACCAAGGAACAGATTATGGTGCTTATCGTTAGGTTTTGTTATGTGAAGAAACAAGATAAGATGGGATTGTTCTCCTTAGAGCAGAGAAGGGTACGGGGAGAATTAATAGAGTTGTTCAAATTATATGGGGTTTTGAAAGAGTAGTAGAGAGAAACTGTTTCCACTGGCAGGTGGGTCGGTAACCAGAGATTTAAGATAATTGGCAAAAGAACCACAGGGGAGATAAGGCGAATTTGTTTTACACAGAGGTGTTACTGTCTCGAATGCACTGCCTGAAAGAATGGTGGAAACAGATTCAATAACAATTTTCAAAAGTGAATTAGATAGATACTTGAAAAGGAAACATTTGCTGGGATATGAAGAGAGCGCGAGGGAGTTGGACTGATTGAGTAGCTCAATGGACCAAATGGCCTCCTTCTGTGCTGAACCCTCCGTTCAGCATACTAAGGCCTGCTCCGCGTCCACCGCCCTAACCGCCCAACCATCGGCGGCAGGCTTTCAGCCTCTCTGCTCCCACACTGTGGAACTCCATCCCGCAGCCCCTCCACCTCGCTTCCTCCCTTTCCTCCTTCAAGGCCGGTCTCAAGACCTTCCTCTTCGACCGCACCTTCGGCTGCCCCACTAACTCTTCCCCCTCTCCCACTCTCCTTCCCCCTACTTCGACCTTCCAACCCCCACCCCCCACCCCACCACCCCCGCTCGGGTGCCGACCAGACTGTTCAGCGCTTTGGGACGTCCCCCCGACGTGAAAGGCGCTGTATAAGTGCAATTTTGTTGTTGTTGTTGTAGTTTTCTAACTCAGCTTGGTGTATGTGCCTTGGGATCTGGAAGTTGTCGTAACTGCAGGTCAAATTGTTTGGGTCATGCGATCAACTCCTCAACCAATGCAATTACCCAAACTAATTATACAGGTGAGAATGAAATCTTTCTTGCGATCAAGCAAATTATACAATTATCCAAAATGCATTTGTGTGGATGCAACACAACACAAATAAATGGCAAATTTTCTGGAAATTGCTTTGCAATTAAATGGAGTAATGCAATTATCTGATTATACAATTACATGGAGGGCACTGTATTCAAAAACAACAACAGCAAAGTTGCATTTGTATTGCCTTTCACATCAGGAGGATGTCCCAAGGTGCTGGACATTCAGTGTTTCAGACCTGAGCTGGGATTGAGATCGGGTAGGGAGAAGGGAAAGAGAAGTACAACAACAACTTCGATTTATATAGCGCCCTCCACACCGGACAGTTTCTCAGAGCAATTCACAATAATGGATCCCGGGCCTGAGCCAGGGAGAGGGGGAAAAAGGTGACCAAAGGTGCGGTCGAAAAGAAAGGTCTTCAGCTGAGACCTGAAACTAGGAAGAGAGGGAGCGAGGAAGGGAGTTCGAGAGCTTCGGGGTGTAGTGGCTGAGGGCACGGCTGCTGATGGTGGAGCGGAGGATTTGGGCAACAAGGAGGAGACCAAAACCGGAGGAGCGAAGGCTATGGGTGCTGTGTTGTGGAGAGAGGAGGTCAGAGCAGTAGGGGGGTGCAGAGGAGTGGAGAAATTTGAAAACAAGAGTGAGAATCTTGAAATTGATCCTCTCCGGGACAGGGAGCCAGTGACATCTGGCAAGGCCTGGGTAATCGGCGAGTGAAGTTTGTTGTGGGTGAGAACACGGGCGGCAGAGTTCTGAATGAGCTGGATTTGGGGGATTGTGGAGGAGGGGAGACCAGAGAGGAGGGCACTCGTGGACTCCAGCCGAGAGGTGACAAAGGCATAGACCAGAGTTTCTGCGGTTTTGGGGATAAAGCATAGTATCTACCTCCTGGTATCTTGACTGACAATCTCCCAGATAAAATCAATCATTCAATTCATGGCTGTTTTGTGGAGAAAAAATTTAGCTGCCACTTTTGCCTGCAAAATACAATCATTACAAATTTACAGTAAATTCTGTGAAACGCTTTGCGATGTCCTCTCAACATGAAAGGCACTATAGCAAATGTAAGGATTATTATTTTTTATTAGTTCTGGTGTTCAATATTAATACTTTATTTCCTCTTCACGTTAGCTTTGTGCATAATGGTTTTTCCCTTATTTCTCCTTTATGAGTTAAGATTTTCCTCATTTCATTATTTTTGCATCAGCCTGACTCAGTTGGTAACATTCTCGTGTCTGAGTCAGAAGGTTGTGATTCAAGCTTCCCATCGGGGACTTTGAATTTACAGCTTAGCTTTGACACTCCAATTCAGTGCTGCAGGGACACTGCATGGTCAGAGATTGAGTCCTTCAGGTGCGATGTTAAACTGAGGTCCTGTTTACCTATTCAGCTGGATGTTAAAGACCCCATGGCAATAATCAAAAAGAGAATGGTGTTTCTTCCAATAACTGAGATTTATTTAGCGCCTTTCACATTGGGATGGTGTTTCAAAGTACTTTGTTTCCTGGGCAACAACAAATTCCCCGGATAAAATTGATCATTCACTTCATGGCTGTTTAATAATTAGAATAATACTTGCATTTGATAGAGTGCCTTAATAAGTCCTTGAGATGTCTCAAAGAACTTCACATAATATACAATACAATATAAAATTACATTTATAAAGCACCTAGCACGTCGGGAGGTCGTCCCAAGGCACTGGAAACTCAGGGATTTGGACCCAAGCTGGGGGTTAGGATCGAGGAGGATGGAGGGCAGTAGGTTTGCCAAAAGCCTGGTCAAAGAGTAGGAGGGAACAAGGTGAAGGGAATGTGGGATAGAGTTCCAATGGGTGGGGTAATATATTGTAAAATGAATTGATTGTATATCATGTGGGCAAAACACAGCAGCCAATTGCGCATAGCAGTGTCCTAGAAACAGTCATGGATTGAGTGACTAAATTATTATTTTTTTTGAAGGGATCATTACCCCCAGAAAAGTGATCCGCCATGAAACTAACTAACTATTGACTGCCTACCTGCATGTTGTTTTCTGCTACACGCTTTAAAGTAAATCATGTGAAGTGCTTCGAGATGCCCTTCTGATGTGAGAAATGCTAAATCAAATACAGTACAAGGATTTTTTTTTACCCTTTCAGTTATTCTAGTTCTTATAATCCTCAAATCAGTTCAATGCCCACTTTGATGGGCTAAAGGTCTAAATCCAATGCCACAAACCAGATTTACTCAGCACTGGCTGGTTAATCCAGGACCTAATATCAGGAACTTTGGCAAATGGATGTCCAAAGACCAATGGACATCCCACTACCAATGCATACTATACATCAAAAAACTTGGATGACATGGTTTGATTTATTGTTTATCATGCTCATAGACTAGTTGTGTGCTTAATGAATACAGTATCTTACAGGAGACCTTTCAACATATTTAGAATTGTGCTATATCTATTTCATGCTCATAAAGATTAAAATGCATTACTGCCCAGTAGCCCAGCACACCATGAAACAACAAGATATGGGTTTATGCTCACAGCTCCCTGCCTTGAGAGTTTCCTATTGCATACTGTTCCATCAAGAAGAGGCACAGATTAGAGCAGGTGTGGGGGGTGGGGAGGACAGCAAGTCACCCCAGCATGTTTGTGTACCTTCTGCCAGATGGTTATAGAATACTAATAACAGGAGGGATTAGTGTGTGATGTGGGGCAGGAAAGGAGAAAGATGACTAGAAAGAGAAAACAGATTAAAAATTAAAACCACAATTAGACATTTCATTGTACCAGGAGCAGGCTGAAGAGGCAGGAGATAAGATCAGAGAGTGAGTTGGACAAAGCTGTGAAAATTTAACCTGCGTGGGACTCCAGGAGCATAGTAATTCCATGACTGAGTGAAAATTAGATAACCGTGTGTAATTAAATATTCCAGGGACAATAATTGATTTAGCCATGGTCAGATAGCCAAACACCTTAATAGCATCAAATAATTCCATGTTGTTGAAAGTGGAGGCAATTGAACTAAGCACTAAAGCCTGTGTGTACAAGAATAACTGATTTAAAAGGAGACCTTATAATCAGTTCAAAATGAATCTCTACACAACATAAGAAAGCACCACCAAAATACAAAAACATGACAAGTACACAACTAACTATGATAGGCAGCAAGAACATTATTTTCTGCTGGTATTATAGTCACTGACAGCCTGAGGGTCTCATTACGAATACACTTGAGATCATTTTGTTACAGTATAATTGTGAAAGTACTGTATATGCTTAGTGCAACAAACCAATGTAGACCTGAATGCTCTGTGCACATTTCAGTACATGGTATTCAATTTGGGAAAACACATTTTCAAAAATGATGTAGCCATATGTTTCAAATAATCGACGTATCATTACTGAAATGCTAAGCAATATAGAATATTTTCCAACCATATAATTTTGGACAGAATCTACATACTTTGTGTCCTGGCCAACAATCCCTCAAATAAAATTGATCATTCACGTACTAGCTGTTTCCTGGGTTATTGCTGTACGCAAACCGGCTGCCCCATTCACGCACAATATACACAATTACTACACTTCACAGTTTATCCTGTGAAGTGTTTTGAGATGTCCTCCGAACGTGAAAGGCACTATATCTGAAATAAGTATTGTTATTATTATATCTGGAAAGCTCATGCAAAGTGAATGACTTATTCAGGCACGTGGTTCACTGCAAATTCACCAAAATGTGTAGCATCCACTCTCTCACTTCTGGAGAGACACTAAAAATGCTTAGGAATAATATCTTCCTTAAACAGGTCAAAGGCTATCTTAAGTTATTGCGAGTTAGAGTGACATACATGGGATTAAGTGGAGGAAATGCACTTTACAAGACAAGATGCTTTTTTCTGCCTCTCACATCATTTACACTGAGGTTTTTCTCACTGAGTATTTTTTAATCTAATTGGCAAACAGCTGCATGTTATTATTGGCTACAACAATTTGCGTTTGTATTACGCAAGGTAGCATTTGACAGTGGCAGAGCATGACGTTGAGCCAGAGAAAGGTGACAGTAGGTACAGTCAAAGAGCAAGGTCTTCACGAGCCACCTGAAGTTGGGGAAGGAGTGGGCAAGGCAGAGGAATGGAGAAAGAGTGCTCAAGAGTTTCGCGACAAATTTGACTGTATATGTTGTAGGAGAAACGCCTCAAGCCATTCCGCACAACATTATTCCATAAACAGTCGTGGATTGAGTGACCAAATTATTTTCATTTATTTTTAAGGAGTTATTTACCACCAGAAAAACAATCCGACAATCAACTAACAACCAGGTTCTCACTGACTGCTAGTTAAACAGAGGCATGGGGAATAAGGAAACTTGCCCAACATTCGCCTCGCCAAAAATCAAATCCAGGTCCTCTCGCTAGCTGTCAGACACCGTCCTGGATGAGAGACAACTATCTACAGTTGAACATCAACAAGACCGAGACTCTCGCGCCAGTGCCTCCGCACCTCAGGCACTGACAGCATCCACAAATGCACACTCCACTTCACCAAGCTAGTGAGGCAAACTCTCAGTTCAACCCTCAAATGTCCTCTCTCCCCCACATCCGTGCCATGACTCACTCTGCCTTCCCCCTCCGCAACATTCCATCACTGCATCAACGTTCAGGCCACCAAAACCCTCATATATGCCTTCATTACAATCAGGCCCAACTATGTCAATGCCCTGCTTCACAGCCTTCCCAACTCGCCCCTCCACAAGCTACAGATCATCCAGAACAATGCAGCCCATGTCTTCTCCTGCATCCGGCTTCATGACCCCATCACATCCACCCTCTCCTGGCTCCCTATCTCTCAGAAGATCAAGTACAATACACTCGTTCTCACCTTCAAGGCCCTCCATGGCCTTGCTCCCTCCTACCTCTCCAATCTGCTTATCCCTTATCAATGAGTCCGCTCCCTCTGCTCAGTAGCTCCGGCCTGCTCCCCAACCCTTTCTTGGCTTACCTCAACATCTACAGCCAGGCCTTCAGCCTCTCTGCCCCCCAACCTCTGGAACTCCATCCTACATTCCCTTCGCCTTGCTATTTCCTCTTCGACTGTGCCTTCGGCCACCCTCCTACCCTCTCTGCCCTCCACCCTTCCTGATCCCAACCCCCATCACTCGGGTCCTAATCCCTGATTGTTCAGTGCTTTGGAACCTCCCAACGTGAAAGGCGCTTTACAAATGTAATTTTGTGTTGTATTTAATGAAATTGAAATGCAACTTCAAGGAATGTACATGGGTGTGGAGTGTGTTATAATTATTTTCCAAAATTATTTTCCAAATCCTATAATAACCCAAAATACTCTCTCAACAGCATCTGGTGGAGAACAAGCAGTCTAATCATCTATTCAAGAACACATATTCAAACTTTAAATACTGTGGTTTTCATCAAACATTTTGACTTGAAAATTCCATCTTTAAGATTTCACTGAAATGCTGTCAGTGTAAAGGCAACAGACTGCCTGTCCTGACACCCCAGCTAATCCAGTGTTCAAAGCACCATAGGTCGCCTTTTCAGGATTTAGAATATTCTTTTTAAGCCTTTCTGTACTGAACTATCTTTTGTAAATCTTTACTACACTAAACTATAGTACACATAGCATCTGGAAAGTCATCTTCTATGAATTTCTGAGGTAGAATGAAAGAGTTATGTGCATTTGCAGAGCGAGAGGGATAGAGAGAGTGGGAGAGTGTGTGAACCGCTGCTGCCCACCAGTTAGTGCAACAGCAGCAGTCGGCCGTTATAACTCGGTGCTTTCAATAGCGTGTGTGAAAACAAAACAAGAATATCTAATCAGCGCGAAATGTCAGCTGCAGTCAAATAAATCTATCTTCAGCTCTTCAAAAGTTGCTGCTGGAAAAAGTTGTGAAAATCATTTGAAAACTTTGCGCAAGTGCCTTAAAAATGTCACTAAAATCCAAATGGGCCTGATTTTAAAAAATCAACACACAAAATAGATAAGCTTAGTTACTTCTTTAATGAGTCTCCACTATTGACTAATGGTCAATTTTCAGTGTGTTCTTGAAATCATACCCAGGTTGACATAAAAATGAAAGTGCACAACTAAAAACAAGGCATTTGGCACATCAATCAGAGATTGCATACAATTTGCTCCACTGTAGCTTGTACCCAATTCACCATGTTCCTTTTATACCACAAAAAGCAATGTGACAGTGATCAAGCAATGGGAAGAGGAAAAATAGCACTGCAAAGTTCTGGATAGACTACACCTTGTGCAGGGAAGAGTTGTGAAGTTCTGTGAGTAGAGCATTGGCGCTGTTTAGTCTGGAGTGATGAAAGCATCTAGTATTTTTGGAGGAAGGCGATTTACAGTGGAACAATTACAATCTACATTTATATAGTGTCTTTCACGTCGGGGGTTTCATTATGGGGTGGGGGTAGGTGTGATGGGGTAACTTCCATCTTCATGCTCAATTTCTCAACAATAAGGAATAGAGTAAGACAACTAACGAGCAGTGGGCAGCGTTCAAAGAGGAGATAGTTCAGGCACAGGTCAAAAGCATCCCCACAAAGGTGAAATGTAAGGTATCCAAACCTCCCTGGATGACTAAGGAAATCGGGGCCAAAATAAAACAAAAAAAAGAGGCTTATGATAACTGTCAGGCTCAAAATTCAGAAGGGAACCAAGCAGAATATAGGAAGTGTAGGATAGAACTAAAAAAGGAAGTTAGAGGGGCAAAGAGACTGCATGAAAAACAATTAGCGAGTAAGATTAAGGGGAACCCTAAGGTTTTTTACCAACATATTAAGAGTAAAAGGTTGGTCAAGGATAGGGTGGGGCCAATTAGGGACCTAGGAGGAAATCTCATTGTGGAGGCAGAGGGCATGGCTGATGTACTGAATGAGTACTTCGCCTCTGTCTTCACAAAAGAAAAGGATACAGCCAATGCCATGGTATTAGAGGAGAGGGTAGGAGAAATAGATAGAATAATTATAACCAGAGAGGAAGTTCTAAAAAGGTTGACGTTGCTCAAGGTGGATAAGTCACCTGGTCCGGATGGGATGCACCCTAGGTTACTAAGTGAGGCACGGGAGCAAATAGCAGGGACTCTGGCCACGATCTTTCAATCTTCCTTGGACACAGGGGTCGTGCCAGAGGACTGGAGGATAGCTAATGTTACTCCCTTGTATAAAAAGGGGCAGAAGGACAAGCCTGGTAACTACAGACCAGTCAGTCTAACGTCGGTAGTGGGCAAACTTCTAGAGTCCATAATCAGGGACAAGGTAGATCTTCACTTAGAAAGATATAGGCTAATAAAGGACAGTCAACATGGATTTGTTAAAGGCAAACCTTGCCTTACAAATCTGATAGAATTTTTTGATGAGGTAACGGAATGGGTGGATAATGGTAGCGCAGTTGATGTAGTTTACATGGACTTTCAAAAGGCATTTGACAAAGTGCCACATGAGAGACTTATTATGAAATTAAAGGCCCATGGCGTAAAAGGGACAGTGGCAGCGTGGATCCACAACTGGCTGCGAGACAGAAAGCAGAGAGTTGCAGTGAGCGGCTGTTTTTCAGATTGGAGGGAAGTGAGCAGTGGTGTGCCACAGGGATCAGTTTTGGGACCATTGCTGTTTGTAATCTACATCAATGATCTGGACTTGGGTGTACGGAGTACAGTTTCCAAGTTTGCAGATGACACTAAGTTAGGGAGAATAGTAAATAGTGAGGAGGATAGTAGCCATCTGCAAGAGGATATAGACAAATTGGTAAAGTGGGCAGACACATGGCAGATGAAGTTTAATGCAGAGAAGTGTGAGGTGATGCATTTTGGGAGAAGAAATGAAGGGAGGCAATATAGGCTAGATAGTACAATTTTAAATGGTGTGAAGGAACAGAGAGACCTGGGGATTTGTGTTAGTGACTCGTTGAAGGTGGCAGGACAGGTAAACAAGGCTGTTAAGAAGGCATATGGGATAACTAGGCTTTATAAATAGGGGTATAAAGTACAAAAGTCAGGAAGTGCTGACTAACCTCTATAAGACTTTGGTGAGGCCTCAGCTGGAATACTGTGTTCAATTCTGGTCACCACACTACAGAAAGGATGTGAAGGCATTGGAAAGGGTACAAAGAAGATTTACTAGGATGGTGCCAGGATTGAGGGACTTCAGCTATGAGGAGAGGCTAGATAGGCTAGGGTTATTCTCTCTGGAGCAGAGAAGATTGAGGGGAGACCTAATAGAGGTTTATAAGATCATGAGGGGTTTCGACAGGGCAAATAGAGAAAAACTATTTCCACTCGTGGGTGAATCTGTGACTCGTGGTCACAGATTTTAAATAGTTTCAAGGCGAAGTAGAGGGGAGCTGAGGAGAAATTTTTTCACTCAGCGAGTTGTTCGAATCTGGAATGCATTGCCTGAAAAGGTGGTAGAGGCTGATTCGATAACAACTTTTAAAAGGGAATTAGATCTTTATTTAGGGAGAACAGGTCTATTAGGCTATGGGGAGCGGGCAGGGCAGTGGAATTGAATCGCTCTTTTCAAAGAGCCGGCACAGACTAGATGGGCCGAATGGCCTCCTTTTGTGCCGTAAAATTCTATGAATCTATGAATCTAAGAGTGTATGCTGTTTGAGAACTCTTCCAGAATGACTCTGAGAGCTCACTTAGAGCTTTATAAGTGCAATCTGTGGCTAGCAGACACCTCACTCTACAGTTTTCCATGTCTAGTTGTTTCTCCTCAAAATCACCTATCCAGGAATTTGTCACATGGGAATTGCAGGCACAAACTAGTACTTTACTACCCTACTGCCCTGTATATTGGAGCTCTATTATCTACCTAGACTAATCTATATGTATGCACCACTTTTGACACTGGCTGATTTGTTCAATACAACCGTAACAGTAAGTAGCCTTTTAATTTATTAAAAGAATGAATGAAGTGGAGCCGTCCTTTAAATATGCCGTCCAACTTGTCAGCGTCTTGCTGAGAACTATGAATGAGTGAACCAACATGAGGCATGATGATTCCTTCTTTGATTCTGAGTTTTTTTTCCCTTTAATTTATTTTCCTCTTTTTCGAAGAACAATGAATCTGCAGCAGATGAGAGATTTAACTATGTTGAAACTAGGGTCCGGCGATATATCGATATATCGCTAAAACCCGATATAATTTTCATATCGATATGCCGATATAGGCATTTTTTAAATATCGATATATCGAAAAATCAATATATCGAGTTAAAAAATCGGAATGCGCGCACACTGAACTACAAGACCCAGAATGCTCATCTCTATACACCATGCACAGACCGAGGTGCAAAGCCACCATATTGTATTCATAGTCCTCGAATACAATATACAGGTATGCAAGGGGTGGGAGGGGGGAGAGAATGCTGGGGGGGGGGGTGAGGGGGAGAGACACGGCTGGTGGGGTGGGAGAGAGACGGCTGGGGAGGGGGGAGAGAGAGACGGCTGGGTGGGGGAGGGGAGAGAGACGGCTGGGGGGGTGGGGGGGAGAGAGAGACGGCTGGGGGGGATGAGAGGGAGAGAGAGACGGCTGGGGGTGGGTGGGGGAGGAGAGAGACGGCTGGGGGGGGGGGTGGGTGAGTGGGGAGAGAGACGGCTGGGGGGGGTGGGGGGGAGAGAGACGGCTGGGGGGGGGGTGGCGGGGGAGAGAGACGGCGGAGGAGGCGGGGGGGTAAAGAGACGGCTGGGGGGGTAGGGGGGGGGGAGAGAGACGGCGGGGGGGGGGGGGGGGGGGAGAGACAGGGTGGATGTGATAATATACAGATAGATAGAGATGGGGGGGGATGTGAGAGAGACACAGAGACACAGACAGAAAAACACAGAGATGGAGAGAGTGAGAGACACAGAGAAAGGTATTTACCTCCTGAGGAGATAGGCCCCGAATGCGCGCGCATGCGCAGTACGAAAAACCTGAAAATATCGATATTTCGGTATATCTCGATATGATCCCATCGATATATATAAATCGGAAAATTTTCATATATTAACGGACCCTAGTTGAAACTAAACTATTAGAGGAGCATTGTAATGTACTTTCAGTGATAAGCAGGAATAGGAACCGGTTTTCTCTAAACAAGAGTAAATAATAATAATCCTTGCATTTGATATAGCACTTTATCAACGTCCCAAAGCACTTCACAGAATATACTGTAAAGTGAATTGAGTGTATATTTGTGGGCGAATCGAGGCAGCCAATTGCGCACAGCTGTGTCCCGCAAACAGTCGTGGAGTGAAATGACCAATTTTATGATTTTATTATTGTGGGGGGTTTTGGGGACGGATTATTATTATTATTATTGTTATTAGGCGTGCGGAGTAAGGAAACTTGCCCAAGGTTCAATCCCTGACCTGTCTGGATTCGAACACAGGTCTCCCAGCTTGGGAGCGCTCTGAGACGCCGTCCGGCATGGAGGGCGCTATATAAATCGAAGTTGTTGTTGTTGTTGGTCTCCAGAGCTTGCAAGACAAGTGCTCTAACTACTAAGCCACAGAGCTCCACTCCTTTGGAGAGCTAGAACCAGACATGAACCTCACATCTTGAATGCCTTCCAAGAGACAGCAGGGTCGTTTTTTTTAAATAAACCTTTAAATGATGATTGGGAGGAGCAAGAAGAAAAACAAGTTTGATTTGCTTGAATCTCTTCAGATTTAATGAACCAGACTGGCAAGCCGGACATCATTTATTATCCCTATTTGTCAAAATGAACCACATTACACACAGCAAACAAGTACATCTAGAAGAAAAAGTTATTCATACTGGTACTGTATAGATTTTGAGAAAAATCAATATGACTCTAATAGAAGATGTTCAAGCACTACTTACCTGCACAGTACGACTTGCATTGATATGTTCCTGGTGCAGCTTGCCCCACTGACTCCATCGCTGGTACTGAAAATATAAGTTTATATTGTATAATCGTGTATCTGTATTCTGAGTACAATTATACCATTTACTTTTAACATTTCTAAGACTTATTTTTATGCTTTACTGAAGATCTTTATTTATACATTCAATTCTGAAGATTTTCATTTTGCAATTCTATTTCTCTAATTTTCCTTCGCACTCTAAAGTTCAAATGCCAAGTACTGTTTATGAAAAGTATTAGCACTTAAAATACATTAACGTTATAAAGATTATATCAAAATCCTAACACTTTTGAATGCATTGTATACCAAAAGTATTGCATTTCTTCATAACTAATTCTCATTAAAGTATTTTTATCGCAATTAAATAATCCTAAATTCATTGTACTGTACTCTGAATCAATTAAAATATTTTTTGTAAATGTACAATTTCTATTGCATAAAAAGTTTTCAAATTAGGTTTCAAGATGTGAATATTGCATTTAGTGGTCAACAACATGATTAAATGTATTCACCAATTTGTCCAGAGAGAGAAAATAACAGTTGTAGAGAAAAATTGTGCTTTCTTGTGATGATATAATGTAAATTATCTAATGCATTCAAATTACAAGCTACAGCAACAACCTGAAGATGTAGAGCACTTTTCATGTAAAATAATCTCATAGAATTACACAAACTGTACAGCACAGAATCAGGCCATTCAGCCCAACTTGTCCATGTCAGTATTTATATTCCATGATCCCACATCCCCCAATACCCCCTCTCACACCCCCCCTTCCCTTTGCTCTCATTTACAGAAAGTAACTTTACAGAGACAATGGGGATTAATGAGTAAGATGCAGAGAAGGATAAATTTGTTTGTAAGAGTTTTTGAAGGTGATTTGGAGAGCATTCTAGAACCTTTATTCATCAGTCACAGAATCAGACAGTTTTGGCACACAAGATGGCATTTGGTCAATCATGTCTGCACTGTGTTTCTGTGCATGGAGTTCATTGAATCCACTTACCCCCACACCCTTCAACACTCTATCCTTCGTATATCTGTCCATTTACTTCTTGAAATACACAATGGACTCTTTCTCTACCACCTTATCTGGCAGAGCATTCCACATCCCAATTACTCGTTGAGTGAAATATTTTATCTAAATTCACATTTTGCTCTTTGTGTGATTATCTTATAAACTAAAGCCTCTCATCACCGATTCCCCTACCGGTGGAAGCATTTTCTCCCTATTTTCCATCAAAACTCCTCATACATTTTACATCTCTATCAGGTTCCCCCTCAATCTTCTCTTTTCCAATGAAAATAGCCATCTTATCCCCCCACCTACCCAACCATCCCCAGCTCTTTCTCTTCCATACCCTTCCCATGACCCACCTACCATCCCTGGGCTCAGGTGTGCAGCCAGTTGTATAAAGCATTTTAAACGTTGTCCCAATATGAAAGGCACTATGTCAATATAAATTGTATTGCAGCTTGCTAATGAAGAAAGGGTGCTGGAGCTCTGCCAGAGCCCATAGAACCTTCCAGTGCCTTGGGACATCCTCCCGACATGAAAGGTCCTCTATAAATGTAGTTTTGGTGTTGTTATCAAACACAAATCTGGAAAATTTCTTCAAGAACAAAATAAATCCAATCCTCTTAGAAAATATCAGCAACAAAAGTAGAAGGAATTAAAATGTAGCTGCTCCTAAACTTCTGCCAGAGAGTTATTAATATCAAACATTGAAATGTCATTATTTGTAGTTTACAATATTTACAAAAAAAGTTACATCTCAAAAAAAATTTATTCGAAAAAGTTACTGTTTGATTCTCTAACATAAAGTGTCTACATGAGGCAATGACACATGCGTTGATGTGAAAAAGTTAATTGGCAAAGCATATTGGAAGATTTCACTTCTGGACATCAACAGAATAAAAAGAGCACTTTGCTCCCTTCACAATCTCTTGACATGAGCCCAAGTGACGTATCTCTTCTGTCAAAGTACATGATGAAGTGAAGCATTGTCATTCTACGTGCAAATTATCCAACCCAGCCCAGAATCATAACGCACTGATGTTTATTTGACATACTGCTCTGGGGTAACAATTAGATAAATACTTTGAAGAGAGCAAACACTGACGTAAAACAACATCACGTAAAAAGAATGTTTATTGAAGCCTTGCAAAGATTTAGCCAACTGCTCCAGAATGTTTAAATACAAACATTTCTTTGACTAACAGATAAATTGTTATTTAGCATTGGCATGTAAGTAGCTTGATTGTGACAAAAGCTGAAGAGGCAATTCAAAGTAAGTTACTTTTCAGAAGTTATTCATTCCTTATACCACAGGATTGATTAGATTGGGGGAGGGAGAAGAGATTAGTTTTAATATAAATGAGAAATAAGAAAAAGCAGGTCAACAACAACAATAATAATAATAATCCTTACATTTGATACAGTGCTTTTCACATTTTCTAGATGTCTCAATGCGCTTCACAGAATAAACTGTAAAGTGAATTGATTATATATTTGTGAGCAAAACATGGCAGCTAATTGGGCATAGCAATGTCCCACAAACATTTGTGGATTGAAGTGACTAATTTATTATTGGGGTTTTTTCTTGATTATTATCAGGCCTGTGGAATAAAGAAAAATGTCTCCGAACGGAGGATTTTGCTCTGCTAGAGAATCAAACCCAGGTCTCTCACAAGTGCTCTAACCACTGAGCTACAGGTCATCAAGTAATGTAGTACTATAATGGGAGGATATAATCAAACCCCCAAAGGAACATAGGAATGTGCAAGTCAACCTCACTGTATCGCTTTTCCGAACGGAGAGGTGGCACCAACACAGAGATAATGGGCTGAATGGCCTCCTTTTAAGCTATAAAATTTCTAGGATTCTGAATCCTTTACATGTAGCTTAAAATATCATATTGCTCCTAAAATATAGCAATTTTATAATAAAGCCTACATTTAAAATATAAACATATACCGTATTTCAAAATATTGCAAACGCTTAACAGATGCTTAACAAATGCATCTTTGACAGAGTTGACCTATACCTATAGTTAAAATGGCAGTGCAAAATTATTCTGTCGGCGAATAATGAAACTAATTTTTTCTCGTTGGTAGGGAAAACAGTGAAAGTACACCAATATAATTAAATTGACATCAATATCACAAACCTTCTCAATATTTATCTGGTGCTTCTTTAACCGTTCCAAGTCTGTTGGAATTGCGACCTTAACAAATTTCTGGATAGCTGGTTCCAGGCGGCGAAAGGTCAGTTTTGGCAACTCTTCTGCCATGCTGCCTCCAAACAACAACTACAGTCTTTCAGACTGAAGACACATCAGGACCCTACGTCAAAATAATAAAAAGCATGGGAGGAAAGAGAGATTTAGATCACATTGGCTTTCAGAAGCTCTTCCCTTGATCACCTTTTATTGTTGTTGTTGTTGATCAAGTTAAAAGTTAGTTTATGGCAAAATGTCACAGTACGATTTTTCAACAATACAAAAAACCCTTTGAAAAAGACAGCAACATACTCAAAACACAGTCAGGATATTGGGAAATACTTTACTGTGAATTAGGAAATGTTTCAGTTTCAGTTTAACACGACATAAAAATGTCTTATATCTTTCTGGGTATACCTGTCTTTGGGATGTACCCCCAACGGGAAAGGAGCTCTACAAATGTAATTTGGTGTTGTTGAGTTTTTAGTTTGAAAAAAATGCATCTTTGACAGAGTTGACCTATACCTATAGTTTAATTTCCCCAGACATATTTATTGTGTGTTTGTTCAAGGTAATTTCTCACTTGCTTTGCCATTTGTCAATTGAAATGAATGCAAAATTGTTGCAATATCACATGTTAGAAACTCGTAAAATTGCCTCCAAATAGGAGACAAAGTAACCCTTGAAGCAACAATCATATAATTTCCATACAGAAAGGATCAAACAGGCTGTTGAGGGGGTTTGTGGTGTTACCCACTGAGTAACATCACTACAGTTTACTGCGATTTTATACAATCATCAGAATAGGAAAAAAATGCTTAAACATTTATGATTACAATGTAATTTACAACTTATACCCTGTATATCCTTGCAAATGTAATGCACCAGTCAAAAAAATGCAAAACATTCTATAAAATCTGCTGTAGATATCACTCTCATTTGGTTACAAAATACAGATTTGTCTGCCTACATTATTTTCCTTATTATTTCATCTCTTCCTGCCTCTTCACATTTATAGTAAGGCTCCACACAAGCCCAGATCAACTATTGATTCAATAACAATTTTTAAAAGAGAGGTGGATGGTTATTTGGGGAGGACGGGTTTGCAGGGTTATGGGGACAGAGCTGGAGAGTGGTCCTGACTTTGAATAGCTCTTTTCAAAGAGCCGGCACAGACTCGATGGGCCGAATGGCCTCCTTTTGTGCTGTAAAATTCTATGATTCTGTGATATAGTATCTTCATTTCCTTATCCACATTGGGGCTCTGAAGCAGAAGTGAAGTCAAGCTGCGCCACTGCCTCACCCCTCAGGCATTCGTCATATCAAGGCTCAACTATGGAAACTCCCTCTTCGTCGGCTTTCCCAGCTCTTCCCTTCACAAGCTGCAGATCATGCAGAACTCTGCAGCTCATAGCCTCTCCCACACCAAGCTCTGCGACCACATCACTCCCACCTCGCCCGGCTCTATTGGCTCCCCATCCCCCAGAGGATCGAATTCAAGATCCTCGTCCTCACTTTCAAGGCCATTCATGGCCTTGCCCCCATCTATCTCTCTGACCTGCTGTCTCTCTATGAACCTGCCGGCCTCCTCTGTTCAGGGGGCTCCGGTCTGCTCCATGTCCCCCACCTGACCTGCCCTACCATCGGTAGATGGGCTCTTAGCCTCTCTGCTCCCACACTCAGAACTCTATCCCACAATCTCTTCGCCTCGTTTCCTCCCTTGTCTCCTTCAAGGCCGATCTCAAGACCCTCCTCTTTGATCATGCCTTCTGCTGCCCTTCCAACTCTCTCAACCCCCTCCTAACTCTCTCCACCATTCCTTTACCCATGCCCCTTGCTCAGGTCCCAATCTGATTGTTCAGCACCTTGGGACATCCTCCTGACATGAAAGGTGCTCTATACATGTAATTTTGTTGTTGTATGCGACAGGACACCCACTACTTTGTTTTCATATTCACAATAGGGTCAGTCCCAATGTGAAAATAAAGCTGCCTAATATAGTTTGTTTTTCATGCTGTCCAAGGTTACATTGTGCTACCCATCATTTCTTTCAAGCAGTAATGTGGTCAGATTTTGGGGTTTGGAGCCCTTTGCCACTCAGCTGAATGGCTGCAACCACAACAGCTTTATTTTTAACTTAAATTAAGTAAAATTCCAGATGCAACAAATTTGCTTCACGTTCTCTCGAAGTGAAAGGTGCTATATAAACACAATTTATTGTAGTTGTTTTCAATGTTTTGCCCTCTACTCTCAGTCTTCCGCCCTGCCCACAGCATAGAGACTGCATGTGTCAAAGTCACAAATAACATCCTCTCTCTCTGTGACCAGGGATCCCTCTGCCTCCTTATCCTTCTGTACCTCTCCTACTGCATTTGATACCGTCGATCAAGCCATCCTCCTCCATTGCCTGTCCTCCCTGATCCGCCACAGTGGGACCACATTTGACTGGATTGAGGCCTACTTAACCAGCCTCTACTCTGTGTGAAGTGCACTATATAAATGCTAAGTTATTGTTGTCAAGTGAAGCAAGTGCCCTGACAACAGCCAGCTGTTTTTAGTACTACAACATTGGCAGCCCTAAACTCAGGGGGAAAAGGTTACCAGCAGCACATTTATCAAACAATCGTGACAGAAATAGAACTAGTCAACTCGTGTTAATATCACTATTTTTTTCCATCAAGTTGAGATGGATAAACACACAACTTGATCCGAGCTCTCATCAATGTTATTGTGCAATCCCCTTTACCTCCCTCTCTGTGAAAAGCCTTTGCCCTTCATTTGATATCTTCTCACAAGAACCCAGCCAAGATTTTTAATGCTACACACGAGGATCGAGGGTGTAAACCTGCCTTTGCCCAATGTCTATAATGACATCCTACAGAATTGTATGTATGGAGAGCAGAGCTGTGGTCAGGGCCATTCCCCAACATAAAGTCCCTGACTTGAGAGGGAAAGCCCATACTTTGTTCTATTTTCAGTTGCCTGAATTACAACAGAGGCAGCAAGAAAACAGAACTGTTCTATAATGTTTGAACACCCTAGGTTCAATGCTTATTATATTCATTTAATCAAAGACTTTCAGTATTTCTACTTCTAAAGCCACTTCTTATGAGTAATTATATAAAAATATTATTTTAATATGTGTGTGAAATGCAATGGACACCTTAGCATGTACTATTTCCAAAGTAAAAAAAGTATGTTTTTGGTATGAGATCAAACACAGCAGATTAACAATTAATACAATTACACTGCTTGTTACAATGCAGAAACAACCAATTCAGCTCAACTAATCTGTGCCAATGTTTATATTTAAGGAGTCTCTTCCCTTCAATCCCCTTATATGTACAGTACTTCTCGCTTCAGTAACTTCAGTAATCACAGGCACATGGGGTGGGGGGAATGAACAATGAGGACAGCAATGGGTGGGGTATGTACAGTAATGACAAGCTGGGTGGGTATTTACAAGGACAGGCAGAGGTATGTACAGTAATGATAGGCTGGGGATATGCTCAGTAATGACAAGCTGCCTTTACTATGTCAATACGATGTATTGTAATAATAATTAATAATAATCATAGCATTTGATAAGAGCGATATCATTTGATAATATACTGTAAAGTGAATTGAGTGTATATGTGGGCAAAATGTGCAGCCAATTGCCCACAGCAGTGTCCCACAAACAGTCATGGTTTGAAATTACCATTTTATTATTGTTTTTGTAATGGCAGGCTTGTGGGGTATCTATAGTAATGACAGTCTGGGCTAGATGTGTAATGACCAGCTAGGAGAGGGGGTATATATAGTAATGATAGGCCTGGGAGGTATGTACATACAGTAATGACAGGCTGTGCTGGGGGGATGTACAGTAATGACAGGCTGGAGGTGGGTTTGAGCAGCTGGGGGGGTGTGGTGGTGAGCTGGGGGATAAGCAGGGGGGTGAGTGAGAGGGTTTGAGCTTGGGTGGGTATCTATACTAATGGCTGGCTGTGGGGCGGTATCTATACTAATGGCTGGCTGTGGGGGGTATCTATATTAATGGCTGGCTGGGGGGGGGGTATCTATACTAATGGCTGGCTGTGGAGAGGTATCTTTACTAATGGCTGGCTGTGGGGGGGGGGTGTTATCTATACTAATGGCTGGCTGTGGGGGGGGTATCTATACTAATGGCTGCAACAACAACAACAACAACAACTTACATTTATAGAGCGCCTTTCACGTCGGGAGAACGTCCCAAGGCGCTGAACAAGAGGCGTGTGACCCGAGCTGGGAGGGGAGTGTTTGGGAAGGGGAAGGGGCTGCAGGGGGGGGGGGGGGTATCTATACTAATGGCTGGCTGTGGGGGGGTATCTATACTAATGGCTGGAGGGGGGGGGTATCTATACTAATGGCTGGAGGGGGGAGGGGGGAATATCTATACTAATGGCTGGAGGGGGGGGGGGGGATTATCTATACTAATGGCTTGAGGGGGGGGGAGGTATCTATACTAATGGCTGGCTGTGGGGGGGTATCTATAGTAATGGCTGGCTGGGGGGGGTATCTATAGTAATGGCTGGCTGGGGGGGTATCTATACTAATGGCTGGAGGGGGGGGGTATCTATACTAATGGCTGGAGGGGGGGGTATCTATACTAATGGCTGGAGGGGGGGGGTATCTATACTGATAGCTGGCTGTGTGGGGGGGGTATCTATATTAATAGCTGGCTGTGGGGGGGGTATCTATAGTAATGGCTGGCTATGGCGGGGGGTATCTATATTAATAGCTGGTTGTGGGGGGGTATCTATACTAATAGCTGGCTGGGGGGGGGGGGTATCTATACTAATAGCTGGCTGGGGGGGGGTATCTATACTAATAGCTGGCTGTGGGGGGGGTATCTATAGTAATGGCTGGCTGTGGGGTGGGGTATCTATATTAATAGCTGGCTGGGGGGGGTATCTCTAGTAATGGCTGGCTGGGGAGGGTATCTATACTAATGGCTGGCTGTGGGGGGGGTATCTATACTAATAGCTGGCTGGGGGGGGGTATCTATAGTAATGGCTGGCTGGGGGGGTATCTATAGTAATGGCTGGCTGGGGGGGGTATCTATAGTAATGGCTGGCTGGGGGGGGTATCTATAGTAATGGCTGGCTGGGGGGGTATCTATAGTAATGGCTGGCTGGGGGGGGTATCTATACTAATGGCTGGGTGTGGGGGGGGGGTATCTATACTAATAGCTGGCTGGGGGGGGTATCTATAGTAATGGCTGGCTGGGGGGGTATCTGTACTAATAGCTGGCTGGGGGGGGTATCTATAGTAATGGCTGGCTGGGGGGGTATATTAATGGTTGGAGGGGGGGGGTATATTAATGGCTGGAGGGGGGGGGTATATTAATGGCTGGAGGGGGGGGGTATATTAATGGCTGGAGGGGGGGGGTATATTAATGGCTGGAGGGGGGGGGTATATTAATGGCTGGAGGGGGGGGGTATATTAATGGCTGGAGGGGGGGGGTATATTAATGGGGGAGGGGGGGGGGTATATTAATGGCTGGAGGGGGGGGTATATTAATGGGGGAGGGGGGGGGTATATTAATGGCTGGAGGGGGGGGGGGTATATTAATGGGGGAGGGGGGGGGGGTATATTAATGGGGGAGGGGGTTACCTGCTGTCCGGTGCCGCCGCGGGGTCACGTGCCGCTGATATTTGAACCAAACTGAAACCTGCTCACGCGGCACTTCCGGTGTCACATCAAAACAACTCCCATCCTCCCCCGCGCTGCACACACGGTGCCGGGCTGGGGGCAGACAGACAGGCAGGCTAGGCTGGGGGGTGAGGGGTGGGGGCAGGCTGGGCTGGGGGGTGGGGGCAGGCTGGGCTGGGGGGTGGGGGCAGGCTGGGCTGGGGGCAGGCTGGGCTGGGGGGTGGGGGCAGGCTGGGCTGGGGGGTGGGGGCAGGCTGGGCTGGGGGCAGGCTGGGCTGGGGGGTGGGGGCAGGCTGGGCTGGGGGCAGGCTGGGCTGGGGGGTGGGGGCAGGCTGGGCTGGGGGCAGGCTGGGGGGTGGGGGCAGGCTGGGCTGGGGGCAGGCTGGGCTGGGGGGTGGGGGCAGGCTGGGCTGGGGGCAGGCTGGGCTGGGGGGTGGGGGCAGGCTGGGCTGGGGGGTGGGGGCAGGCTGGGCTGGGGGCAGGCTGGGGGGTGGGGGCAGGCTGGGCTGGGGGCAGGCTGGGCTGGGGGGTGGGGGCAGGCTGGGCTGGGGGCAGGCTGGGCTGGGGGGTGGGGGCAGGCTGGGCTGGGGGCAGGCTGGGCTGGGGGGTGGGGGCAAGGCTGGGCTGGGGGGTGGGGGCAGGCTGGGCTGGGGGGTGGGGGCAGGCTGGGCTGGGGGGTGGGGGCAGGCTGGGGGGTGGGGGCAAGGCTGGGGGGTGGGGGCAAGGCTGGGCTGGGGGGTGGGGGCAGGCTGGGCTGGGGGGTGGGGGCAGGCTGGGCTGGGGGGTGGGGGCAGGCTGGGCTGGGGGGTGGGGGCAGGCTGGGGGGTGGGGGCAGGCTGGGCTGGGGGCAGGCTGGGGGGTGGGGGCAGGCTGGGCTGGGGGCAGGCTGGGCTGGGGGGTGGGGGCAAGGCTGGGCTGGGGGCTGGGGGCAGGCTGGGCTGGGGGGTGGGGGCAGGCTGGGCTGGGGGGTGGGGGCAGGCTGGGCTGGGGGGTGGGGGCAGGCTGGGCTGGGGGCAGGCTGGGCTGGGGGGTGAGGGGTGGGGGCAGGCTGGGCTGGGGGGTGGGGGCAAGGCTGGGCTGGGGGGTGGGGGCAGGCTGGGCTGGGGGGTGGGGGCAGGCTGGGCTGGGGGGTGGGGGCAGGCTGGGGGTGGGGGCAGGCTGGGCTGGGGGGTGGGGGCAGGCTGGGGGTGGGGGCAGGCTGGGCTGGGGGGTGGGGGCAGGCTGGGCTGGGGGGTGGGGGCAGGCTGGGGGTGGGGGCAGGCTGGGCTGGGGGGTGGGGGCAGGCTGGGCTGGGGGCAAGGCTGGGCTGGGGGGTGGGGCAGGCTGGGGGGTGGGGGCAGGCTGGGGGGTGGGGGCAAGGCTGGGGGGTGGGGGCAGGCTGGGGGTGGGGGCAGGCTGGGCTGGGGGGTGGGGGCAGGCTGGGCTGGGGGCAGGGCAGGCTGGGGGGTGGGGGCAGGCTGGGCTGGGGGCAAGGCTGGGCTGGGGGGTGGGGCAGGCTGGGGGGTGGGGGCAAGGCTGGGGGGTGGGGGCAGGCTGGGCTGGGGGCAAGGCTGGGCTGGGGGCAAGGCTGGGCTGGGGGGTGGGGGCAGGCTGGGCACAGGGCTGGGTTTGGAGTGAGTGACCAATTTTATTTATTTACTCCTGTAGAAATTTATTTATTCAATTAGCCCGATGGGATATTTAACATGCACCTGAACAACCAGACGGGACCTTGGCTTAATATCTCATCCGAAGAACGGCACCTCCAACAATACAGCCCTCCCCAGCACTGCATTGACAGCTGAGACTGAGTTCAAGCCATGACCTATAAAGTAATCAAGTTTGTTCGTGTCAAATTGGTCTGGGGGATGGAGGTTGGATTTGGCTGCATTTCTCCTCCACCTTGTGTTCAGCAGATGCCACTGAACTACCCACTGGTTACTTGGGAGATAAATTATTTCAGGACCAACCTAGCGGCTGAAGAGTGGGACAGTAATGTCAGGTCCCCCAGCTCCTGGGTGGATGGGTGACCTGCCATATCACTCCACCGGTGAGTTTGGCGCAACGAATAAGAGTTGCAGAAAATCATACTCAATCCTGTGTTTCATTCTCTCCCAATTGTTTCATTCTACTACTTGAAGGGACACACTGCTTCATACGGAGGACCTCAGCAACAGTAGCAACAACAACAAATTACATTAACTTGCATCTATATAGTACCCTCACACAGGATAGCATCCCAAATAGACAGTAACAGAGCTTAACTCCAGCCAGGGACGGGTGACCCTATGCGTGGTTGAAGTGGAAAATCTGAAGGTGGTTAAGGAGGGGGCAAGGTGGAGCGATAGTGGAAGTGTGTCGGGTCACGGTGACTGAAAGGGCTATCACTAATAGTGGATCGGAAGACACAAGAGACGAGCAGGATGCCGGAGCCAGTCGAGTGGAAGCAGCAGGTGGTAGGTTGGGGAGTAAGCAGGTTGGAGAGGTAGGGAGGTGCCAGGCATTGAGGTACAGTATTTGAAGAGGAGTTTGAGGATCTTGAAATCGACCTGTTTGGTGATAGAGAGCCAGTGGGGCCTGACTGGAACTGGTTTAATGGCAGAACAGATTTTAGTGTGGGTGAGTCCTCCTCAAACGCTTCCTAGTGCAATGGCATCTGTAGATTCACCAATAACTTCTGACTACCATGTAGATGGGTGGCTGTTGGCTAGTCTAATCTCCTTAGTCTCCAAAGTGCAATATATGGCCTCTGCCTGACCTTCACTGGCTGCCTGACCTTCATAATGTTCTCCCTAGGCCCACAGCAAAACCTTTGCCAGCTCTTGGGTCACATCTTGGGTCAAAGTCATCAGACTCCAGTTCTCAGTTTTCTGCTTTCTTAGAGTCTCCATCAGTTCCTGCAAAAATCCCTTCTGTCAAATGCATCAAACATAACTCTTTCAATTACCTGCATCATTGCTGTGGCCTACATTAGCGTTTAGACCTGTATGTCCTAACATAAGAACATAAAAAATTAGTAGGAATAGGCCATTTGGCCCCTAAGCCTGCCTCGCCATTTAATAAGATCACGGCTGATCTTCCAACCTAATTCAATTGACCTGTCCTATCCCCATATCACTTAATACCTCTATCGTTTAGAAATTTATCAATCTCAGTCTTGAATAAGTTCAAGGACTGAGCATCCACACCCTTCTGGGGTAGAGAATTCCATAAATTCACTACCCACTGAGTGAAGAAATGTTTCCTCCACTCTGTTCAAAAAGGCTGATGCTTAACCTTGAGACTGTGATCCCTAGTTTTAGATTCTCCAACCAGGGGAAACAGTCTCACACTGTCACTCTGTCAAGCCCCTTGTAGGTTTCTATAAGATCACTTCTAATTCTTCTATATTCCAGAGAAAATAGGCCTAGTTTACTCAACCTATCTTCATAGCTCAACCCCCTCCAGAAAACAACCTAGAGAATCTACACTGCACCCCCTCTAAGGTGAGTATGTCTTTTAAATATGGAGACCAAAACTGCACACAACATTCTAGATGCAGTCTCACCAAGGCCCTGTACAATTGCAGCAAGACTTCCGTACAAACATAAGAATTAGGAGCAGGAGTAGGCCATTCGGCCACTCGAGCCTGCCCTGCCATTCAATAAGATCATTGTTGATCTATTCTAACTCCACCTACCCACCTTATTCCCATATCCCTTAATCCCTTTATCCACAAGAAATCCAGCAATCTCAATCTCAATCTACCCTTGTACTCTAACCATTTTACAATGAAAGGCAACATGCCATTAGCCTTCCTAGTTGTTTGCTGTGTAGTCGCTAACTACTCTCATCTCTGCAGTGCTTAGTGTACCACAAGGTGCTCTCCCCTCGACTAACTAACTAATTCTAACCCTTATCTGATTGTTTTTCTGTGTCTGGTCTTGATTGTGATGTGCTGAGATGCTGGGAAGAAGACATTGGGGGTAAAGTGGTCTGTTAATGCTCATCCTCCCTGTGAGATGGCAGGTGGGCTTTCCCTCTGGATCTTCTTCACATGTTGGTAACTCTGCAGGGAATCGTGGTAGATGTGGATTCCTCCTGGTCCTCACTGCTGCTGGCGGCACTAATACTGGATGGTGCTGGATGGGTGGGACCCGGATGGTGACTGAGAAAAGTTTGCTAAAGAAAAAAACAAAAGCTTAGCAGAATTCTTGATGTGGGTACTGTGAGTAATATCAACTATATCAAAGCCTGAGACGAAACATTAACAAACAACCCACATGAATGTCTTCTGTGTCTATTTGTAAATGTACTAGGCCTGTCTCAAAATGCACTTCTCTGACTGTCCTAGTCATCTTTCCTGTACACCTCCTTCGTCTACCACCCCAGCTTGGATGCCTAGTCAGCAGTGTCAAGTGATTTGAGTCCTCTTCACAACAGGAAAGGTGCTATATCAATGTAAATCGTGTGGTCCTGTTGTTCTTCCCCTGGGATTTCATGCTCCTCCTCACTTAGTAGAAGTACTTCCTCAGTTCTAGTGAACTGCTTCAAGAGAGCTACTGCTAGGCAGCCGGAAGGAGGATAAACTTGATTTAATTAAGCTGAGTAGTTATTTAAACATTGTTTTGTACCGACATAAGTGTTATCCCATTGTGTGCACGAGAAGGGAATTATCCCAGTACCCTGGGTATCAATCCCCATGTAAAATTGGTCATTGACTTTGAGGATATTTGTGGGATTTTGCTATGCACAAATTGGTTAAAGCCACTTGTGAAGTGCTTTGAGACGTCTTCTCGAAGACATGATGAGGTTGTATATCAAATGCAAGAATTATTATTATTATAGGACGTCTCACATAACTAGCTGTAATTGCTGTTTTTATTTATGTCAGTGAGAGTTTCAAGATTAACAATAAATGTTAGTAAAAAAAGGCTATTTTAGGTGGGTACTCCTCTGAGATGCTAGTTTGTTGTGATCGACGGTGGTTAAGGTGTGATCTTAATCTGAAACTTATCTGGCACTTGGTGTATGGCATGCAATATACTTACAACTTTTGAAACCCACAATTATTAGGAGCAAGACAAACAGCATTTTACCTTTAGAAAACTAGTGGGCGTAAGGCACATTGGTGTTTTCAAATAAAGGTCATTTCAAGTGCAAAGGCTTTAGGAGTTTTATTGCAAATTAAAATTATTTCATTGAATTTAATTTGTTGTTGTTTCAGACGTTGCTTCCTGCAGAATCCATTGCAAGTGTAAGGTGGCTAAAGAGATATAATTATCTTCACTTTATTTTAGTTTTCTCCTTTTTTTGAAAAATATTTTCATTGATAATTTTTGGTTTGAATAATAATCCCTCAAAAAAAATAATGAATTGGCCATTTCAATCCACGACTGTTTGTGGGACGCCTCTGTGTGCAATTGGCTGCCGCATTTATTCACCCATATATATACAGTCAGTTCACTTTATAGTATATTCACAGAAACTGCTCTGGTCAAGGTCACAAATGATATCCTGACCATTGGTGACCAGGGTACCTCGTCCTCCTCGACCTATCCGCCGCCTTTGGCACCTTGGACCACTCATTCCTCCTCCACTGCCTCTCCCCCACCTCAATCTTCAAGGTTCTGTCCTACTGGTTCTGGTCCTATCTTTCACACCGTCTCCACTTTGTGTCTATCAACGGCTTTTCTCCCAGCTCCCTGACCGTCTTGTGAGGCTGTCCTCAGTGCTCTTGTCTTTGATCCCCTCCTCTTCACCCTCTACATGCTCCCACTCTGTGACACCATCCGCAAACATGGGGTAAATTTCCACATGTATGTGGATGACACCCAACTCTATCGCTCCGCTTTCACCCTCAACTCCAGGACTACCGGCATCCTGACTGCCGCCCTGACATCGAGTCCTGGACAAGGCAAAAATGTCTCCAGTTGAATGTCAGCAAAACTGAGGCCGTCCTGATTGGCTTGCACCAGCGCCTCCACACCTCAGGCTCTGGCAGCATCAGCATCCAGGCTGCACTCTCCATCTCATGGCCAGTCAGGAACCTGGGTGTCTTGTTTGAGCCTGAACTGTCCTTTCTCCCTGACATCCGCGCCATGACCAGCACTGCATTCTACCACCTCCGTAACATTGCCAGACTCCGACACTCCCTCATCCCTCAGGCTGCCGAAACCCTCACCCATACATTCGTCACATCAAGGCTTGACTACGGAAACTTCCTCCTCGTCCGGCTCCATTGGCTCCCCATCCCCCAGAGAGTAGAATTGAAGATTCGCGTCCTCATTTTCAAGGCCATCCATGGCCTTGTCCCTTCCTATCTCTCCGACCTGCTGACTTCCTACCAACCTGTCCGCTCCCTCAGTTCAGAGGGCTCCGTCTACTTTATGTCTCCTGCCCGTCCCGCTCTACCATTGGTCACCGGGTGTTCAGCCTCTCTGCCCCCACGCTCTGGAACTCCATCCTACAGTCACTTTGCCTCGCTTCCTCCTTTTTGAACGTTCCTTCTGCCACCCTCCCACCTTTCTCCCTCCCCCCTCCCCTGCCCCTCCCACTTGCTTGTGTTCAGCACCTTGGGACATCCTCCTGGCATGAAGGGCGCTCTATAAAAACAATTTGTTGTTGTTATTCTGAAGCGCTTTGAGACGTCTAGAAGATGTGAAAGCACTATATCAAATGCAAGGATTATTATTGTTATGTTTATTGAAATAAAATTTATTTATAACACAAACACCAAAGAAAATTAAAATGAAACATACTAACGGGAGATACAGACGTCCTATGCACAAATATTTTATATACAGTGCCAACAGATGCTAAGCAGTACATTTCTATTTTTTCTTCTCTAACGTCACCAGCATTCACTTGCTGGAAAGGGCAGGCAGGTGACCCCAGTCAGTTTGTCTCTAATATTTTAGACAAAGACCTAAATACCTTGATGCTGATATGATCTGTCACTGAGCGAGCGCTGTCTAGTATCAAGCTGCCCACGTGTGTGATGCAGGATAGTGCCTGTGTCAGTTATCCGGATGACAAATGTCAGAATAGTTCAATAATCCAAATTTAGAAAAATGTCAGAGTAGGTAGCTATGGGCACACACAGACCTGGGTTGATTTTAGACTGAATCATGCAAAACAAGTTTATCCATTCATACAAATAGTGGCCTGAGACACCAACAAGGGACATCATTATACCTCAGTAATTTATCTCTGACATTAGTTATTTTATGCAGTATCTGTTTTTGGTTAAGGAATGAAACAGATACAATAAACAGTTATACTGCATGAATGGATTGTCATAATACACAGTCACTGCAGGCATGTTGCGTTTATAAACAACTGAGAAATTAATGATCTTGGAAACATAAAATAGAATTTTAAAATCCTGAAATTAGAATCTGAAAATTACAGAATTGTTTTTTTAAAAAAACATAGTTCAATCTAAATTAAAATCTCTATATATGTACAGCAATGATAATCTTTGCATTCGATTTAGCACCTTTCACATTAGGAGGATATCTCAAAGAACAATATTTTGAATAGATCCACATTGCATCAAATGACGTAGGTAGGGAGTGTTGATGTTTTATCCCAACATGTATTTGGCTGTGATAGGCTAACCTAGTAATAAAATATTAATGTTTTATTAGTAGGCTATCCAATTTGAATGTTATTACAATAATAAAAACTGAAGTCATTTGCATTTAAAATGTCTCAAAGTGCTTCACAGGATTTGTTGTAGTGTACTGACTCCATATATGCAGGTGAACATGGCAGCCAGTTTGCATTCAGCAACATCTCATACACAACCATGAAGTGAATGACACATTTCTATCTGGGGATTGTTGGACATCTCATTGGGAGAAACTCCCTTCTCCTTTTGAATTGTGAAATGGGATCTTTAACATCAAGCTGAACTGCCAAATAGGACCTTGATCTAAATTCTCACCAAAAAACAACACTTGCAACAATGCACCTCAAAGTCCACATAAAGGGCTTGAACCCACAGTTTTGTTTATAATAATATGACATGATCTATATTGTTAAAATTATACATTAGGATTATTTATAAGAACATTGGGATAAACCTGATAAACTTACTGAATGGAGTTGGTTATAACATACCAACACCACACAGGAAAATCTTTAGTTTATTAAATGGCTTGATTTATTATTTGAATTCACAGTTTTTATGGGGGTGTGGAATCTGTGGGAAAATAATAAAGCTTGCATTTGATCAGTGCAATGCTATAGTAAAATCTGGCACTTTACTGTATTGATCAAAGTACCATATAAGTTGGCTGAGTGGGTGGATGGAAAATGTGAAGAACGAAAGTGGTTAAAAGAAAGGTCAATTGTGTGCTGATATCATAGAAATGATACTGCTGTTAAATACCAAACTTTAAGGAAGGGTTAAATTCCATGAATGTACATGGTGATGATACCTACATCCACTTCACTGACCCATCTAACAATTCCAGGACTTGCCGTTCTGATTGACTGACTGCCTGACATCAAGAGCTGAAAGAACCACAATTTTCTGAAGCTAAACATCAATGGGTGTGTTCAGCTCTCACCAGTGTGTATGGCTCTGATTCCAATGACCTCCCTGGCTGCTCATTCAGCTGAACCTGGTGTTGTGCATTCTTGCTGTTCTACTTCACTCTACACCAAGATTCAAACCCCAAATCAACACAGACCAACCTACAACACAGACCATTGTCAAGACTCCCTTTCCCATCTCAGTAAGATTGTCCAACTTATCTCCACTGGTGATGAAATTCTTATCCATGCCTTCATCATGTTGACAGAGGATTCTTCCAGCTCTCCTCTCTGGTTTCTCTCGCTCCATTCTCCAGACATTCAACTGGTTCTCTCCAGTACAAGATCCACATAGGATTGTCAACAACAACTTGCATTTATATAGCGTAGTTCACATAGGTTAGGGCAGTGGAGTCCAATCTTTTTGGTCAGCCAAAACAAAACACATTTTTTCGATTGAATATTTCTTGATTTATGTGATATAAGCAAATTATGTTTAAATCAAGAAATATTCAATGACAAAAAACCTGGAAACATACTTACATAGACTAGCTCAAATGTTTGGGGGATGCTTTTGGGGGCCCTGCAGGCCATAGTTTGTTAGACACGGTGTCAACAGATTATTCCTATCCTTGCCAAGCTCCATTTCTCCCTCAATAGTTTGATGTCTTAACAATGTGATAATACACAATATCAAATGGAAGGTTTATTTTTATTATTTTCCTTCATTCCTCTTCACATATACAGAGAAATTACAATCAGAAATCTTTAGTTCCTAAATAGTCAAGCATCTCCAAAACCAATACCTTTTGTTATTTACTGACCTTACTGACCTTTCAGCTCCTTACCCTGCCTATCATCACGATTTGAAAGTGTGTCAGTGACCAGGAAGGTCATCAGATTTGAAAATGGTTAAGCTTGAAGTTTCATGGTATCTAAACATTGTTTAGTTAGTTCTATGGTTACTTGTGAGAGGGAGATTGTCACAATATCCTGGCCAACAATCATCCTGATAAATTAGCATTGTACGGCTATTTGAGGGTCGTGGCTTTACAGAAAATATCATGTTTGCCTAGAAAAAAAAGTCCTCTTACTTGATAGCAATTGCAGCAAAATGCTTTGACGTAATTCAGTATTTATTTTTCGGAGGACTGTCGTTCCTAGCTGCACCCTGATCTGCACCTCTGGGAACATGGTTTGAATGCAGAACACACTGGGCTCACCAATGTATCTTCTCACCGATGGGTAATATCTCAGCCCAATATGGAATATGTGATATGGAATACTGCATGTGACACATGCAAATCACGTCCCAATCCATGACAACAGAGGGAATTAATCATGCAATTAACAACCATTTAAAATGATTTATTATGAGTGAAAGTCAGGTTCAGTAAACACGTACTGAAATCAACAATTTTCCAAATTTGTGTTGCTCTGTGATACTAATAAAATAAATCTAGACTGAGGTGCAATTTCTCCCCCTCCTATTGCCTTCGGGAGATAAGGGGGGTAATTAGGTGGGAGAGGGGAAAAGTAACATACTTGAATTCCTTTTATACGCGTCACAGAAATATGATCGCTCCAATACAGTAGTGATTTAACACAAGGTGCTGAACAATAAAGTAACCATTCAATTTAAAGTGTGCCATACACATTGAACCAATTGACCTCAACCCAGTTAGTGTAGCATTCTATGGTGGAGGTTTTTTTTAGGTGTAACAGATTAACTGATGGATGTGGAAAAGGTGCAGAGTTACACAGATGACAGCAACGAACAAATCCAAGAGGCTGTAATTACAAATGAGAGGCTTTTTTTCCTCTAACGTCAGGCCACGTAGATACAGTAACTTGTTAGACTGATCTTTCTTGTGGATCTGGTGCTGACAGTTTCTGTTAAACTTCAATAGCAAGAGGGTAGGGCATCTCTTCTGCCATTCATTGGACACCTGTGCCCGTAGGCAAGTAAAGCTGGGAATCGAACAGGAAATGCCAGATTTGGGTGGAAGACGAGTCTAACGATATAAGTGCCGTGAACGGTGAGTGGGAGGAACGGAGCGATACACCACAACATTAGAAATGTTTTATTGAAGTTTAAGAGAGCTCTTTTATGCCAAATACTACACTTCCAACTGTAACACATTGCCTGGGCCAATTCCCTTTTTTGCACTTGGGTTATGTAACAAGAAATGATCTCCTGTTGTATGTATCCGAATCATCCATGCACAGGGCCCTCGCCAGTCGTACAGCATTTATTCCTGACGTGCAGTGCCTCAGCAAACACGCCACAAAAAGGCTACAAGCTTGTTCCTGTTCAGACAAAAGATCTTGTGTCAACCTCGCCTCAGGCAAAACTTCAATCAAGCACCAAGCTTTAACAAGGTTAAGATGCGACAGGACAGATATAAAGTGTGCACAGAACATTTTAGTCAATACGTTAGATAACTTGGGATGCATTTTCCTCTGACCGTGAACTTTTATAGAAAGTACTGTAAAAGAGTGGAAGATTGAGACTAAATGGGTAACTCTTTCAAAAAGGCAGCACAGGCACAATGGGCTAAATGGACTCTCCCTGTGCTGTAAAACTCTATGGTTCGATTGTACATCAATCACTTTTATTAAAGAGTCTGCCTTTATAAAATGGATCAGTTTGCACTCCATTAGCAGCTTCAATTGATGCTCCACTGAGCGTAGGTACACCATTGGCCTTGGTTAACAAGTCAGAGTGTTAATTCAAGTTCAACCTCTGGACTTTGAACTCACAGTCTAGGTTGACACTCCACTGCAGTACTGAGGGTGTGTTGCATTGTTGGAGGTATTCTAGATGAGATGTTTATCAGAGGTCTTACCTGTGTTCAGCCAATTGCGCACAGAAATATTTCTCCTTTTGTCCTTTTGTCCCCCAAATAAAATTGCTCATTCATATCACAGCGGTTGATGGGACATTGCTATGTGCAAATTTGCTGCCGCATTTGCCTACAGATCCACAGTCACTACACTTCATATAAAAGAACCACAGAAAGATGACTTTAAAGTTAAGACCAATTTAATAATTTCCAAATTCTGGTTGCTCTGAAATTTATCTTGCATCTGCAGTGACAAAATGTTTCACAATTACAAAGGAAAAAAAGCAGCTGGGAAAAGAATATAAGAAATATGACTCAATAATGCAATAGAGAAAACTATCATTTTCACTTTTTTACAATGATAGAAATTACAGTACATTCAGCCCTTTGTCTCAACGCTAGCGGCAGAACTAACCCGCTGGAACTCACTATTCCAATGTCTTCTTTTTCCATAGTTTATGAAATCATGGAAGTGTAAAAAGTGGATGGTATTTCATAAATAATATATTTTCATATTAAAGTCACTCAATCCACAAGTGCTTGTGGGTCACTGTTGTGTGCAATTGGCTGCCACATTGCACCCTCAGAATATTAGTCAATTCACTTTACAGTAAGTATATCTTGTGAGGCACTGAGATAGCTCAACAACATGATAAGGTGCTAGATCAAAATCCAAAGAATTATTATTAAGGAGGCAGTCTTAAAATCTGCCAAGTGTTTTGCTGACAGCTCATTCAAAGCGCTTTGAGACGTTGATAAGACTTGAAAAGCACTATATCAAATGCAAGGATTGTTATTAACAGGAAAACAATGCAATAGTATTATCAGCATAGAATTACAAGACACAACAGGCAGCAGCTTACATTATTGTGTTGTACAGAAATGCTAGTCTCATGGTGCGGAGTGGGATGCTGGTTGATTGAATTGTTGATGATGCCACACACAATTTAAAAAGGTATTGGACAATTAAGGAAAATAATATTAATGGTTACGGAGAAGAGCAAGCGAGTAAATAATAGTAATCCTTGCATTTGGCGTAGCGTCTCATGTCGGAAGGACGTCTCAAAGACTTTCAAGGGTTTACTATAAAATGCAGTGACTGTGTTTGTTGGCAAATGTAGTAGCACCATTGTATGCAGCAATTTCCCCCACAAACAGACATGGATTGAGCGAGTGGATGGCTCCAGTAGGGAAGCTAGCACCAATCTGGATGCTGTGGGCTGAAACCATGACACGATTCTAATAGTGTGTTCACGGCATAACTGAGGTCTCTAAAGAAAACTCCCAAACCACATATATTCTGATAAAATGTTATTCAATTTAATACTTTAATTTACATTTCTGTTTATGTACAATGTACTCAACATTTGAAAACACACAGGTTAACACAATAAAACACTGTTGGATGCTAAAGGAGCACAGAGATACTTTATGAATATACTCTGTCGTCGAAAGCAAGGCACTGCCCCTTTAACAGCTCGGGTTCCTGAATTCAGCCTGCGGAGTTACTCTGAGCAACTGGCAATTGTCGCAATAAATTACAGGCAAAACCATTACAATAACATGCATACAATCTTTATACAAATAAAGACTTTATGCAACAAAAAAAAGTTTTGTATTAGTATATGGCATCAACAGTATAAACATCATACAAAAACTTTTACGGACACGGAATGTTTAATGCAGTTGACTGCATTCCTTCCAGCACCTACATTCTCAGCACTCTGCACTCTCTGTGCCTGCAAGACATGCTGATCTTTCAGTCCTGATTCGCATTATCTTCACTTTACTGTGCTTGAATCCTCACCTCTTAACCTCTTCTATCATTATCAAACGTTTTTTTAATTAAAATGCCTCTAAAAATTTTCCCCCCTCTCTCTCTCTCTCTCTCTCTGAGGAACTTGTATAAGTGCTCCCTGCTTCTGATTCACAAGTTGTCTGTCCCCATGCCGCTCGTATTATTGTTCAATAAAACATCAATACAGAGATTCAAGTTCAGGTAACGTTGTCAGTAAAGTTAGTGCCAACGGCTCAATGAAGTTCACCAAATTCTTTTAGTATTAAAATAAATTAGAGTTTGAAAAACAAACAGCTTTAAAACCATAGCACTTTCAAAAAATTGCACTTGAACATGTGAGCTAAGAGCCTTTGTCACTGCATTCTAAAAACAGAATCAATTATTTTGAACTTTTCTTTCCCCATCAGAGGTGCATTTCTTGCACCACCAGTCAGTCTCTGTACAAATAACACATTATGATTTATACTAAAGGCATCAATCACAATAAAAAGCACTCTACCGTTGTAACAACTTTGTTGTCAACATCTTTTTTTTAAAAAGAAAAATGTTTCCTATCAATCACCCAAGTACATTGGGACGACATATTACAGACTAGAAAGAAGTCAGATGAACCTGCCATGACAGGTTTCGTTCCCTGGGTGCTATGTTAGCATTCCCAAAAGCAGCAAGCAGACATTTTTTTTTAAAGTACAGGATGCTGCAAAAAAAAGCGCCAAAGTCCTTGGGCATTGGGCAATTAGAGCTGCTTTCTTTAGAGCTGGTTGTCAAGAAGGAAGAGGCAAAATCTCTCAGAAAGGCAGTGTGTCCAAAAATAGCTTGTCGATGATGGCGGGGGGTGGTACCAGGTCCTCCAGCTTCAGATAGAAGATGCGTTGGAGTCCTTGTGTACATAAGGAACGCAGTTGAGGCAGGACTCCTAACACCTTGGACAGGGACTGTCCTTTGGTTTCCCCAGGACTGCTGAAGGATGTGTGCTCCTTCAGGCAGCTGATGATTCGGCTTTGCAACTCTTCCAGTTTCTTTGGTTCTTTTAATCCATGGCGATCTGTGGAGACAAGGCAGACAATCTTTATCAATACACTCCAGGATAACAAAGCTATGCCCCCGACATTAAGTATACAGTAGTTCAAGTACACTGCTCAATATCTCTTTGGCATGGTTAATTATAAAGCTCTCCTGAACTGTAAGAGCACTGAATGATGCATGCCGCCATTCAATCTCTGGAATGTGCATTTGAATCAGTGGGATATGAGGTTCTCTCACTGCTTGGTGCAAGGGTTCTCACATGAGAGAAATTTCACCTAATGCAGGGTGACCAGATGTTACAATACCATTATAATGTCTAATAAAGTCTTAAACAAATACGTTTTTTTTAGATAATAGAATAGTTATCATAACTTTTTGGTCACCCTGTAAATCTGAACTGATTGCACAAAATGATTCACAGCTTGGCACAGCTGACAATTGATTCTGAGAAGCCCTGAAGATGTATGGTCTAGTTCACACCCTTGCTGTACAGGGACAGTGTTGTGAGGTTGAGATTAAGGTGGATCTTTAGGGCAAAATTAGATAAGAGAACATGCAAATTTTAAGTCCCTTTTCATGCTGAAGCTTCTCAAAAGTGCTTCACAAGTAATTGCTGTCAAGTGTATTGTAGGCAAACACAGCAACTATTCGCATCAGCAAGTCTCCAAAACAACTACGAGATGAATGTCCAATTAATCGGGATTATTGACTGGAACACCAGGAGAGGCACTCTTTCTTCTCCCTTTGAATAATGCCACGGGATCTTTAACGTTGACCTAACCAGGCAGACAGGACCTCAGTATTCCCGTCCCCTCCTTCAAATCGGAGTGCTTCATTGTTGGTTGGCACTCCATCTAGTGGCTTGGCTGAGAACAGATGCCATTGTAACTGCCAGGATGACCGAAGTGACAGGCCAACCAGCAATTCTATCCTGTGACCACATGAATGACTTTGTCCAGTTGGATCTGATAATTTCAGCAAGGTTTGGTTGCTGTTTGAGAGCAAGGAATTTTCTTGTGAAGGCTAGCATCTGTGTATTTGTAGGCAAATGTGGCAGCCAGTTAGCTTACTGTAAGTCCCACAAACAGCCATGAAGTGAATGCCTAACTTTATCTGGGAGATAATTATTTTGGGAGGACAAGTTTGCCGGGCTATCGAGAGAGAGTGAAGATCGGGATTGATTTGGATAGCTTTCAAAGAGCCATCACAGACACAATAGGCCAAACAGCCTCCTTCTGTGCAGTATAAATCTATGATGGTTGGCCAGGACACCAGGAGAAAATCCCTTCTATTTTCAAATAATGCTGTGGAAACTTAAATGTCCATCTGAACAGGCAGATAGGTCATTGGATTAACAGTTCATGAGCACTGCATCTCCAACAAGGCAGCACATCCCAAAACTGTATTGAAATATCAGCCTTGACTATGATTTTAAAGGGTTGTTGTGAGTTTGAACCCACAACTTTCTGACTTGGAGGCAAGAGTGCTACCAACTACTGATCCAGCCTGACATCGTACTTGGGAATCCAGGATGGCAGTGCCTGGCGTTTCAGACAGAGTAGGGAACTAACATTCTTCAGAATTGAGGAGTATTTTAACAATATTTCTTAAATAAAGAATGCAGTGTATTCCAAATTACTGCAAATTCGACCCGTCTCCTCATGAGGTCAGTTTGGTTCCTTGCCAAACTGTACTGGCTCCGTCACAGAGCGGATCAACTTAAAGATCCTCACTCTTGTGTTTAAATCCCTCCACTCCTCTGCACCCCTTCCTACCTCTCTAACCTCCTCTCTCCTCACAGCAGTACCCACTGCCTCCGCTCTACTGCGTCCAGCCTCCTCCTTGCCCCGGAATCCTACCGCTCCATCATTGACAGCCGTGCTTTCAGCCACTAATGCCCCAACGCTCTCCCTCAACCCCTTTGCCTCACTCCCTCCTTTTCCATCTTCGGATTGAGCCTGGAGACTGTTCTCTTCGACTGAACTTACAGGCACCTCCCCCCTCCTCCTGGCTCAGCCTCAGGCTCTGCCATTGTCAAGTGCTCTCGGACGTTGTCTGGTATGGAGGGTACTATATAAATGCAAGTTGTTGTTGTTGTACTAGGCAAATTTCTGCATCACTGTTATCGGTAGCCGAGCTAAGACGTAAGTGGGTCATTTTGTTGGACATGCAATATCACTTGGAAGTGATAACTGACTGGACATGGTTTCTATCAGCTGAACGCAGAGCAGCAATGACTCATAAGCGAGTACGTACTTAATTCACCTTAATTCTTATGGTGAACTGAGGCTGAAGCAGAAGATCATTAAAAGGGAAATTTCTGAATGAATTTAAATATGATGATATCTAGTATTTCTAGGTTATTAAAGGCCACAATCACTGTAATAGTATAGTAGCCACAATTGACTCAGCATTCAACTACCAGACAAGACTCCAGCTGTCAGCATCATAAACACTCAACCAGAAATTCCTTGTGGAATCCATAAGTGGTGCAGGAGTGAAGCCAAAAGCTTGCGATGGTTGTTGGTTGTTTCATCCTCTCTAACCGTGCAGACATAGTTTCCATCAAATTGTTTAATTGTCTGCAAGTTTCAAGCGTGTAATCAGAGTAATAAGAAGATCAGAACCTATAGAGGAAATCGTTATCACATTTGCCACTCTCTGGCAAAATGCGCGTCTGCAGAGATTGCCTTCACCAATCTGAGAATCTGACTGAACAGCTGGACATCTGAATTGATTTGTCTAAAATGAAAGCGGGGAACAAAACCACAATCTGCTAATGCATATTCAACAGTGCCCAGAGCAAATCCTACAATGTATAATTATCAGACCAGAAAAAATAGTTTGCAATTGTATTCAGTCTTAAAAGCTCACACAGGAATTGTTTTGATTCCCATAGGAATCAGCAACTGTGGGTAAAAGTCTGGCTCCATAGGCCAGGGAGATACTAAATAGAAATCCGTACTGGGAAAAAAGGTACAGTCACTCCATCAGAATGTTCAAAGATTTTCAAAGAGCTTACAGTACAGCAAGAAAACAGGCCAATCGCCTCAACTGGTCTGTGCCGGTGATTATACTCCACACAAGTCTTCATCCACTCCTTACTCCCTCTCTCACCCTTCTGTTGCCCTCTCCCTCATGAAGGTCCTGCTTCCTCTGGAACGCATGCACCTACACTGTCCGATTCACCCACCGCTCCAGGCAGCGAGTTCCACAATCTCACTGTCCTCTTGTAAACCAAAATTCAAAAAACAGCACAAATTATTCTTACCTGTGGTCACAACCAGAGTTGCTAGACATGCAAAAGCTGGGACATCAAGGTTAAGGCTTTGTAAGTTTGAAGAAAATTCCTTGATGGTGTCAAGCCATTCACCAAACCCACGAAGGCACTGAAGTCGATGCAAAACAAGTCCGTTACAGAATATAAATTTATCTTCTGCTGGAACGGCTCTGTAAACAAAAGTTAAAGCGACAATTAATGAACTGTAAAAATAGAATCAATCATTATCTTCCCAACATGCAAACTGAGGAGTTACACACATTGCTACAATTAACATAACAAATCTGTGCTCCTCTGTACAGAAACAAAAACAACGTGCATTTATATGAATGGGGATTAAAAATAAGGGTAAATTTGATGGCGGTGATGTTAGCCAAAGGTGCAAATAAAAGGGTTTTTATAATAGCTTTGAAGCCAGGGTGAGGAACAAGCTGCAGGGAATTTGGGAGAGTGATTTAGCTACATGGTAAATGGATTAGTTTCCCTACAACCTGTTGTTCCCTCAAACTAAGATTCGAGGAGCCACCAGTATATTAAGCATAAGAAATAAATGGTAACTATGCAGCTAAGATCAATTTTAACATCTGTTCCACTTTCCTTTAATCTGTTGTGTCATCTGTAAGTACAGGAAGAAATTTAATTCTGAGTCATTGCTAGCATCCTATGTAGTCTGCTTTATTGTGGAATGAATTACTCTATATTAATGGGTTTATTTTCTACCATCAGATGACGTAAATATCCTATTGTGTCTTATTCAATAAGGAATCATGGTTTAACTTTGTGTACTTCAAAATACATTGAAATCAGCATTAAAATTGGATCAACATTCGATGGGAAACAATTTAATAGGATTCAGGGAAACAGCAGGTAATCAGGATTAGAGTTGTTAACTCCATGTTAAAAACAACTCACTTAATAATTATCCTTGCATTTGATATAGCCTTTTGATATCTTCTAGAAGTCTCAAAGCACTTCACGGAATATACAGTACTGTAAAGTGAATTGACTACATTTGTGGGCAGAACATGGCAGCCAATTGTACACAGCGGTGTCCCACAAACAGTCGTGGATTGAGTGACCAAATTCTGATTACTTCTTTTGAGGGACTTTTATCCTCAAAAAAGCTATCCGATAATCAAATAACAAATGGGTTTCTACTTACTGCTAGGTAGGAAAGAGCCATGTGGAGTAAGGAAACTTGCGCACCAATTCACCCTGCAGCGCATTTTACATAAAATAAATGTTTTGAGTGCTTTATAGAAGGCAATTAACCAAAAATTAAGTCTTGTGTTGTTATGTAAGTAAAAGCAGCTGCTAAACTCCACCACAAACTACCATCGGCAAACAACAATGTAGCCAATTCAGTTTTTGAATTTGTGGGAATTTGAATGAGGCAGGAATATAAACTAAAGAAATAGGAAGGAAAATACGTTTCTTTGAATCAGCAGAGAGAAGGGTGTAGAATAACATCCACCTCTGGGTTGATTCATCTCTTCATATACAGTCATTTCTATAATTCTGTGATTCAACATATTCAAGATTCGCTTCTTCGCCCTCCCACGTACTCAATTATTTGCATTTTACTAGACTTTGGAATTTTATAGTAAGAATATTATGTATGTACACTCGATTCACTTTACAGCATACAACAACAACAAAATTACACTTGTATAGCACCTTTCACATCAGGGGGATGTCCCAAGGCGCTGGCCAGTCATTGTTTCAGAACAGAGCTGGGGTCGGGGACAGGGAGGGTAGAGGGGAAGGGGGGGATTTGAAGTGACCGATGGCACCGTTGAAGAGGAGGGTCCTGAGGCGGGACCCGCAGGAGGCTAGAGATGGGGTGAGGTGGAGGGACTGCGGGATGGAGTTCCAGAGGTTGGGGGTATCACTTTACAGTATATTCTGTGAAGTGCTTTGAGATGTCTAGAAGGCGTGAAAAGTGCTGTATCAAATGCAAGGATTGTTATTATGTTTGTGTCTGACTCTGGATCTTGTGAACAGGAACAGAGCTATGAAGACTTACATTGAGTTAAACCTACAATGTCATACTATGTTACAATTAAATTTCACATCTTGAGAATATGTATCACCTGTAACAGGTTTATTCTCACAGATTAAATGATCTTTTTATGAAGTTTATGATCTGTGTCCTGTACAAGAAGTTTGAATTTGGTGATTATTCAATGGAGTGGGGGGGGGTGGGGGCGGGAGGTGTACCTGTGAGAGAGTCTCAGCACAAAGAGTTCCAGGAAGGCCGATTCGATGAGTAGGGTCTGATCTTCCTTGGGGAGCTCATTAAATCCTGGGATCTTGTCAGCCCACCCTCTAGTGACTTCCATAGAGGTGGTGAGGAGGCCGTAAAACTGATTCACATGTTCAGCATCAGTGGCTGCTGTAGGCTGCTCGGTAGCAGAGTACTGCAGGAACAAACAGCAATCCATTACTCAAAGCAGGTCCACTTACATTAATCTCAATTCCAAACCCATTACAGAAAATAAAGCACCAGATTGGTAGTTTAAATCTCTCCCGAAAGGACTAGTTCAGCTGACTCCGAAAAGATCTGTACTGGAGACTTCCTCCATTAGTTGTAGAAATTATTTCTCAGTTTCCTGTATTGATCCACAATAATTTCCAACTGAATTTAAAAATTATTCCCTCTCATTTTGTTCCCGTCCTCTCTCTTAAGGTGGCGTATAGTTATTCTACAGGTCCCCTCTGACACCCCAGCAAACCCGCCATTCTTCATGCTGGAGTCTACACAGTGAATGTTGACAAGTCGATGTGAACACAAGGTTGGTGGGGCAGTGGGGAAGGGGTGGGGAATGTTAAATCATAGCCAAACCTGGTCATGTTTTCACCCAATACTCAGACACAGCAGTGACAAATACATTTACGTGGTACCTCTCACAGAAGGAACATTTCTCTAAAGGGGTCAAGGGACTGAGTAGGAGTCTGTGCTGGGAGGGAGCCAGAGGGCAGGTGGAAAGGAACATGGCCAAAGAGAGGTTTTTAAGAGAACTTTTGAAGGTTGGAAAGGTGGAGGGATTTGGAATGAGAGTTCCAGAGGGCAGAAGCAAAGTGGTTACAAACCAAAGATGGAGTTAACTGGCTGGCATGTACCAAGCAGAGTCAGCAGAGCAGAGGGAGTTGCTATAGGAGTAGGTATAAGAGCTTGTTAAAGATGTGGTTTGTGGAGTTTGGGATAATCTGGATCTTGTGGAGGGTGAGGTGGGGAGGGGAGGGCACTGAGTGGGGCATCGGAGAAATCATGTCTGAAGGTGATGAAGGCATGAATCAGAATTTCAATACATTAGTCAGTCCCTAATTTGTGGTGCTTCAACATCTTAAAATAATTAGAATTGTTTTTGATATCAGTAGCCAGTAGTGAAGTCCCAATGATTTGCAAGACAAAATATTTAACATTAAAAATTTTTTTTTTTTGCAGCTGTGCAGATTGATGTAGGTAGACAGGAAAGTGTTCCAGAATTTTACAGACCATTGTTGACAAGGAAGTAGTTTTGTAAAATATCTAATGCAAAATCAAACCAAACTATCACCCTTAGGTCTGCTATTTTACAACTAGGGAAGCTCATCAAAAGTGTATTTCGAATAATGCATGAAAAGGTTTACACCAATTATCAAGTCAGGTTTCTCCCTCATTCTAAATACAAACTTCAAATATAAAACAAAATTGTGTGCTAACACATTATATATATACATACATATTATATTATAATACAACAACAACTTGGATTTATATAGCACCCTCCATGCCGGGCTGTGTCTCAGAGCGCTTCACAATAACAGATCCCGGGACCGAGCCAGGGGCAGGGGCAGAAAGGTGACCAAAGGCACGGTCGAAGAGAAAGGTCTTTAACTGTGACCTGAAACTGGGAAGAGAGGGGGTGAGGTGAAGGGAGTTCCAGAGCCTTGGGGCATAGTGGCTGAAAGCACAGCCGCAGAGGGTGGAGCGGAGGATTCGGGGGACATGGAGGAGGCCAGACCCGGTGGAGCAAAGGCAACGGGTGCTGGGTTGAGGAGAGAGAAGATCAGAGAGGTAGCGGGGGTGCAGAGGAGTGGAGGGACTTAAAAACAAGGGTGAGGAAGGATCTTGAACTCGAATATGGCATGTGATTGATTAAAGCATTACACCATAAATGAAACACCATGTTCTGACACATCAGAGATTTCTACTAACTCCGCCAATTTAAAATGCCGTGAACAGGTCTCCTCGCTGGGCTCCATCACTCTGTGGGAGCTGCTGGAAATGTCACTCATTTACAACACCTAGGTCCTGGATTAGATTAAAACTCAATCTGGGGGTTAACCTGGTTGCATTTAGATTACAGCCCTGTCAATCTTCCACATTCCAGCTTTTCATTAGCTGGAAAACTGACCTGTATCGCCAGCATAGCAAGTCACTTTTCAGCCAATTAAAAAAATATATATATTTTTTAAAACAAAAGGTTCCTTCCACCTTTGAAGATAGACAGTGTGAGCTGGAAGCAGAAGCATAAGTGAAGCTTTTAATTGAAAAAATTGATAAACTGTTAAGAGTGGGGTAAATACAGATAGAAGGACTGAAATTCTATCTATATAGTGACTTTCACAGTGGTATTATAATGGAGAAATTCCATTGGTATGCGACATGGCCAATACCATGACACACAACGCAGACTGGAATTTCAGCCCAATTAGAGATAGACAGAGCAAAAATAAAGATAATATAATAGGGGAGGCTAACAGCAAAAAAAAGGTGATTTCAATCATTTTGATTTCATATTGTGACTTGATGTCTAATTTTCTTTGCAGAAGTTATCGTCAATTCAGCTGAATTAAAGCTATCCCAAAGCTGTTTGAGTAAGTTTATTTATTTTAATGTCGGTATTTGGTGACAATGCATTGAACCAAAATTAGCTCAGGGACACAGAACTTCCCCTATCATTTCTGCTTTATAAGGGTTAAGAGGGACTATTCATATTATCGAAACACAAGTAATTTGATTGTTACTAATTCCAGTGAGAGTCCTTTCTAACAACTATGCGTATTATCCAAAAAAAATCAGTTTCAGTTATAATATTCTGTTTACTTTATCTTTGGTTTTGACTGAAGGCTTTAGTTATGAAGAATTCATTTGAATACAGTAACAGCAAATATTGATACTGCCAAAACTGTCACTGTGAGAAGAGCGCAAATAAAATCACATTAAATGGATGCTTGGAATGTTGGAATCCGAAATGTGGCTGATTCGCTAAAAATGACTCAAGCCTTTATTCCCAGTATTTACTCATACCGTGGTTGCACGATTGATTCACAGACCAAAGCGCAACTGTTATCAATGTGAAATACTGGAACATTTTCCTCTCTACATACAAGAACAATCTGTTGAACATTTTGCCGTGCAAAATCACTGGTACAGCTACACAATGGCTTTCATATTGTACAACCAAGTAATCATGCTTCACAACAAAAGACATTCGCTTCATCAACATATAAAGATAAAACAGTGACCATTCTAGTGCTCTTTTGTAAACGAACAATGACATCTCAAGTCATTTTACAGTAAGCCTTGGTGTGGCAGGATTTATGATATTCACAAAAAGGATGTGTGATAGATAGGCAGATAGCCAGATGTGTCTCAGGGCAACTCTCTAAACTATACCCAGATGCTGATCTCACGCTGAGCAACAACAACGCTGCATCACACAAGTCAAAACTCAGGTTTCTGTCGAAATAAAGGTCCAGAGAGTTTCTTTTTTAATAAAACAACAAAAAGCTGCTGAAAAACTATTGTTCACATGGATTTCTTGGTATTTATACTATTCCGTGGCTGTAAAATAGCAGATCTGAGGGTGAAATTTTGGCCTGTTTTTCCATTCAATATTTTACAAAACTACTTTCTCCTGAAAAATGTACCTTTGCAGTGTTACGAGTATAAAGCTGATTCACACTTCAAAACTGAGTTACATTTATTCTCCGTAACTGGAGTATTTTGGAGCTCCATCCCAGAGTCCCTTTGCTGGGCCCTTCCCCAGCCTCCTTCAACATCTGTCTCAAGACCTTCCTTTTTTCCATGCCTTCGGTCATTTGCCCCCACACTGAATATAATCCCAGCTCAGGCTCAAACCCTCGCTGTCCAGCACCGTGGGACATCCTCGCAACATGAAAGACACTCTACAAATGCAATTTGTGGGTGTCGTTGATAATTTAACATGCATCCTTCCCAGCTATTCTCTAAATTGTTGATTTAAAAAAAACTTAATTTTAGATTATTTTTCCAAAAAAATCATAAGAGACGACATAATATAAAGAATAATGTGGAGGTAGAGATCGTTTTAGACACTCAGCGGTGTGACTCATTCACACAGTACATCCTCACATAATAATGATGTGTAAAATATTTTCAGAAGTCAATACGTGACAAAACACAAGCATTATTTAAGTGAGAGTGCTGCAGCCAGCTCTAAAGTGATGTGATTGGGCTGCTCTGATGCTGTTTCCTAAATCCCCACCCAAGACTGATATGCTATATCTGCTCCTGCTCACCTGGGCATAATTGAGGCTGGTTGGAGTGGAATCCACTAACGCCCTCACAAGGGCATTCATCATAGTGATTGGCGGTGATGGCGGCGATGGCTCCTGCGGGGGGCTCTTTGGTTTTGAGGGCAGACGACCCCTTCTCCCTTTTAAACTATCTGTACGGACCACTGGAGGAAAGGGGCAAGAGAGAAAAGTCCATAAGGACACATTCACCGAACCTGTACATTTGCGGATTTAACAAACTAGTTATCTGAGGAGCACATCAATTGAACAATCTTCAATCCATTGACAACATTATGTAAAAAAAAAGTTTGTCGATTTACAACAACAAAATTACATTTACAGAGCACCTTTCACATCGAGAGGATGATAAAAATTTATAGGTTGTTTAGAAAATTTGTCAAAATGTTAATTGTACATCTGTACTTTGATTTTTTTAACAAAAAAGTATCCAGCTAAAGAACATTGATAATTTGAAATAAGTTATTACAAAACCATTGATGCCTATACACTGAACACTGTATCAGGAGTGCAATGTGCATTTGCTTTTTGCAGTTCTGGTTTCCTGTTTGGCTCATCCAGAATGGTCTATTACAGGACAGTTTACCAGGTCGAGCAAAAGATATCTGCAGCATGGCTTTTGAAGATTTTGAAAAAAACCAACAGGAAATGTACAAAGTAAAGTCAATTTGGAGAACCCTGGTCAGTGCACTGGTTACAGTGTGAAGAGAATCGCATTTCACTGTCTTCTCAGACATTTGCACACAATTGTCATGGGGTCATAATCACACTCAAAGGGGATCTGAGAAAATTCATTACCAACTACACAATGAATCATCGAGTTCAAGACAAGACCGTGTTTCTTTTTATCTTTTACCATTCTGCCAGAAAGAGGGGTTGGGAAACCAAAGCCAGTTCTCACCTTCCTTGACCATCCCCACAGTGAGACATTTCTGAAATCTGCAGTATTGGCAGCGATTACGCCTCCTCTTATCCACTGGACAATTTTTGTTTGCCAGACAGACATATTTGGCACTTTTCTGGACAGTCCTCTGCAAAAGTAAAACGCAAATATTATTAGATCATGTTCTCCTCTCTCCCCACAACACACAATTAGAAGCTGACAAAGCACATTGTAATTACAATGTGAAATGTGTGAGCGCCATTCGGATAATTAGATAAAATTAATTTCCTAACACGTTAGCCTCCAGGAAAAACAATTTTACTAGTGTTAGCTCCTGACAATGGAAATCAGCCAGAATCGTGCCCGATGCTCTCTCAGGAGACAAGCAGCTTTGAATGATAAAATTATTCCTGAAATTGCGGGGTCATCGTGGTGTACTATTGGGGATGTTGTCCCTCTCTTTTAATATCCCTTTGGGGATAATTTTCCACTTGGCTTACTCCCAGGGTGATTACTGACCTTATTAAAAGGCATGTGAAATGATTCAGGAAGCCTTGCTTTTTATCAACACCCCATCCCTTATAGATATATATATATATATATACACACACACACACAGAGAAACAATAAACTCACAGCTTCAATTTCGGCAGAGAAGAATGACTGATACAATTTAAATCACCGATAATTAGTTTAATTTAACACTATACATCTTGTTTTTTTTAAAAAAGGTAGATGATGGATTTCCTAACGGATTTCCTGACAGTTGTGTTAACCACACATTTGGGTTTATTTATTAATCCCAAATAGAAACAGGACAACAGAATCCCCTAGAAAGCTTTCTTTTTTAAAAAAAACCCCCAATAGATCTCCAAACAGATTGCCCAAGTTTCAGGTGATAGGCCAAAGATATGTTTTGTTGTCTATTTGCCCCTCCCCAGCGAGTAATTACCTTCACACATCCTCATTCAAAAGGTCCAGTTCAAATGACTCATTAAGATAACCAGTTACAGGCGCAACCATCACACAGTCTGCAGTCACTGGTATGTGCCTCAGTGTCAGGTGAGAGAGAACATCTCTGCTCTTAAACCTGGGACCTCTGTCTGTCTGTCTGTCTGTGTGTGTGAGTGTGTCTGTGAGTGACGCTTGAGTTGGGAACACCAAAAGCAGAGACAGCAGTCGTCCACAAAATGGACTTTGCTCGGATTTTCTTTGATTCCGAAATCACAGAGCATTCATTCGCCTGTGTGTGTCTCTCTCTCTCTCTCCCTCTCTCTCTGCACTGAGCGATTGCTGGCTGCCGTGATTCCCATGCCCACGTTGCTGTTTAAACGAGTGAAGCGGCCACGGGGGCTGTTAACTGCTACTCACTGTGGCCCAGTTATTCGTTTATAACACGGGAGGGCTGGCTTTGAGCGGATGTTAGCACTGTGCTGGAGAGCGGCTTACTGCTTTCTAATGGGTCTGCAGTAAACCCGACAGGAATGCTGAAGCTTTTTAAATGTATATACACAGTATAGATACTCTGCCAACCTCGCCGGATTTCTGGGTCTGGGGGAGGGGGTGGGGTGGGGGGGGAGGGGGTGGGGTGGGGGGGGAGGGGGTGGGGTGGGGGGGAGGGGGTGGGGTGGGGGGGAGGGGGGTTGAAAGCCTTTCCAGGTTCAGATGCTCAACACACTTCAAGGGACGATTTCTGGCCAAAACATGTCAAGACTTTGAAAGCGACTTCTAATCGGCCTGAACCGCCTACACAGATCGCTCCTCAGCTTCGTATCATTTCCAGGCGAGAGAGAGAGAGAGTATCAAAACGATACACAGTGATTTATATATACTATATATATATATTATATATTAAACACAGAACCAGGGGGTTTAAAACAATGTAAAAACGCCCAGGAGTGAAAGTGTGCAATTACAAACACAAACAGGGGAGGAGATCAAAGCCAATAAGTTAACCATGTCTACACTATCCAGAGGCAGGACAGGACCCCTCTCACACACACACTTGTAGACTTGCTGTGTGAGAGCAGTGAGCTCTGCTCTGCTCTCTCCCACTCACACTACAGTTCTCTCTCCATTCGCTCACAGGTGCTCATTCACACTCCGCACTCTGTCTCTACAGACTTCATTTGCTTCAGGCCACCCTTTCCACCCCACCCCGGCCTGCGGGGTTCGGGGTTCGGGGTTCTCATCTCTTCGGGCAATTGCATTGGGTTGAAACTCATTCCGCCGCCGAGGCGCCGTGTGGCGCTAACACTTTGAAGTGAAAACTTGTTAAAACACTTGTGCGTGAAGACGCATTTCACTGATCTTATAATAACGCCTAATAATCTTCGCGCTTGACACAGCGCCTGATCACGTCTCCTAGACGTCTCAAAGCGCTTCACAGAATATACTGTAAAGTGGATTGACTGTGTGTGTGGGGGGGGGGGGGGGGGGGGGGGCTAATCTTCAAAATTAAACAAATGTTTTCAATATAAAGTGAGTCTTTTCCAATGGCAATTTCTGTTTTCTCAGTGAGGGAGGGGGTTGCTGGGTGTGTGTGTGTCGATGTGTCTCACAGTGTTGGACGAGGTCCGCCGTCAAACGGGGGAGGGAGAGAGAGAGAGCCTTTCTTACCTTAAAAAAGCCTTTGCATCCCTCGCAGGTCCTGACCCCATAGTGCTGGCAGGCCGCGTTATCCCCGCACACCGCACACATGCCCTCTCCCGAGGAGGAGCCCCGGTTGGGGGGGGACGGCAGGCTCTGCGGGCTGTGGCTCAGCGGCAATGGGTGGAAGCCCATGTGCGAGCCCTTGGCGACGTGCAGGGAGTACTGGCGAGTGTCCATCATCGACTGTCCAGAGGCACTCTCGGCTCCCAGAGGCAGGTGGTTCAAGGCGGGTTCGTAGCACACCTGGCTGCCGGAGGCCGGGGTGTGGGTGGGGGACTGTTTGAATGCGAAGAGCGGGAACCTGGGCGGCGCTGTCTTCATGGACACGTCCATGATGTGGCCTGAGCCCATACAAGCCTGGGTCACCGGGGGCAACGTGTGACCCTCCTCCCACATGGAGCTGTGCGGGCTGGGGAAGTGAGGCGTGGTGGGGGTGGACGGAGGAGAGTGTTTGAAGTAGATGGAGGCTGGAGGCAGGAGTTCCTGGGCTTGGTGTTGGAGGGAAGGCTGGTAGGTGTGATGAGGGGCGTCCTCCAGTTTGATCAGGGGTCTGTGGGAGGAGGATGAGGAGGAGTGTACTTGGTACACACAGGAAGGCTTGAACTCATAGCTGCCAGAGTAACCTCCCGTCTCCATGAAGGTGCTGAAACTGGGTAGAGAAGTTGTGGCCGCTATTTCAGCGCTGCCCAGGTCCATGCCAAACTTCATGTAGGGCGACTCCCCGCGCGTTATATCAGAGCTGTAATCTCCACAGTAGGCGTAACTCTGAGCGGCAAAACTGGCACCTTGTGGTGGGGAGCTGTACTGGGCCTGCACACAGGGCATGTCTGAAACACCAACAGGGAAACACAGTCACACACAGTCTCACACACACGCCAAGTCTACTCATCACCGACTGACTTCCATTGAAAATAATCCGCTACCCTTGACAGCTACAGTATCTCTGCCTGTGAATGGGGTGTGTGTGCGTGTGTGGCTGGTGTGGTGAATGGTGTGTGAGTGTGAGGCTGGTGAGTGAGTGAGTGTGAGGCTGGTGAGGGTGTGTGAGGCTGGTGAGTGAGTGAGTGTGAGGCTGGTGAGTGAGTGAGTGTGAGGCTGGTGAGTGAGTGAGTGTGAGGCTGGTGTGTGTGAGTGAGGCTGGTGTGTGTGAGTGTGTGGCTGGTGTGTGTGAGTGAGGCTGGTGTGTGTGAGTGTGTGGCTGGTGTGTGTGAGTGTGTGGCTGGTGTGTGTGAGTGTGTGGCTGGTGTGTGTGAGTGTGTGGCTGGTGTGAGTGAGTGTGAGGCTGGTGAGTGAGTGTGAGGCTGGTGAGTGAGTGTGAGGCTGGTGAGTGTGTGTGAGGCTGGTGTGTGTGAGTGAGGCTGATGTGTGTGAGTGTGTGAGGCTGGTGAGTGTGTGTGAGGCTGGTGTGGGTGTGTGAGGCTGGTGAGTGTGTGTGAGGCTGGTGAGTGTGTGTGAGGCTGGTGAGTGTGTGTGAGGCTGGTGAGTGTGTGTGAGGCTGGTGAGTGTGTGTGAGGCTGGTGAGTGTGTGTGAGGCTGGTGAGTGTGTGTGAGGCTGGTGAGTGTGTGTGAGGCTGGTGAGTGTGAGTGAGGCTGGTGAGTGAGTGTGTGGCTGGTGTGGGTGTGTGAGTGTGTGGCTGGTGTGGGTGTGTGAGGCTGGTGAGTGTGTGTGAGGCTGGTGAGTGTGAGTGAGGCTGGTGAGTGAGTGTGTGGCTGGTGTGGGTGTGTGAGTGTGTGGCTGGTGTGGGTGTGTGAGGCTGGTGAGTGTGTGTGAGGCTGGTGTGGGTGTGTGAGTGTGTGGCTGGTGTGGGTGTGTGAGGCTGGTGAGTGTGTGTGAGGCTGGTGAGTGTGTGTGAGGCTGGTGAGTGTGTGTGAGGCTGGTGAGTGAGTGTGAGGCTGGTGAGTGTGAGTGTGTGGCTGGTGTGTGTGAGTGTGTGGCTGGTGTGTGTGAGTGTGTGGCTGGTGAGTGTGTGTGAGGCTGGTGAGTGTGTGTGAGGCTGGTGAGTGTGTGTGAGGCTGGTGAGTGTGTGTGAGGCTGGTGTGGGTGTGTGAGGCTGGTGTGTGTGAGGCTGGTGAGTGTGTGTGAGGCTGGTGAGTGTGTGTGAGGCTGGTGTGTGTGAGGCTGGTGAGTGTGTGTGAGGCTGGTGAGTGTGTGTGAGGCTGGTGAGTGTGTGTGAGGCTGGTGAGTGTGTGTGAGGCTGGTGAGTGTGTGTGAGGCTGGTGAGTGTGTGTGAGGCTGGTGTGTGTGAGTGTGTGGCTGGTGTGGGTGGCACTAGGCAGGCAGACAGCACCCAGGTCTGTTATGTTTCCGCACAGCGACAAGACAGATGAGCTGAGTGTGTGTGTGTGAGTGTGGGAGAAGCTGACAGTGTATTGTACACGGGGTTAGGGACTTGCTGACTGTGTGTCTGTGAGCTGTGTATCTGTTGGGGGCTGTGTGTGTGTGTGTGTGTGTGTGTGGGGGGGGGGGGAGCCGCCAAACAGAAATCAGATACCAAAGTTTGGAAACCCAGTGAGTGAAACGTTGTCAAAGTATCAGGAGTTCACTATTGATAGAGGAAGGATCCAGGTCGACTCTCTGTGCATTTCCCCCCCACCCCCACCCCCCCAAAAAAACAGTTTCTATGTGCAGACAAGTAATGTTCCCGGGGGTTTCTATGTACAAACAGTCTTGCCCTGTAGAGGTTGGTGTGAATACACAGGTTTGCACGCACAGCCTCGCCGGTGGGCAGACAGGCTGGAGGGAGGGACAGACTTGGTGAATACAGACAGAACACACTCCGGGTGTACAGATCTGTTTACAGGCGGGTTTTATTTCCAGACGCCTTGGGACGCCCTCCCGACGTGAAAGGCGCTCTAGAAATGTCACCTTGTTGTTGTTGTTGTTTCGCCCTAACCTGTGGGTATCATTTTATTTTCCCTGAACCTGGAGATTAGAGAGTTTATTCCCAGGATCTCCACACCCACAGTACACAGGGCAGACACCAGCAGTCACCGCCACAGGAATGAGAAGAAAAGCAAACACGGTGGAGGCAAATGGGACTGAAATAGATCAGAGGCTGATATACAGAAAAACAGGTCAAACTCAATAAAACAAAGGAAGTTTCCTTCTCTAACGTCAAGCCCTCCCTCCCTCCCTCCCTCCCCACACCCCAAACCCCACATCCCACTAAACCGCACAGGTCTGTTTCCATTGCCCACAGCGGCCAGCCGTGTGTGTGGCAAGGTAAAGTTATCCATGTGAGTGAGTGTGTGTGCGTGAGTGAGTAAATGAGTGTGTGTGTGAGTCAGTGTGTGTGTGTGTGTGTGAGTGAGTACGCTGTGTGTACCTACCTGTGTGTGCTGGGGGAGGGAGGGGTTTGGCTTGCTGAATGTTGGTTCGGAGGGTTGCCAGTGGCTTGCCCGCTGGGGAGGGTTCTCTGCCGGGCTGGCTGAGCTGGGCTGTCCGCGGCACTGGCTCCGGGGTCTGGCTTCCCTGGGAAAGCTCTTCCGAACCAATATCTACAACAGCAACCACCACAACATTAATAGTAATTAATAAGAAGAAGAGGAACCAAAGCTAACGAGAATCAAATTGAAATAAAAGCACTTAGATACCCCTCCCCACAAACACACTGAAATAAATCATATCAGACAACCAGAGGGTGAGCTACTGTGAGACACACTTTACTGATTGACTGACCAGAGCTATCACAGTTGTTACTCGGTACAGATATAACTATATTATATATTATACACACACACACATGTAAACACTACACGGGGCGGGTTCTGGTCTCACAGATGTTACCTCGGGTTACCTCAGCCCAGAACTGTTCAGCGGCCAGTGAGGGTCGGCAAAGGTGAAACTTTCACTGGGTGAAAAATGTTGTCAAACTACAGAGTCGCCTCTCCCGCTACAGACCCAGTCACACCCAGTGCACACACAGCTGACACCTGGAGTCGCCGGCTCCCATTGCTCGGTGGTTTTAAGGAGGGAAGGAGGGAGGGAGGGGGGGAGTTGTTAGATGTGAACCGGAGCCAGTGTTGTGTCTGCCTGTGTGTAGCCCTCTCTGAACAGCTAATTTCTCTGTGCCTCTGACATCTCACACACCAACACACACACACACATCTATTACCCTCTCTCCGGGTGTGATCCTGGTGTGGAGGCCGTCACTGTTCCCACATGGCTGCAGGTTACCTGCCATTGCAGACACACCGACAAACACCCACCCACCTGCAGTGATACCGACCTCGTCTGATTGCAAATGTTCACTCTGGGTTCCCGGTTCCCACCATTGATGCCAACGCCGGATAGAGCCACAGCGCCCTCTCTCACAGCACCTCTCA